>CM077798.1:27963470-28149218 GCA_039737535.1 Lagodon rhomboides | reverse complement strand
CACACAGCACTGTGCAGACTCACACAGCACTGTGCAGACTCACACAGCACTGTGCACACACAACACTGTGCAGACTCACACAACACTGTGCAGACTCACACAGCACTGTGCAGACTCACACAACACTGTGCAGACTCACACAACACTGTGAACACACAACACTGTGAACACACAACACTGTGCAGACTCACACAGCACTGTGCAGACTCACAACACTGTGCAGACTCACACAGCACTGTGCACACACAACACTGTGCAGACTCACACAACACTGTGCAGACTCACACAACACTGTGCAGACTCACACAGCACTGTGCAGACTCACACAACACTGTGCAGACTCACACAACACTGTGCAGACTCACACAGCACTGTGCAGACTCACACAACACTGTGCAGACTCACACAACACTGTGAACACACAGCACTGTGCAGACTCACACAGCACTGTGCAGACTCACACAGCACTGTGCAGACTCACACAACACTGTGCAGACTCACACAGCACTGTGAACACACAACACTGTGTAGACTCACACAACACTGTGCAGACTCACACAGCACTGTGCAGACTCACACAGCACTGTGCAGACTCACACAGCACTGTGCAGACTCACACAACACTGTGCAGACTCACACAGCACTGTGCAGACTCACACAACACTGTGCAGACTCACAACACTGTGCAGACTCACACAGCACTGTGCAGACTCACACAGCACTGTGCAGACTCACACAACACTGTGCAGACTCACACAACACTGTGCAGACTCACACAGCACTGTGCAGACTCACACAACACTGTGCAGACTCACACAACACTGTGCAGACTCACACAGCACTGTGCAGACTCACACAACACTGTGCAGACTCACAACACTGTGCAGACTCACAACACTGTGCAGACTCACACAGCACTGTGCAGACTCACACAACACTGTGCAGACTCACACAACACTGTGCAGACTCACACAGCACAGACTAATACGCTCTATCAGAAATGTGCTCAGCTCTGCAGAATATTGACCCAAACCACCTGCAGTTCTGTATCACCACCACTACAGCTGATATTTTATTGAGTTGATCAAGTTTATCTATAAGATTATCTATAGATTTGGATTCATTCCTGCCTCCCTGCTGTATTAGTTTGCACATCACTGCAGGGTTTCCTCCAGGACTTTTTAAACCGTGGGGGAGGTCTGCCCGAGTGGAAGAGGGGGGGTGACGACGACGACGACGATGACGACGACGACAACATGAATTTTGAAATGTGAAATTATGACTATTTCAAACTGAATGTTTTTCTAAATACATTATTTACTATCGGGTTTCCAGTACATGAATTGAAAATAATAATTGAAAGTAGGATCTTGCAGTATCACTCGGCCGAAACAACAAACACAACAACAACAAATTAAAGATATGGGGTCCAGGGTGTAACTGGCCGTTTGATTTGACCTTTATATTTCACCTTAAAAACTGTTTACTTGCCTTGTTTGGTGTCATTTTCTTCAGCACAACCTCACTTATGTGACTGTACAGTTATTTTTTAATTTTGACATACTGTATTAACACAGTGGACCTAAAATCACACCAAAATCATTAAATCCGAGTAGATTTTTTACTGTGAAAACCACAAATATGTTTAACGAACCATTTTTATTACTTAGAATGCAAATTTAATTTGTTGTTTGTTAAATTTGTACATAAGTTTTTGAAATTTACAAAGTTATATATCACTATTTACATTCTGATGCAGGCAATGCCTCAGGCTCAGGCCTCCCTCAGCTCCTCACAGCTCAATGAACATAGACATAACATACGTAGATTATGTCTATGCTGTAAACGGTGGCGGAGAGCAGAGAACGACAGCAGAGCAGAAAAATGCCCACCATTGCCCACGTGAAAGAGAAGACATAAGAAGACTGACGAAGAAAAGTAGTGTAAAGACATTGTTTAAAGGCAGCAGAGAGGAAGAAGGGCTGACCTGGGAGCTGTTCTTCTTCCAATATTCTGGCTCAGTCCACTTTTTTCTCGACACTCCAGACTGCAGCTTTACAGTTTTTTACAACCGCTATGACCCGTTTGTCAGAACCTGAAACACTTTTTCAAAACTGTTAACACACATCACACCTGAAACACACAATTCCCCAAACAGTTAATTTCATGCTCAAAATCCCGCAGTGTAACTAAACACAGACACACACTTCCAAAACACAATAACACACTAACACAGTTCACCAAATCCACCAAAGCACTGACACACGTTGTCTTCCAACAGAAACATTTAGTCAGTCACAGCACAGCGTCATAAAAAACACTGACAACTGATGGAATAACACAAACTGAATCACTTTGCATGTGTCAAATCTACTTTTTTTCCTTTTTCTTTTACAATCAACAGATTATTGTATTGATCATACATGTAAATCAATGTTTGTGATGATGTTCTTCAGTTTTCTTTTGTTGGACATGAATTTTGTTCCTTTTTTTGTACAACACTCAGTACAAAAAGTGAACGACCCATATCAGAGCAGCTCTGCAGAATGTTTATGAAAGAAGAAGACAGTAAATGACAGGATTTGCAGGAAAGACTTTTCTGTATTGCAAATGAAAATGACTTACAGTAAAGAGGGAAAAAATCAGCATTTAGCTGTCATTCATTACTGTGTTGTCAAATACACAAAAAGAAAAAGGAGCAGAAGAAATCACTGTGAAAGAGGAAGAAAGAAAAGCTGATCTGCTCGGTCGTCAGCATTGGGCCACATATTTTCATCTGACATGACACCTGATGTCTTCTCTGGCCAGGCATCTTGGGAACTATCTTCTTGCCTTATTCAGCCCTGGCAGCTGTCAGCTGTGATCAATGTCATCTTCAATCCATTAGTTCTGAACATGAGGTTTTCTGTTTTGACAAACCGGGTGAAAGCAATTGAAAATTCACCAGTTAACATCTACTGTTTTGGTCTTGATTGAGCTTGTGTGTAAAAGGAGTTAAAACTAATTTTAAACGTGTAAAATGTGTGTATTTTGTGTCAAAAGAAGAAGAATTGTGTTAATTGTATAGCCCACACAGGCTGATGTTGTGGTAACTGTGTGAAGAGTTTTGAAAAGGCGTTAAAAGTATTGAACAACGGGTCATAGCAGGCTGTAAAAAACTGTAATCGTATATGATTGTTAATTTTAATGATATAACAGATATTATAAAGTCTTACCAAATACATATATGTATCAAGATATCAAAGATCCAGAAAAAATACAGAGGACATGACCTCATATATATCACCATATATAATACCTTATATTATCCTGTGTTTGCCTCTGAGCCCTTGTGGTCTTCTTCTGTCAAACCTGTATCACAGACATTGTGAAACCAGTTGGGGAAAACATTTTTTTGGGTCATAAATTAGACCAAATAAAAATAATCTAAAGAAAAAATGTCAAGCTTCGTGTGAAAACAGAGCAGTGCAGAAATTCATAGAAGCTATTGGAGAGAAAGGGAACAACAGAAGTGAAACAGTCGATTCAGACCGTTATAACTGTGAACGAAAAACACTCTGAATGTCTTTTTTCTGCTGTTTAGGTTGTGACAGCTATTAGCTGCTAATGCTACATTATAGCCTACTAAAAGGGCAAAACACTTTGTGGTTATGTGAAATAACTACTCAAATGTGCATGAAAGGACCAAAGGCAGAAGATAAAAGCAAATATATTTATTTATAATCACAAATAATGTTCCAGTTTGTCCTTCTTAATGGCAGCAATGCGCTTGACGGATGTTTGTGACACAATGAGCGAGTCGGAGATAGGAGGAGGTGGAGGGAGGTGGAAGCCAGGAAGAACAGCTAAAAGTGGAGCAAACTGGAAAAACCAAAGCACTCTCAGAAATGACCCGCCATTAACATGGTTTTAGTCTCCGTCTGCTGTTGAAAAGTGCATTAAATGACTACATCGGGGTCAACTCATGAATACCTTTCACTCTGCCTGCCTGCGCTGTACTCAGACATACATACCGGCTGCGACAGGTGCACAGATTACTCAGGTAAGGGACGGACTTGTGTTACTGCTGCAGGTTAGAAGCACAGGTGTAACAAATAACATTCATTAACAGTGGCTCGGCTCCGTTCAGTTGTGAGTGCATGTCAGTGAGCCGGCGTGCAGAAAGAAACTGGAGCTCCTGAACTGAATGCACTCTAATGATTTGTGTCATCAGATACACTCACATTTGAAAAGGCAGAAATTGAACTCTGTATTACTTTGATGAAGACGTGTGCTGTCGTTGTGGGTTTTTGTGCCTCTTGTGCAGCAGAACACTGCACCAAGACGACAGCAGTTACAGCAGGGGGCGACCGACATGTGGTTTTTCAGTGTTGATTCAAGATTACTCAGGTACTGTACTCGATGAAGGTTCTCAGTCATCCAGGTCATGGTAATTCTGAGCCCACGTTTATACACAGCAGGGTATTTAGAGAGACGAATATTTCCCCCCCTCCGTTTTCAAAAATAACATCGTGCACACAACATCGTTTTCAAAAAAGTTGTCATTTCCATCAACCTGCATAAATACGCCGTCGAGCGCCATTCTAACTCTGCCAAACCTCTGGGCGGCAGTGTAGGGAGAAGGATGAAGCCATGCAAGCCAATCAGAATCCTCAGAATCAACAACAACGAATAACACGAGCGACTTCCTGTTCCTTTCAAAACAACGCTCACATGACGTTAAGCATTTTCTGGCACATAGCCTAATGAGCGTGAGAAGCTAAAACCCCGTTTCTCCCAGCTGACACGACAACACATAACCGGAGTTTTCCAAATTCTCCACTTTGCCCGGAGTTTTTAGAAATAATCGTTTTCTGTGATAAAAACTGGGTTTTTGTGTAAATGAGAGGCCAAACCGCCTGGAAATATCTGTGTTTTCCCTTCGTGTAAACGGGGCTTCAGTGCTGTATCGTAGTCAGCTGGACTTGTTTCTGTCTCATCCAAGAGGCTTCTTCAGTTCTGACTAACTGAAGAGGAGCTGCAGGCTTTTAAACCCTGTGTGGGCGTCTCCTGATCCCCACCCACCCTGCAGGACTGAGCTCTCTCCCAGACAGTTTCACAACCATTCACACCTGGGCTCACCGAGACTTCGGCCCGTCCACACGGACCAAAACGATCTTTTTTCCCGTCTTCCTCTGCATCGTTTCCAGAATATTTGCGTCCACATGGATCCACTGTAAACGACTCAACACGCTGTAGTTCATATGCCAGGCCTATAGGTGGCGCTGGAAATTCACCAAAAACAGAGAAGAAGAGACGGAGCATGCACAGAAAGCTTTAGCGCTGTATACAAACAGACAGCCGAAGGAGAAACCGAACACAACAAGAAGAAGATGAAAATAGCTAGTCGGTGGTCCATAATCCTTTTCTGCTCAGCGTCGTGGCAGAGCAGCAGAATATTTTGCCCCAGTGACCCTGATAGGCTCAATATCTTCTGCAGCACCAACACAAGCATGTAGTCCGCCATCGTTGTTGTTGTTGTAATGAGACGTCGCAGGGTTCAGAGGTCGAAGGCGAGAGGTCGAGGGGTGGGGCGATGACGTCATCGTATCAAAAAGTATGCGGATTCACCGTCCACATGAAAACGCAGGGGCTGCGTTTTCGAATTTCTCCACCCTGAGACCCGTTTATAAAAAAGTGCATTTACAGGATCCGTGTGGACGATCGGCCAACACGATGCAAAACATGTGCGTCTACACAAAACAGCGTTTTTGTGTGGACGGGGCTTTAGAAACTCACATGAAGCCAGTTGGTTCAACGACCCACAAGTGGTCCTAACTCAGAGCTCACAGTCAGTACGTTTACATGCAGCAAGAAATTCTTATCGTATCAGATAATGACATGCATGAGAGCGGATCGCTGGTCTGAGTGTACATGCCGTTCAGAGAATCGGAAAAGTGTCCGGAGCATGTCTGACTCCGTACGCTATGTGGCGCTGTAGCCCTCTCAACAAAGAGCCACTTCCGGTTGACCTCTACTTATCAGCAACAGCAAACGGGAGAGAGTGCATTTCAATAAAACGTAACGAAATGAAAAAATATAAACTGCTCATTTTTAAAAATGTATTTATTAAAATGTGGTGATTTCTGTACATACAGGGCTGCTGGGGCAGCGCTGCTCTTTTGTCCACAACAAACATGAAGCTTCACTTTTAATTCAAACAAACTAACGTAGCTGCCACATCGTTAGATTTCATCTAGCTTGTGAATATTCTCATTCATCCAGGTCATAGTTATCTCAAGGAAATTGAATCGAATGCAACTGGATTTGGTTTTTGTCTTGAAGACGTTTCACCTCTCATCCAAGAGGCTTCATCAGTTCCTGCTCGCTTGACTAGGCTGGGACTAGTCCAACTAGCCGGTGTGGAGTGATACAACACAATAGAGCACTAACGAAGTCGAAACCAACTTTCCACCATCCCCAACGACCATACTAACGACTGTCGTTGGCAATAATGGAGCACATACGACCCATAGACATCAGTGGCCTTGTGACCGCCTCCTGAGAGGTTAAACAGCTGGACCTCCACACCGGCTAGTTGGACTAGTCTCAGCCTAGTCAAGGGAGCAGGAACTGATGAAGCCTCTCGGATGAGAGGTGAAACGTCTTCAAGACAAAAACCAAATCCAGTTGCTTTCGATTCAATTTCCTTGAGAATACAGATTTCATCTATGATACCAATATTTATCTTACAAAAATAGTTTAACCAGCCAGCGGTTCATCTTCAGAGAGCTGTGGTTAAGATGACTGGCTCGCTGTCACACCCGGGATGACGACGAAGGTTGACCGGCCCATCACATCAGGAGACGGGCTGCTGTCTCTGAGACCTCCCGGAGCGCTGGTCCCACAGGTGGCTCTTCACAGCTCCCAAAACGTCGGAACAATTTACAGACAGGCGTCATTTGGATAAACTAATTGCATATTAAGGATCTAAATAGGAACCTTCTCGCATAAATATATATTAAAACTTAAGAAAGTGATGTATTAACAGCGCTAAAGCGAGAATTAAAACAGCTTTTAGCAGCTCTACCGCTGCCAGTCGCGAAATGCATTCTGGGAAACGTGCAGACTGTATACTGCGGTGTGGACGCCGTCGGTCTGCTGTATACTGCAGACTGAATCCCACTGACACTAACCCCTTTCACACTGGCGTTTGGATGCGGCTTCTGTGCGCCAATTCTCCGCATCCGTCCCAGTGTGAATCTCTCCGATGCGGCGAGGGGTGAAATTTCGCTCCGGCGCTGATCCGCCTCTGGAGGTAGTATCAGGGCGCATTATTGGCGAACCGAACCAGTGTGAACGGATAAGCCGGCAGCGCGTATCGAGGGCGTGTCGATCGGACGGTCGGTTAACTACACAGGTCCTTCACTCAACTTAATACAGAGAAATGTCCCACAAAGCAACGTTACAGGACCAAACAACAGTAACGTAGTAACTGTAACTGTCTCTGGCAACTTATATGAGGAAAAAAATACCGCAGATATGAGCGGAGAAGCCTCTGTCCTCCCGTCTGTCCTCCTGTCTGTCCTCCTGTCTGTCCTCCTGTCTGTCCTCCTGTCTGTCCTCCTGTCTGTCCTCCTGTCTGTCCTCCTGTCTGTCCTCCTGTCTGTCCTCCCGCCTGTCTGACCGACACATTCATGTCAGAAAAACAGCGTCTGTCGGTGGCAAAAAACTTAAACTCACCAGTGTTTGTGATGAAAATAAATCACCGCGACCGTCAGCCCTCCAGACCGAGACTTCAGTGAACTTTCCCCCGGAGGACAGCCTCCGTCCCCGAGAGACAGAGTCAGACAGCATCCAGTTTACTGATGGTGATGTAGGCTAATTATGTAATTTAGCGCGAAAAACGTAACTTCGTCTCTTTCCAGGATGTTTGGTGGATCAGGATCTCAATCACTACACATTATAACCGCATCCATATTATTATAAACTATCCGCGGGTTTAGATTGACAGGGGGACACCGGGGAAACACCTTGAAAACACACCTACGTCATCATCATGACGTGTACCGTCACGCCTCTTTAGGAGCCGCAGCGCCGGATTTCTGTGTGAATTCACGTCGGTTCGTCTTTAATGCGGAGCTGCTTCGCTCTGTGTGAATCGCTATCGGCGGAGAATTGCCGAACCGCCGCTGCGGAGATAATGCGTCTTCTCCTGTGTGAAAGGGGTTAGTGTGTAGTATACAGCACATACGGCGCAGTATGTAGCAGGCAGTACGGTAGTATGCGGTTTCGAATACAGCCAATCTGACCGCATTCAAACAAAGATGGCGTACGAGGAGCTGGACGACGCTTCACTTCCGGGTGAAAGCCCCAGCGGAAAATCTCGAGCATGCGCAGAATGCAAAAGTACGATACGATACGATAGCCGAGCCTCCATGGCGTTAATAATGCCGACAATGAACGAATTATCTAGGTGTTCTTATCCGATTTTGAGATGTCCGTTGTGGTCCGAAGTAGGTCGGACTAAGGTGTTTACATGCATTTTAAAAGTCCGTACTAGGTCTGATACGATAAGAATTTCTAATTTCTTGCTGCATGTAAACGTACTGAGTGTCCTTAACGACTCTGTGAGGACACTCCAACACAGAGTTTAAAATCCCTCCAGTTAGTCAGAACTGAAGAAGCCTCTTGGATGAGAGGTGAAACTTCCTCAACAAGCTGAAATGAGTCCAGTTGCCTACGATACAGAACTTAGAATTACTGTACAATTTCGAGGTACTTTAAATCAAGATTATCACGTTCTGCTACTTTACTTTATTTCCCCGACTACATTTATTTGATATCTTGTGTTACTGACGACAGACAGAAAGGATGCTGCATCACAGACAATATAAATGAATATCAGCCCTGATAAGTGAAATAGTCCTACATCACAGCAACCGGCTGCAGCTCAGGACCTCACTCACCAGGTGAGCTATCACGTTTTTAAATCGTCTCGATCGCAGCCTCGTTTTATTTCCTCGTGTCGGGGCCAGGAGGTAAACCTTGACTCTCATAAATGTGCTCCTCTTCTCCTCAGACAGAGATAAATTGCCTTGTTTGCCCAATAGGAAGACTTAGATCAGTGGGAACAGGAGGAGAAATTCGGAGCTGTTCCTTCTGATAAAATGGAAAAATAAACTTTAATTATGAACGAACTGAAGTTTGTTGACAATATTCAGTTTGTTTCACGAGTGCTGTGTTCCTAACAGTAACAGATTTACAGCAGCACAGAAAGGACAGGGGAAAAACCACCTCATTTATTCTCCTGGAATCACTGTGGTTGCTGTAGTTGTCACACGGGGGCAGTATGACCATCAGACTGTGTGTTGCACACACTCTGCAGAGCAGCATTAGCAGGACGCCTCATTTACAGAAACTGCGGTACTCCATTCCAAGTGAAAGCTCAAATATATCTCCTATAATGAACCGTAAATATGGCACCATAAGCACCTTATATGAGCACTACGAGTCCGTTATGCATTATTCATGACTGTTAGGTCACATAGACGACTGCTTTAGCAGCATTAATATTCATCATATTCTATTGTGCAATGCAAATGTTTCAAAAAGCTTCTGACTACTTAACACCTCCACTGTGGCAGGTTAGGTCTGTCTTCTTCACAAGCACTGTGGTACTAAAGGGGAGCAGAGCACTTGTTATCAGCGCTGGCCTGCTCTGGTTGTCCCAGCGTGACCTGCAGGTCAAACTGTGCATTAGATGTTCCATCGATCGTACCCGACACTAAGCATGTTCATCTGTCTATTTGCTCTGAACATCACTTTCCATTTTATTCAAGCTGTGTCTTACTAAAACTCCTGACAGCGAGGAAGCAAAACAGTATGGTTATAAAAAAAAAAGGGGCAGCTTAGTGTCACTAAACTTGCTTTTATGGAGAGAACAGAAAATGATATGAAAAGTTTTACCTGCAACAGCTCTGCAGAGGCAAAGCAGGTGCAGGCTGAAATGAGGCAGAAACAGCACAGCAAAAAATATTAAATGGGCTGTTTTTTTATTTTTTTTTCAGTCCAAATGCCTAATTGATGCGCACGCTAAGTTAGCCACCTGGATCCATTTCCCCTCCAGAGTAAAGCCTCTTTTAATTTCTCCTTATTGCTGACCTTCATCCGCCTGAACCAGCTGAGTGACCAGCTCGCACCCGAGCACATCGCACACATTAAGCACTAGAAATATGCAAATAGCTCTGTATGTTTGCAAGCTTTGAATCTGTTGTGAAGTGAATCTGCTTTTGGAGATGATGCTACATGTGATTGCTTTCACCTCACACCCGATTAACCACCTGAAATGACCCGGTGAGACCTTTATAGTAGGATCCAAAAGTCCAGAGACCGCCAGTCAAGATGCTTCTATTTCGCATTTGATGACTCGTGTTATCTCAGCGACAGCGTTCCACAGATCTTCTTCTCGTGCCACAGAAGGCTCGAAGTGCCCCATAAATGTTCAGCTCGACATCACCACCAAATCCATCACTCCAGCTATTCTCTCCACCCTCACCAACGGCCTCACCGACATAAAAACCTGGATGAACCACAACTTCCGCAATAAAACTGAAATCATAATCTTTGGCCTCCCCACCTCCGAGAACTTCTCACTCTGCATCGATGGTCACTCTGTCACTCCCTCCCCTCTGGTCAGAAACCTTGGCATCTACATGGACCCCACACTCTCCTTCAAAAAACACATAAACCGGGGCTCCGTTTAGCTCACTTGGTAGAGCGAGCGTCCCATGTACAGAGGCTAAGTCCTCGCTGCAGCAGATCCGGGTTCGACTCCCGGCCTGGGACCCTTTGCTGCATGTCACTCCCCCTCTCTCTCTCCTCCCATTTCCTGTCATATCTTCAGCTTGTCCTATCAATAAAGGCCAAAAAATACTAAAAAAAAACACATGAACCACGTCACCAAAACATCCTTCTTCCACCTCCGGAACATAGCACGCCTTCGACCCGCTCTCTCCTTCTCAGCCGCTGAAACACTTCTTCACGCCTTCATCACCTCCAGACTCGACTACTGCAGTAGCATCCTGGATGGTCTCCCCTCCACTGTTCTTCAAAAATAACTCAAAGAACTGTTCAGAACACCGCTGCCCGACTGCTCACCCACACCCCCTCCAGAGAACACATCACGCCCATCCTCCGTCAGCTTCACTGGCTTCCCGTAACACAACGCTTACATTTCAAGATCCTCCTCACCACCTACAAAGCCCTTAACAACCTTGCCTCTTCACACCTGACAGATCTCCTCCATCGCCCCATTCACCCCCACCGAACACGCTCCGCTAATGCCAACACCCTCACCAAACACCGCACCATATAGGGACAGAGCCTTTGTCATTGCCGCCCCGACCCTCTGGAACTCCATCCGTAATGCTGATTCACTGCCGTCCTTCAAAAGTCATCTTAAAACCCGTCTCTTCAACATCACCTACAACACCTGACGAACCATTTTCCACCCTCTCTCTTTCTCTTTTTGAGTTTTTTTGTTGTTTTGTTTTTTTTAAGTATCTGTATGTGTTTGTGTCTTTGTGTTCTTTTGTAAAAGCGTCTTTGGGTATGCAGAAAAGCGCTACATAAAACCGATGTATTATTATTATTATTATTAGTGGAGTTGAGGTCAGGTGACTGTGGAGGAAAGTCCATGACACTGTGCTCATCTTTGATCTTCCTGCAGAGCTCTTGTTAAGGTGTGTCTGGGCTCATGATCCTGCTGCAGCGTGAATCCTCCTCCACACAGATCAGACCAGAGGGCGAACCACGTTATCAGTAATTATGACCATTCTTCCGTCACCCACTGTAATATTCTGATATCGCTTCGCCCACCTCAGCTGTTGAAACTGCTCCTCGTCCTCTGAGACCACCACAGGACAGCCTTCTTCTGACAGGACGTCTGCTGATAGGAGTCTTGAGTTATGGAGAACACTCTGTCTCTCAGGTAGCTCAGCTTGTTGTGTTGATCTTGTGAAGGTGCGTGGTCACTTTGGCTCCACCTGATGGTGCTCTGGATACAAACCGATCCATTCTCTACAAAGTGTTTCCCCACCATGCTCTGCCAAAACAAAACACACAGCCCCGACATGACTCCTGATAACGTTTGCAGCAGGAAGGAAGGACCTGTGAAGAAGTGATGGTGCAGGTCCTTCCTTCCTGCTGCGGTCGGACTCTACAACCACCACTTCTACTGGTCTTCAACAATTACTGCTCTCGACCGTCACCCTCCTCCTGTACCTCCTCCTCCTCCTCCTGCTGCTCCCCTCCTCCTCCTCCTCCTCCTCCTGCTCCTCCTCCTCCTCCTCCTCCTGCTCCTCCTCCTCCTCCTCCTGCTCTCCTCCTGCTGCTGCTCCCCTCCTCCTCCTCCTCCTCCTCCTGCTGCTCTCCTCTCTGCTGCTGCGACGAAGCACATTTCACTACGAATTAAGAATGATCTTAGTTTAGATATTCATTTTTTACTGGACTCTTGATTACTGAACCACCAGCTTCATTACATTGTTCACCTCAGATGGAGAGCAAATTACTTAAAAGTAAAGAAGTTACACATGTAATCTGTTACCTGTGTCTGCCAGGTGAGGTGGCACAGGGAGCAGCAGGAGCAGGAGGAGGAGCAGGAGGAGGAGGAGGAGGAGCAGCAGGAGGAGGAGGAGGAGCAGGAGGAGGAGGAGGAGGAGGAGGAGGGTGGACGAGGAGGGGAGCAGCAGGAGGAGGAGGAGGGTCAAGGGGAGCAGGAGGAGGAGGAGGAGGGTGAGGAGGAGGAGCAGGAGAAGGAGGGGCAGCAGGAGGAGGAGGAGGAGGAGGAGGAGGGTTAAGGGGAACAGGAGGAGGAGGAGGATGAGGGTGGAGGAGGAGGGGAGCAGCAGGAGGAGGAGGAGGGTCAGAGGGGAGCAGGAGGAGGAGGAGGAGGGTTAAGGGGAGCAGCAGGAGGAGGAGGATGAGGGTGGAGGAGTAGGGGAGCAGCAGGAGAAGGAGGAGGGTGAAGGGGAACAGGAGGAGGAGGAGGGTGGAGGAGGAGGGGAGCAGCAGGAAGAGGAGGAGGAGGAGGGTGGACGAGGAGGGGAGCAGCAGGAGGAGGAGGAGGGTCAAGGGGAGCAGGAGGAGGAGGAGGAGGGTTAAGGGGAGCAGCAGGAGGAGGAGGAGGAGGAGGAGGGTGGAGGGGAGCAGCAGGAGGAGGAGGAGGGTCAAGGGGAGCAGGAGGAGGAGGAGGAGGGTTAAGGGGAGCAGCAGGAGGAGGAGGAGGAGGGGAGCAGCAGGAGGAGGAGGAGGAGGAGGGTTAAGGGGAGCAGCAGGAGGAGGAGGAGGAGGAGGGTGGAGAGGAGCAGCAGGAGGAGGAGGAGGAGGGTGGAGGGGAGCAGCAGGAGGAGGAGGGTGGAGGGGAGCAGCAGGAGGAGGGGAGCAGCAGCAGGGAGGAGGAGGAGGAGGAGGGTGGAGGAGCAGGAGGAGGAGGAGGAGGAGGAGGGTGGAGGGTGAAGGGGAGCAGCAGGAGGAGGAGGAGCAGCAGAAGGGGATGGAGGAGGGTGGTGGAGGGGAGCAGCAGGAGGAGGAGGGTGGAGGAGCAGCAGCAGGAGGAGGAGGAGGGTGGAGGAGCAGCAGCAGGAGCAGGAGGAGGAGGAGGGGAGCAGGCAGGAGGAGGAGGAGGAGGAGGAGGGTGGAGGGGAGCAGCAGGAGGAGGAGGAGGGTGGAGGGAGCAGCAGCAGGAGGAGGAGGGTGGAGGAGCAGCAGCAGGAGGAGGAGGAGGAGGAGGAGGAGGAGGAGGAGGGTGGAGGGTGAAGGGGAGCAGCAGGAGGAGGAGGAGGAGGGTGAAGGGGAGCAGCAGGAGCAGCAGGAGGAGGAGGAGGAGGAGGAGGAGGAGGGTGGAGGGGAGCAGCAGGAGGAGGAGGAGGAGGGTGGAGGGGAGCAGGAGGAGGAGGAGGAGGAGGGTGGAGGGGAGCAGCAGCAGCAGGAGGAGGAGGAGGAGGAGGGAGGGGAGCAGCAGCAGCAGCAGGAGGAGCAGCAGGAGGAGGAGGGTGGAGGAGGAGGAGGAGGAGGAGGAGGAGGAGGAGGAGGGTGAAGGGGAGCAGCAGGAGCAGCAGGAGGAGGAGGAGGAGGAGGAGGGTGGAGGGTGAAGGGGAGCAGCAGGAGGAGGAGGAGGAGGGTGAAGGGGAGCAGCAGGAGCAGCAGGAGGAGGAGGAGGAGGAGGAGGAGGAGGAGGGTGGAGGGGAGCAGCAGGAGGAGGAGGAGGAGGGTGGAGGGGAACAGGAGGAGGAGGAGGAGGAGGGTGGAGGAGCAGCAGGAGGAGGAGGAGGGTGGAGGAGGAGGGAGGAGGAGGAGCAGCAGGAGGAGGAGGGAGGAGGAGGAGGAGGAGGAGGAGGAGCAGCCTCTGTGGTCACATTAAAAACTGCATCGCCTTTTGTGACAACTGTAGATCAGCGAGCCATCAGCTCTCGCGCGCTCTCGTGTCAGGGACTTGTAGTTTTCCGCGCGCAGCCCGCCGCCGCGTGGTAGCGGCCTGTGTGAGCGCGAGACTACAGTTCCCTCAGAGCTCCTCGGAGGTGTTAGTTGTCAATATGGCTGTTGTCAGACAGACAAAGCGGAGAGGCAAATAATTCGCCTCTGATTAGAAATCCTTGGGAAGGGGTCGGACGGGGCACTGTGACCAAACTGCTTTCTTGTCCGGCTGCAGTGGAAAGACACGGCGGGTCTCTGCTCGGGTTGTAAAGTTAAATGGTTAAGTGGACGATTTGAACCGAGGTAAGTCATGTACCGAGCTATCTTCAACACTAAAGTGATGTTATTAATATCAGACGTTCGCTAGCCAGCGGCGGCGGCTAACGTCAGCTAGTCCCAGCGCTGGCATGGCTAGCATGTTATGCTAATCACTCCGTACCCGGGAGCTGGCAAAACGCGCTTGTGCTAAGTTGCTAGCCGTAGTCCGCGATGTCTGTGGACAGTTGTCGGGGCAAATCCAGCGGCAGCGGTGCTGGAGACGATGGGCTTCGGTGTGTGTTAGCGGGCTGCAGCTGGCTAAAGTAACGCTACATCTGGACGCTGTCCGCCTGCCACAGAGGCAGTTTGCTAACGCTAGCTGCTGGGCAAAGGGCGTGAAAGCTGGCATCGGCAGCGGCTCGCCCGCAGCGCCGAGCCGAGCCGAGCCGAGCGACAGACCCGAGCTGCCACTGCTGCAGGCCCGCAGTCAGCACAACACAAACACATGGAGGAGACACACACAGCAGCGACTGTGGGCGATTTAAAAACAAAACTTCACTGCCAGAGAATGAGTTTGGTTCAGTCTGGGAGGATCGAATGCGTGCAGCCAGCGTGTAGGTAAGAGAGCCTCCACGACTTAAACAGCCTCGTTGTTATCTGTCAGTCTGCTCTAAAAGTTGTTGCAGTAGTTTTCTTAACCGAGTGACGGACAGACCCACCTCGGATGCTCCTGTGTCATGAGTTAATAGAAGTATAGTGAATGATAAAGTTGTATTTTTCATGTTGCCTGCAGTAAACCAGGGCCGGACATTGATTTATATCAGGGAGGGTTTTTGCCCCCCTGCAGGGGCGTTTAACCTCTATTGCTCAGTGACTTTCTACCAGTTAAACCAACCTAAGCCCAAGTGAATAGTTAACCTTGTAAATACTTCACCAGGATGGGTAATCATTTCTTTACCGTACCCGATGAACCCCTGTAACAACACGGGATCTGTCAGACTATTGAACTGGTAGTTGGTGCATCTGCTTCACTAACTAGTCTGACAGGAGGAGTGTGAATTCATCTTCCAGGTTTTGCAGTGAAACCAGTGTTGGCAATGATTTAAAGCTTCAGCAGCCTTTCTTATGAATTCTTAATGACATCTATAGAGACTAGTTAATGTTCACCATGATACTAAGCCGCCCCGTGGCACAGAGGTAATGTCTGTCCATGCCCATGCAAAGTGATTTTCCCCTGTATGTGTCTCAGATGTTATTCTCCTTTTCACTAACCCTTTTTAAAGACCTATATTTACCACGCTCATACTAGTTTCCCTTAAAATAACTTGAAAACATTGCATACACTCCAAAGTCATTTTGTGTTTTTCTGTCCTCTGCGCCTGCGGAGAATAACACAGATGTAGAAAAAATGCCAGTGACCCCTTTTAAACCATTTATCATATCGGCACAGGTCGGGCTGGCACGGGAGATGGAAAATCTGCCGCAGTCTGATTCCAGTTGCATTGATTTTGAGCACGGCAAATTGCTTATGAAAAACATACAGCGTGGGTGGTGTGCAGAGCCGGGGATGTATTGTAGCTCTTAAAGAACGGCAGTCAGAATGTTAAGATAGCATCAGCTGTCAAGGTGACTCCGGCACTCTGCGTGTGTTGCCTGCTGGTTCCCAAAAATAGCAGATTTTTATGCTTTGCCCCTCCCTCCCTCTTTCTTTCACACTTCTGTCTCTCGCTCTTGTCTTCCTTTTCCTACTTGCTGCCTCTTTATTTTCTTCTTGCAGTTTTTTCCCCTCTCTTTCTACTTTACCCCTCCACTACCCTTTTCTCTGCCTCACTCCCTTCCCATCATTCTCATTTTTCTCCTCCTCTACAACTGCGTTCCTTTTTCACTCTTTTCTACTTAATCCTCTCATTTCCTCCTGTGTCATTTCTTTCCTCCCTGTTCCTCCTCCTCTCTTCCCATTTCCCTCCTAGATCTTGATAATCCACTTACTTCCCTTCCTCTAACTTCCCCCTGCATTTCCTGTTTCCTTTTCCCTCCTCTTCGTACTTCTCTGTCTCATAACCTCTCTGTCTTGTCTCCCATCCAGCAGCAGGATGTCTGAGTTCAGTGAGGAGCCACGCTTCACAATTGAGCAGATAGATCTGCTGCAGCGGCTGCGTCGCACCGGCATGACCAAGCAGGAGATCCTGCACGCACTTGAGACTCTGGACCGGCTGGACCGGGAGCACGGCGACAAGTTCGGCCGCCGCACCTCTTCCTCCTCCTCCTCCTCGTCCTCCTACGGAGTGGGCGGGGCAAACAACAACTCTGCCTCTAATACTACTACATCATTCAACAATAACAACACTGCCTCTGCAACCACCACCTCCGTGTCATGCAATGGCAACAACAGCGCAGAGGGCAGCGCCGGCGACCACACGGCAACCGCCGCGTCTTCCACCACCTCCAAAATCTCCACCGCCACGCAGACACAGTTCGGCAGCGGAGGGGGGCTTTCGCCCTCTCCTAGCAACAGCTATGACACCTCCCCGCCTCCAGGGCCGCCGCCGCCTTCCGCCATCTTGCCCTCGCCGGTCTCACTGGTGGCTCTGTCACAGAACGGCCGGGATAGCCTCGCCGCCACACCCAACGGGAAGCTGTCTCCTCCGAGGTACCCGGTGAACAGTGCGGCCGCTGCACGGGCGTTTGGGTTCGAGGCTACAGAGGAAGACCTGGACATCGACGATAAGGTGGAGGAGCTGATGAGGTCAGTAGTCGTGAGCTCTGAACCTTGTTTGGGAAACTTTATACTCGTGGCCTTTTGTCTGAGTTTGGAGCTTGTAGAACTGGACGGTAATTAGGTGATGGTGCACAAGAGTAGATCCTCTTTGTGGATGTGAGGTTCTGTCATATCTACGGTACAAAAGAGCCACAGAATGTTCTTGTGTATGAAGCACACAAGAAAACTCCTTCGAAAAAGCAGCACTGACGGTTCTTATCCGTCTTGTTTGAGCAGTGCAGTTTAGTTACAGCGGCCACTTGGTGAGCGTCCATACTGCCAGTAAGTCCTGCCATGATTAGGCAAGAGAGCAGAGTTTGTGTCAGGGTGAATTAAACGGCACCGGGACGAAACTCCACAGAAGTTGCTCCATGCAGCTGCCTTTGAAACACATTTAAAAACACAGAGTTCAGTCATGACGTTGGAAACAGACGCTGGGAAAATAACTTCATCACAAAGTTGATTTGGGGCTTTTGATTATCTCACATGATCTTCATCAGTAGAAGGAGTTTGATGGGAGAGTAATTTTGTTTGTCCGGAGCGTTTTAAAGACTTCTTGTCCTCTCTGACATAAAAGCTGCTGTTCAAGGTTCACTCTTGACTCTGAACAGAGATGTTAAGGAAATAAATCTCCCCGTTAAGTCCAGTTAGTCGCTCCTCTGGTCATTAGGTTCTGTGTTTACCAGGACCGGGCGATATGGCCTTAAAGTACTGTGATATTTCTGGGCTGTATCGTGATGTTTACATCAGTGTTTTGCACGCTCATAACTGCTGGCGTGGGGCGTCAAAACCAAAAATCACAGTATTGTTTACAAAGTACCTCAATATTAAATATTAACGCAAAGAGGTTTTCGACAAATAATCATCAGTAATGTTATTATTATATTACCACAATTAGAACAGTCTGGTAGGTTGAGAACATTACATGAATCTACTGTTATGCAGCCTTCAAACCCATGAAAAGAGAAAAAGAGTTGTTTTAAGTTAAACAAGATTAACTGTTGCTGGATCTTAACACAGTAGCTTATCCATGGTTGGCTGATCTACAGAAGGTAATGTGAATGAATTTGTCGATGGCTAAAGATTGTGTTTACCAGTATTTGAAAAGGGTTTCTGCCGTCTGAGTCTGACTTTGTTTCAGTTGTGCTGTAAAGCTTCTGATCCGGTCTGTGATTACGGTTCTATAGAGAACTCAACCTACCATCGGTGTGCTGTTGTGATCTGTTTGGTGCCGCCAGTGCACTTCTGTGGTTTCTGAGAGAGAGGTCACCTTTAACATGCAAGTCTTAACACCTTGAGGTGTAAAAATAAAACCTGCCTTGCTCTTAACTTGGTCAGTGTGTGCTGGATATCTGGCAGTGTTGTCTTGTGATTATACGTGTGAAGGTTCGTGTCTCGAGGAGGCAAATGACAAAAGCCAGTTCAACACTCGTGTTCTTGTGGGGCCCATGTTAGCCGTGTAGCGTTAACGAGGCCTGTGAGGAAACCTGCTGGATGTGGGACGATATATCCTCCCAGAAATTATTGTGATAAACAATATTATCGTCATTTTGGAACCATTTTATGCCACTGATGTGTATATATAAACTATAATAACCTAATAATGCATAAACACCCTTCAAAGAGCAATGAAGTTTGGATTCTTTAATGTTCAGACACTTGAATTAAAAGACAAAGTAAATAAATTAATAAAACCATGCAACCAGAACTATTGCATGTAAACACATTGGGCAATATCGAGATCGGCAAAAACGATCAAGGTCATGTACGTACATTGATCTGTCGATAAGATGATATGTGCAGTAAGTCAGGAAGTATCTGACGGTATCTTCACAGGTCCAGCCCTGATGTGCAGTTACATTATTGAGGAGGTGCAGCTGCAGCAGAACCCTGTTGACTGCCACCGAGCCGGTACCACCACACTTTGACATTTAGGATTCAACCTATTTAATCTGCTGATTGTTTTCCCAATGAATGGACTCAGAGCTGCAACCAGTGAATGACTCGGTGCAGGAGTTGCTGATTTGACTTCCTGTTGATTGACTGATTGATGAATCAGCTAATCGTTTTAGACTCATCTTGACACAGAAGCAGAACTGAGCCTTTATTGCGATTCGGTTTGTGAAGCGTCAGTGAACAGCACGTGTTCATTTTTTGCAATTGTGCAAACAGTAAGCTGAAAAAATGACAACTAAGGATGAACAAATTAAGATAAAAGAGTGAAGTGTTTGCACAGACATTTTCCATGTTTCTACCCACAGCAGGACCACATGACAGTTACAATTAGCATGTTTGTCTTGTGCAGCATGTACCACATAAAGATGTTCACCCTGTGAAGGAGTATCACAATAACAGAGACGGGCATAAAGGCGTTCTTGTTCCGATTATGCTTCCAGTCAACAGAGACTGGTATTGCATGAAAGGGAAGCATTCTGCAGCAGATGTGTGAAAAGCCTTCAGGGTTCAAGATGACATTTGCATTTGCTCAGTGGGAAGGAAGAGAAGCTATTACAGTCGTGGAAACATGACATAAAATCATGTGCAGTAACATCAGATAACATCCAGTTTGAAATCACCTGCACAACAGCTACTGAGGCGCTTTACTGTGACAGTTTCCGTGTTCATGTTCAGCGTGTTAAACACCTGCTCTCCTCCTCGGAGCACTTTCCACTTTTACTACCCTCTCCTGCTGCTGCCGCTGCCTCCCAGCTGCCCCTGTACGAACAGTCGGAGTAAGAATAGACATGTAGAGCTCAGCCTCTGCACTGGCTGTCCCGTTGCTCATTCACGCTGCCTCTGCATTAAATTACATGTCCTCTTTAGACAGCCCAAGAAGTTAAGAAGCGTTCGAAAGCCCTCGTCCCCTCCGCCTGTAGGACTCTCCAGTGTCTCGCTCCTCGGCGGCGCCGCGGGGCGTGACACGAAGTTTCGGCTTGTCAACAACCCCACAGAGCCCTTGTGATTTTTTTCCCTCTCGTTTAAAGTGCACACTTCCGTCTCTGCAGGGGTTCGGCCTCTGAGTTGGCATCCAACACATCACCCCACCTCCTCCTCCTCCTCCTCCTCCTCCTCCTCCTCCTCCTCCTCCTCCTCCTCCCTCCACTTCCCACTCTTCCTCAGTGTTGTACAGCAGCTTGTGCTACATTGATTCACTGGTGTCGATACAAGCAGCGTTTTTGAGCTCTAATTTTAGCTGCGCCGCAAGAGGCTGGTGTGGAGGATATTGATGCTGGATGTCAAGAGTCGTGACGCATTTTCATTTCAGAAATAAGCTAACGGAGAACTCGGGACTTTGATGTGTTCTCCATCTCGACTGTGTCTGGGATACTGAGCGGTTCAAAGGATGCTGCGATTTCATGTTTTGAGCACCAGTGCTGTTAAAGTTTAGTGGGGGGGAGGCGCCCGCTGGAAATGCTTTGCGGTTAAAATAAATAAATAACTAAATAAGAAGTATGCACTGTTAGTGTTCACAGTCTATAGCATGATGAGGAATTAATCCAAGACAGCCCCAGCCTGTTAGCTTCTCAGTGTGCATGTGTATGTGTCAGGGAGGGGATTGGGCTCGCAGCCAGAAAGCAGGGTGGGTACACTGTGTGACTGCACATGTTCACTCGCCACCCTCCATTCCTGCAAGTCTGTGCATGTTTTATTTTTCCCCCCGCCGAGGTCTGAGATAGTGGAAATATGTCGAGCAAATACACTCAGAAAATATAGATTAGCTGATTGTGGCTCAGTTCATTTAAATTCACGCAGTCGTTGCTTTTGTGTTGCTCTGAAATGCAGCGTTGATTATGTGGGAGCCATAAAAAAAAAAACAGAAAAGAAAAGAACAATACGTCGATAATAATGCTGTCAAAACTGCAGCTCAGAGTAAAATGGAGCCTTGGTTTTGCAGGTTTTCCATGAATAGGTACAGAACAGATTTAGTTATGTTTGTCGTTATTGTTGTTTTTTGTACAATATAGCAGACACACAGTGTGAGTCTGATCTGAAGGGACACAGCAGCGACGGCTGGAGCACAACATTTAGGCTTTTTGTCGTTGATGCTGTGTAAATTATGACGCGGCGTCTTTGCACCACACGTGTAAAAATAAATGAAAAGGAGCTGAATTCTGGTCACACAGTTATTCAGGCATTTTTCTCTCTAAACATTGTAGGTGCTGGGGGTGTAGTGATATACCAAATCTCCCGATATGACAGTAAAAAGAATGGGACTGTGATGAGAGAGACGGGGAGGATACGCAGCACGAGGCAGCTGGTCGGACTCAAACCCCGGGCCTCTGCAGGCAGACTGTCTGTTTTCACTAGCTAATAACGTGAAAAACTCAACGCCGACAACTACACTGATAAAAATACAGGGCTACAGATCTACTTAAAAAAAGTCAGGCAACTTTTTGCATCATTTTATCCCGTAGATCAAACAAGAGTAGTCTTTCTTTGTACAGCATTAATTTTGCAAGTAAAGTCAACTTACTTTTGCAAGTGAATGCAACTTAACACAACCGAGTTTACTTTGTTTGCCAAAGTAAGTTGCCTTAACTTGTAAATGTAAGTTGACTTTAGCAAAAGTAAGTTAACATGACTTGCAAGATTAATGTTGTACATTCAAAGACAGCTCTTGTTTGATCTACATGATAAAATGATGCAAAAAGTTGCCTTACTTTTTCTCAGTAGATAAAACACATTATGTTTTTGTCACGGTGAGCCACTTAAATCAAGTATGTGATCTACGTGTTGGTCAATCTGTCCAATATAAACATGACATGACATTTTTGCCTCATGGTGCTAGAAAACAAATGACAACAACAAAATTAAGAGGGTGAATTCCCTGGAAACCATAAGTACACTCAGCAGATTGTGTGAGAGTTGCACTAGAGGAAAGGTTATAATAAGGCATAATACCCAGAAGTACCCAGAATGCACCACACGGGGCGGGGCGTAGCTGGAGCAGAGTAAATACAACAAGCAAATAGTGTGTTGTGTGGATCTGCATAAGAAAATGTGTTGAGCCACTTACATACAGCTTGTTAGGGAAAAAATCTAAATGACTTGTGTTTTGAACAAATGTAGACTAATTCACAACTTGATATATTAATGTCAAGAGACAAACTTTGTTTTTTATTGTTATTATCACAGGCTTAATTATGTTACAAATACATATTCTTATATTCACTTTTTTCAGTGTGCTGGACATAGTGTCGGGAAATAATAACGTGTCAGTTACGCGGACAGAGATTTTCGTGGAGGGAGGGAGATCAGTGGGCCTCTCAGCCGAGCGCCTGTTCTCGGCTGTCATCCCGGATCACACCCGCCTGGTGGTCCGTCGTACAACCAGAGGGAGGGAGGGGTCTTTTTACACATGTGTAGTTCATGGCTGGCTACTTATTTTTAAAGCACATTGTTTGAGTAATGTGTTTTTAATATCTATCCTGTATGTCTTCGTTATCAGTCTGTTTTACCACAACGTGCAAACAGCAGCGTATTTTTAAAATGCTGTTGAACGACTCGTCTGTGGCCCTTCAGACGATGCTGCCAACAGTGTACGAAGATGTTCGGCTGTGTTCTTACATGTGCTGTGTGTCGGCAGGAGGGACAGCAGCATGGTGAAGGAGGAGATCAAGGCGTTCCTGGGGAACAGGAGGATCTCTCAGGCAGTGGTGGCACAAGTTACCGGTGAGTAGCAGCTCTGATACCACGATGTCGATCTGTTGTGTTTCCTGTTGTGCACATGTATTTGTTTTTAAATGTGCGTCCTTCCTGTTCAAATCACATCTTTTTTTCCATTTATTGTTGTTTATTGACTCAGATAACCTTTTAACTTAGGTTGTATAGATTTCAGAGACAGAGGACAAAAAGCAAAAATACAGATTTAGAGGACGGGCAGATGATTTTTATTGTTGGCTAAGGTCCCCTCTTTGATTGGTCAGCTCTTACAGGCCTGAGCAGACACACCCGCCATGTTTCTGCATGTTTGTTTGTTTTTTTTGCAACTACAACAGTAATGTGTGCGAGGACAGTGACAGCTGTGACATCACAACCTTACAGAAGTGCTGACGGCTGGTTTGAAGGCTCAGTTTCTCTGGTCTGAGCTCTTATACAGCACCTATACCTGCTTTATAATCAAAAGCAGACGTGGAAATGTCACTTTTTCTATTAATATGGCACCTTTCAGCAATGCAAAAAAGAGCAGAGTCGACCTTCTGATACATCAGGTTCATGAGGTTTGGGATTTTTTGAGGGGAAGGAGTAGATGCAACATATCGGACAAATAAGAAGATCGTTATGTCTTAAAATGTGTCTTTAAGGGGATCTTGAAATAAATATTGGGCACCCATCAGTTGTCAACAGCCACCGAGATCATCAAGTTGCTCAAACTGTATAATAATATTGATTTGTATACATCAACCAAAGGGTGGTGGTGCATTCATCATCAGCTTTCCAGTTTGTCTAGATTTATATCCATGTTTCAGAGTCTTTTTACGTACAGATTCAGTATTGTCACCATGCAGAGACTGAGACTCAGAAGAAAGATTAATGAAAATAGGTGCTGAAAAATCACAAAAATATTGGTTTCAGATTCAGAATACTTTATTAATCCCCAGGGGGAAACTGTTTGTGTGCCAGATGCTCCATGCAAAAGTAAAAATAGAAATCTAGCGAGAATGGAAACAAGAGATATCAAGCTAAAACCCTAGTTTCCTTTCCGGCCCGGTCCCCAGCAGAGACGAGCCCAGCAGTACTTCTGTAGCTCCAGCTCGTGCGAGAGACGTGTGATCGCAGAAGACATAAATTCGGAGCGACGGAGAGAGAAAAACACTTTCTCCCTCTTGTATTCCCTTCTGTCTCTCTTGAAAACTTCCAACGGTTGTCTATAAATTGTAAATTGTTCCAGGGCCCAACAGTCTTTTTGTAATTTGATGTCTGGCTCCCTTCCAGGCATCAGCCAGAGCAGGATCTCCCATTGGCTGCTGCAGCACGGCTCCGACCTGAGCGAGCAGAAGAAGAGGGCCTTTTACCGCTGGTACACGCTGGAGAAAACCACACCAGGTACGTCTGAGTGCTTCGAGCCGTCCACCGCTCGCTCTCGACTCTGTGTTTGTGTAGCTTATTGAAGGACTGTGGTTAGAGAGGGATCCATGAGAGCGAGGCCTGCAGCAGATGCCAAGAGAGGGCAGAGATTTAATGTATATGATAACTGAATCTGGCATAGACTGACAATGCCAGCGTTGTCGTCGTCGTCATCAAGGTCAGAAGAGAAACTAGTTTGGTTTAGTCGCTCTGAGAGCTGGTGCAGAGCGGTGGCTGAGGAAACGAAGGGAAGCTGAGGAGTTTGAAACTTTATCCTCACTGATCGCAGCAGGAGGGCGACTGCAGGGAAACTCTCTGCTGCCAGCAGCTTCCTCTCGGACTGTTAATGAGACAGCGCCTGGTGCTGCGTGTGGTACAGTGAGATGTGACGTACAGTGTGTGATGCCTCGATCCTTCAGCAGAAGATTCCTGTAGTGTTAAATGAATTTGAGGCCAGTGGAGACGACGGAGGGGCGCAGATTTGTAGGAGCTGGTTAGTTGTGGATTCATTTTGGCACCTGACTCGAGTTTGGTTTGAGTCTTTTGACAAAAATGTGTCAGAAAATTAGTCAAATTTCCGCCAGTTGTAGTCAACACGAACGTTTAGTCTCATGTTCTTTAAATGTTTAGTGCTTCCGACCGTTTCAAAACTGTTTTGTTGTGACAGTTACAGCTGTTGTTCCGGTCTGTCACAGGGTTCATGGAGAAGGTACTGTTGACCTGTTTACATACACAGCGTCGGAAAATACGACTAAAGATGAGACAGTATTGTTACCACGACGACACATCTGACATCACCTGCTAGCTTGCGGCATCGTTAAGAAAGCAGTGAAGAATGAAGCTATCGGGTTGCTTTTGAAATAATTTGAACAATATTCATTTTAGCTGTGTTTTATAGCCGGAGCTATTGATTATAGATGAGCGGCCTGTTGTTCATGTCAGCACCTGACACTTAAATGTTGTTGATTTGAAGTCTCATCAAGTAGTTTTAAGATTCATTCTGCTGCTGTGAAGACAAACACACGGTCAGAAGACGAGTCTGTTGTCTTACACACTTCACTGTAAACGGTTCGCAGCCATAAGAACAGGCCTCCTGCTGGCTTCGGAAGCGCGTACGTGTGCGCACCTATAGCCAGGCAGCAGACATCCCACGCCTCGTCCTCTGCGGCATGTTCCTCGGTGGAGCCCTGCCAACACAGACAGCAGTGGAAACTGCTCTATGCTATTTATGGCCAGACCGAGCCCGGCCCAGCTCATCTCAGCCGAGCCCAGCCCCGCACACACGCCTCCATCACTGCTGCAGAGGAAACTGATGCCCCATTCATGCCAGTCTGTTCTGATAACCTGGGCCGACCCAGTTAGGCCTCGTTCACGTACAGGGTCCCTGTCAGATGATGTGATGATCCAGCACGTCAGCTTCTGACCCTGTAAGACCGAACATCTCAGCTTTTAGCTGTAACGTGGCGAGTTTTATGAGTTTGAGTACAAATGAAACCTTTTGTGTGCTTTTCTTTTCTGCTGCGGTCATGATTTGAGATGAGGCGGCGCCGTCCTCGTCAGCACTATTCAGCCGAGTCTATAATCAAAATGCATTGTGAGATTTGCAAAAAGGCGACGTGCGTTTCTCAAATACATTTTCATGAAGGGACGTGGCAGCTCACACATTACTACTACGTTTTAACTTTAACTGGCACAGTTTGTCCTTCAAGGCCACGAACACGCCTGGAGACTCTTCCCACTGTCGACGGCTTGAATCTTCCTGACACATGTGCCATCTCCAGTCTTAACCAAGAAGTGATTGTGCTGCCCTCATCCCCAGGTGCCACTCTGAACATGAGGCCGGCTCCGTTACCGATGGAGGAGATGGAGTGGAGGCAAACCCCGCCGCCCCTCACCACTGCCCCCGGTACCTTCCGGCTGCGTCGAGGAAGTCGCTTCACTTGGAGAAAAGAGTGCCTGGCTGTGATGGAGAGGTGAGCGGGGGGGTGAGGGGAAAAGCAGTGGATTAAAGGTCATAAATGGGAGTTTGTTTCGTAACGCGTCCCTTATTTCCACACGGAGTTGAGGAATCATTGCAGCCCGTCCAAGACGAGGGCCGGGCTCGTGTCACCGAG
Organism: Lagodon rhomboides; assembly: GCA_039737535.1. Lineage (NCBI taxonomy): Eukaryota > Metazoa > Chordata > Actinopteri > Spariformes > Sparidae > Lagodon > Lagodon rhomboides. The sequence goes on along the minus strand of CM077798.1, from coordinate 28,122,566 downwards.
TCTCAGCGTTGGCCCGGCTGCGCTGCACACATCACAAACAGCAGCAACTCTGCTTTGTTGACATCGTCCTTGTGTAGTGAAATTAATTTAATCAGTGTGACTCCTCTGCTATTTATAGCTACTTCAACGACAACCAGTACCCAGATGAGGCCAAGCGGGAGGAGATAGCAAACGCCTGCAATGCTGTTATTCAGAAACCAGGTACGAACACACAAACCAGGGAAGTTGTTGGAGCATAACACGATGCATTTATTTGTCATAATAGATAACAGATTCCTGTTTATTATGTAGATATTCTCAACGTTACCATGGCAACTGCCCCCATCCTCTCAACCTCCCTCAGTCTGTCAGCCGGGCGTCGCTGTCATCTTTACATACAAAGTGTTACCGAGCTGAAACAATGAGTTGATTAATCGTAAAGTTAATCAGCAAATCATCTGCAGCAGTTTTATAATAATTCGCCAGAGGTTCCTTTGTTAGAGCTTCTCAGAGCATCTTGGATCTAACGTTTCTTTGACTCGATCTAAACTGTGCAGACGTCTGTGTCCTGTCTGTGTGGTCTCATCGCAGCGGGAGCAAGTTATTTCTTCTCAACAGATATTTAAGCGTCGTCAGTGATTATAAAAGTATAAAAGAGCAGAATTCAAAGCACTTGGAGAATAAAAAACACAGGGCCCCGAATGAAATAATAATAATTCAAGCAAGACGTTTTCATTAGGACGGTGGGAGAGATGGAGGTGAGACGGTGTACCGAGCGCTCAGACTGTCATGTGGTTTGTTTCAGGGAAGAAGCTGTCTGATCTGGAGAGAGTCACCTCCCTGAAAGTTTACAACTGGTTCGCCAACCGTCGCAAGGAGATCAAGAGACGGGCCAACATTGGTAATGTGGCTTTCAGGAGAGACCACGAATGTCCATTTACACTTTTTGATTGCATCCCCTGAACATTTAATGACATCCCTTTGTGTTAACACGACTGTTCCATATTTAATAACAGCAATTACGACTTCTGTTTGCATGGAATGGCTCGGCATTAATTCACTCCATCACAATAATTAGCAGGTTGTTAATCCGTCACCGAACATCTGTAGTGACCTCTGACACACACAAAAAAGAATATCCTAGGAGACAATTAAATTTGTAAAATAGAAGCTCCACTACTTTCTCGCCTTCGAACTCACTCAGGAGAATAATGGAGATTCAGCATCAAGTCTGTGGTTCCCAACCTTTTTATTTTTGATTCCCCAAACAGCCGAGTGAGCTGAGCTGAAGTGTCCGTCGCTGTTTTAAATGTGTTCATTTGAATTGATTTTAAACTGGATGCTCTTCATCACAGTCATTATATCAAACTGGATATTCTCACATTATGTTTCGAGGTTGATTCTGTTTGGTTTGTTCAGCTGCCACCTGGAGTTTCAACTATTTCAACAACGTATTTTTATTTTTTTTCCATTTATTCATCACTTTCAGATGAGTATTTAAGTGTTTGAACCATTATCATCGCTTCTAGCTAATTATTTGATACACTAATATAAGTAATAGATGAATGGTTGACATTTATCTATGACCTTCACCTGATTGGTCAGACTTGTGTTGGGTTTTACTCCTTCATGCTCTCAGTTCTGTCAGCAAACACACTGAGTGGACTCATCCGTTCAGTCCAGAGCGACACTTCTGCCATAAAGTCGACTTTAACGATCCCTCATTGTTTCTGACTGAGTCATAGAGGTGATGATGTGATCGTATGCTTTATATTCTGCCCCCTCATTTACATAAAGTAAAAAATCTCTCCATGAAGCCGAGGTTGGGAATCACTGTTCTATCGTATGTAATGAGGGAAATTATTAGTCATCCACCATAAATCTAATGATCCATCCTCTTCCTCCAAGAAGCCACAATCCTGGAGAGTCATGGGATAGACGTCCAGAGTCCAGGGGGACACTCCAACAGCGACGACATCGATGGAAACGACTTCTCAGAGCAGGTAGACATAGATTAAGGATCCCGAGAGACACATGAAAAGATCAGATTCATTTTTTCAGACGGCGACCGGTCTGATTTAAGAGAGAGAGGTCAGGTCTTATTGTCCCACAGCTTCACGTCTCCATCTTGAATTGTACTCTGTCTGTTTTTTATTTATGAATTTATTTTTATTCCTTTGCTTTTATGGATCAGCTTCTTGCCAGCCATTCACATCCATCCCCTGGCAAACGGCTGCTCTTGGACAGCACTCAGTGTTCCATTCATTAGTCAAATGTGATCGTGCATTTTTGCATGTCTTTTGTTCCAGCTATACAACACATCCGTTGACTTTACTCGTTAGATTCCTCTCGTTTGGTCAAAGTTGTGTTAATAATTAAAATGAGCAGCATGTGGTGTTTGAGCCGTGTGGCCTCGCTGGCTCACCGCTGTTCACAAATTCACACCAAACGACAAATTACAAAACATCTGATCTGCTGTTTTCTTTCAGATGAACCCCAAATAATATAATATTTTATAAAAAAAATGGCTGCTCAAAGCTTTTGCTCGAGGCACATTAATTAACAGAACTGGACCTTGTCTCCTTTTTCCTGTGACCAGTGGAAACTTGAGCTGGAGCAGTGAGACGCAGCAGCGCTCTGTATGACTGTAGAAACCCTCGCGATGAACGCTGAGCTTTTAGTTTGAGCCCTCGAGCTTTTTTACTCTCGATTGCACAACATGCAAACTCTCCTGTCAGAGCAGCTGAGAGCGAAACAGCCAGTTAACCGCTGAAGCTAATGAATAATGAACGCAGGGTCTGTTGAATCAATCAGGCAGAGAACAAGACTCAAATAATTCAAATGGTTTTTTTCTCAAATTAAACTTGGGTTAATGTTTTTAATGGTACCGAGGTGAATGGTGACTCTTTTCTCCTCCAGGCCTGTGACCTGCCCTACTTTGACAAGAGACCTCTCAGCCGACCTTTTGGCCTTTACCGACTGGAGCCCACCTCACCGACACAGGTAACATGCCAGGTGTTCACCACGACACTGCAGCTTCATCTTGACCTGCCTCAGTTTGTGCCACCGCGCCGATCTGTTTGGATCGGCGCTTCATCACGTACGATGCTGCAGATCTTGCAGCCTGTGGCTGTCTGCTCTCCTCTGCAGTCCAAAAAGAGGCCAAGGCCGCTCAGTCAGATCAGACGGAGGTTAAAAGAGGTCCCTTCATCACAATTACACTCTGATTGCATGGCTTTAAATAGCTGCCAGTGTACAGCAATCAGACCGCACGTCACTTAGAAGTGGATTTGATGCTGGATGTCGTCGCTTAACGATTAAAGCTCACATGAGAGCCGATAAACACGTCGTTTAATTCATGTAATTCCTCACACTTGTGCTCATGTGTGTTTTTTTCCATTTGGGAAAGGCTGAAAAAAAACCAAACCACTGTTCACTACAGCATCATTCAACCAAGCCTGACAGGCCTGCGGTGCCGAGCTGCAGTTGCTAAGCTATTATTGGACAACTGATGATTTCCAGAGGGGTTTAGTTGGTCAGCGTGTTTGCAGGAACTTAGCAAGGAAAGTAAAGCACAGGAGGAAAATAAGTCTCATGCAACAGCAGAATTCCTTTGTCTTTGTATTGAAGCTGTTTCGTCTCCTGACCTCGTCCTCCCTCTCTCCCTGCCTCAGGACGACAGCGCAGCACACAGCGAGCACCAGGACCCCATCTCTCTGGCCGTGGAGATGGCTGCCGTCAACCACACCATCCTGGCCCTGTCCAGAACCGGAGGCGTCCCCAACGACATCAAGACCGAGTCCCTGGAGGACGAATGAACTGCACAGGAGCCGGGACGGAGGGAGCGGTCCGAGAGGAGAGCGAAAAGGGAAGGAGGAGTAGAAGACGGTGCGAAGCGGGGCTGTAAAAAGAGACCAAAATAATGCTACTTAGTAAACCCTCTGAATCTGTCCCTCAGCCAGCCCCCCGCCGACTCTCCCTTCTCTCTCAGCCTCCCTCCTCCCACAGCGTCCATGTAAACAGTAATTACCCCCCACCTCCCACCCCCACCCTCACTCCTCTCCACCCGATATATTGACACAGCTGGTGGAAATGTGTCACTATACATCCTCTGATCTCTGTGAAAACGCTCCACGGAAAGAAGAACAGTGGTCCTTAAAAAACCCCCCAAGACGGAGATCCTCGTCTTGGACTGTGTCTCCCAGGAACTCCCCTCTTCCTCCTGAATACTCTCTCTCCTCACAGGATACCTCTGCTCTCCCCTCTCCTCCTCCTCTTCCTCACACCCCTCTCCTCCCCCCTCCAGCCTGGTTGTCTGAGCCGATCCTCAGTCTATCTCACCTCAGCGTCAACCTCAGAAAAATAACGTGTACTGTATATATAATATATATATGGTTCTTATGGTTCTCAGTCACACTCACCTCATGGTGTGCTACCTACCTACCTACGTACCTACCTACCTGCCTACATAACCCTCAGAAATTCAACCTCTTCATCGTGCAATTCATCAGAAGAGCAGCCTCCAGCCGTTGTCCGGGGGAAGATGGATGGTGAGACGTTCCCTCTCTCCCTGTCTGGCACCGAGGCGATAAGAAAGGATGATATGGGCAGACAGAAGTGTCCAGTCACTGTCTTCTACCCTCTGTAGTTATCATTCCTCAGCGGAGTGGCTTTTTATTATTTTCCTACACTAGAGCTGCTGTTGGATGAAAACCTCTTAAAAAGTCAGCTAAAAAAGAAGTAGCCTTAATTTCACTCAGACAACTACTCCTTTACTTTTTGCAGAACACAGCAGGTTTTCAAGTTTTTTTCCTGACAACAAGGAAGAAGCTTTTTTTAGTATGCATAAAAAAAAATAATAAATGCCAGACTTGACGTCTCGTCCGACAGCAGCAGAGGTTTTAGTTCCTTCACTGGCATCTCCCTCCTGTTTTTAGCGCAGATGGTGACTGGATGTACAATCATTTTGCCTTGTTATTTAGCTTCCCAGTGCCACTATTGTTAAGTACTCGAGGCTATGAGAATCAGTTAAGGGTCAATGTGATAATCAAGCAAACTTAAGCTATCTTATAAGGGGAATCGTGCTTTTTTTTATTTTATTATTTTTATTTTTTAATGTCGTCCATGCCAAAGGAAAAAGATGCTCGGAGCAAAAAGCTAAGAGGCTAAGCTAAGACGGATCTGAAGATAGTGTTAGCGTTCATCCAAAGCGATTTCTACTAACTCCTTTGGTCGTTTCTCGTACTCAGTGAAGCTTCTTGAGCCGGCGTGGCGTCGTCCGTGGGCGTGACACTACAGCAGGCCTGTGTCTGTGAAGATATAAAGGTATTAGCAGCCAGATGTATAACGGTAAGAAAATACCCCTAAGCTATTTACTCCTTGTTCTGTGACGCTGCCTCTTTGTAATAGCTTCGAGAATGTGCTGTCAGAAGATGTTTTTTTTTAAATATCGGTGGTACCAAATTAGACCCAGACCCACACCGGACATGGTTCAGAGTATCAGAGGAACTTCTGGGGCAAGTTTAAGCTTTTGTTTTTAATTTAATTCATGTAGCCTCAAAGGTAAAAGCACCACGCTGAAGGGAATCGAAGACATTTAAAGCCCAGACGGAACCTTTCCAGACCCATCTGTAACTGAAGATCATCAGAACAGGAGACAAAGTGCTGTGTTCTGATCCGGTAAAGCTCACTAATTATCCCGTATCAGCTGCTCTCTCAGTCTTTGACTGACTGATGTCTTCATGTTTGGACGGTGGTCGACAAAGTAAAGTGACAGTTTGGGATTTTCTTCTTTTTCTTGGAACGAGCTGATTCACTGTTTCCTCAAGATGAAACCACCCTCATGACTCGATGCTAAATGTACAGTTAGAGCCCGGAGACGCCTAGCTTAGCTTAGCTTAGCTTAGCATAAAGACTGAAGCAGCAGGGCGAGCAGGCTTTTGTCCAAAGGTAACAACCCTGCTGGCGCCTCTGAAGCTGGCTGAGCAACCTGATATATTTAGTTTTTATTAAAGCCATATTAAATGTTTGGTTTGAAAATGCCAAGCTGACAATAATGAAACTGTTTTTCGGTGCACTTTCAATACTTTTACAGATGATCCGACAGGTTAGTCAGCGAGCTTTCAGGTGCTGGTAGAGAGATTTTGGGTTCTTTTTTTACCTTTGGACAGCGCTAAGCTAGCTGTCTTCTTCTGCTCTAGCTTTACATTTAGCTCCCAGCACATGACACCTTCTAAGATCCTTTGGTTTTACTGTTCATGTTTGTATAGACTGAACACACAAAGAGGTAGACGTGGTGGACAGAGACGGGCGAGTCAAACTGTTGTGTTGAAGGATGGTTTTGGAGAACTGGGAAAATATTCTTCTCGGCAGGATTAAACAAAGCAGTTAGCCAGAAATCTGATGTACCTCCTCACACGTTTAAATACGGACGTTGGTGATATGGACCGATGTGATCTCTCCCGTATCGGCCCGTGTTCCGGTCCAGTAAAGCTCTATCGAATCTTCTGTGTGTACGAAGCTGCGAACACAGTGACTCAGAACTGTGTTTCAAAAAGAAAAGGGTTGAAAGATTAAAAAAAAAAAAAACTATGTATTTATACTCATTTTATATGGTAATGTACAAAAAAAAGAATGACATATGTTTTGAAATGAAACATGCTTTTATCGTTAAATTAATCATGCTTTTTAATTTTCTCCTGACGTATTTGTTCTCATTTAAAACCCATTTATTTTGTATCATCCCGTGTTTGACTGAACAACAGTCTCCTCCCCCCGTTTGTGTCCGAGGTAGAAAGCTATTTTGTGAAAGACGAATGACGACGATGCACCTTATTAAAAAGAAAAAGAATCGCTCCTAAATAAGCTTAAAAAGTAATCTTCCTTCCCCGGAGCCTCCTTTTTTTGAAATGGCAGACGTCCAATAGACTTTTTCTGGTGTGAAGAATCATGTAAATACAGCGGCTTCACACCACATCATGTCCCATCAGAGCTGCTCTCTACTTGAAATGACGCCACACCAAACTCCATGATGAAATCTAGTGTTTTAATGTTGACCTTCTTCTGACAATCGCGAGCGCATAACTCATCAAATATGGCTCAGAGAAGTGGTTAAATTTTAAATGACAACTACAGTTACATAATTTATTATCAGATACTGACTCCAGTAAGGTTTTATGGAGACAAGGAGCCGACTCGCTGTTTGTTTGGTTATTAACGCCCCAGACTTTTAATTACGAGGTGAGCTTTTCCTTTAAAGAGCTCAGACTGCTGGATCTAAAGAGAAGCATGTACATATTTTAAGAATTGACTCACACTACTCGGCTGCCAAGCACACAGTATTTTATATAAAACACTATTTGACGTTAACAGGCGAACCTCTTTTTCCTGTGTGGAGTTTGGTGTGACGTTCAGTCGCCTCACATTGAAACAAGACGTCGTTGGAAGGAAAAGCCCACAAAGATGCATTCAGAGATTATTCTCTCACTGTAAGACACTTTTAAATGAATTGCCTTCGTGTTTGAGAGACGCCACGCCCCCAGTTAGCGAGTGCAAGTTTTAATCCAGCAGTATTTTATGTGAGCGTTGACGGAAATGTTTTACGGGACGGAAGAACGAACCCTCAGGTGCTCGAGAAGTAAAGATTCTGGGGAAAATAAAACCAGACTAAAAGCCGAAGCAGGCTCTCCTCGCCCGGTGTCGTGTATCCTCGCTCGCTCTGACGGGGAATCCTCTGGTGGTGTCAGGGTCAACATGTCCACATGTCCTCGTGTGTCCCAGTGAAAACACCATCCACTTCATCCCAGTATAGCTCAGAAAAAGAGGACTGAATGCTGTTGTATCAATCTCAAATCTAGTTATGTTCAAAATTACTGTATTGCCCATTTCAGAATTTAGTGCCTTTTTTGGACAGTAGACTGTTCTGTAATTAAGATGTAGTATATATACATTTTTTTGTACAGTTGCTTTGTTCATTTTTTTAACTTGTGTTTATTTTAGTATGATATATATAATGTACAAGAGAATAAAGCTATATCAATGAGACCGTCTCTGGGTGGGTTATCAGCGTCTGTGTGCACAGATTCATCACACGTCGGTCGATTGACAGCAGGATGAGATTTATTTCATATAAAAAGTTGATTTTCCTTTTTTCATTATCAGCAATTTGTCTTCATCTTTAAAATAAATAACCAGTCAAAGAGATCAGCGTGAACACAGAGTATAAAGTATTCTGGAGACAACCGACACAATCCCTCAAGTATCCTCGTCACGTACAGATCAGCAGGTTCCCACACACACACACACAAGACATAATTCAAAACTGGCTAGTGAAATAAAAACACTCCAAAGATTTGCCACTTAATCAATCAGGAAATACTTGCTCGAAGACAAAGTGATCATAAAATTCTGCAAAGAGTTTGTACGAAAAAGGAGTGCAAGTGTTGAATTTTCTAAAAACAGTAGAAATACACATTCAAATAGATCTGGTTCCCACCAGCAGCACAGAGATGGTGGTTACATCACTAAGGCACATTTACTGAGGAGTCGTTGAATATTTCAAGGCACGAGAATAAAACACCTGCGTCCAATCAAACCGCAGCGACGCATCACAGCTGAAATATGAGCTCGTTACAGAGCTGTGTCAGCGAAATGAGTCATTTACCATTTAAAATAAAAAGTTATGTGTCAACAGACGCACATTTCCTGATAAAACAATATTTCTCTGAATTACTGAGTCGTGGTCAAAAGTTTACATACGCTCATATGTGAGTGGAACCACATTTTCAGAAGACCTGAACTGAACTTCATGACTGTTTTTGTTCGTGTTGACAGAAACATGAGAGCTGTAGATGTCATGATGAACATGTTCTTTACGAGCGTATGTAAACTATCGACCACGACTGTTTCAGGACGAGACACAGTCCTTCAACACATGATGAACATCTGAAGGTACAACAGTTCCAAACTCACAGTGACACCTGTAGTAAAACACTGTCGTCACTCTTTATGAAGATTTACCCAACAATCACAAAGACCGGCTGCTGCATGCGGCTGACGGACGCTTCTCCTCGATACCGAGCCTCTTAGGTGTTCCACGACTTGCGGTTCTCCCCTCTGCTGTGTCCCGCTGACGGCCCGACACCTTCACCTTTGGCCAGAGCGGTGAGAGCTGCCAGGTTCGGGCTGGATCCGGACAGGTTGGCACTACGGCGCTTCTGCTGTTGGCGGCGGCGCTTGGCTCCGCCCCGGCTCACTCTGTGTGGCCTCACCAGCACGCCGTAACCGGGGTTACAGTGGAAGTAGTGCTTGCCACCCACTGAACCGTCGTTCTTTCCTGGAGAGAGAAAGGTTTGAGATTCTGACCTTACCCCAACAAGAATCGGGACACTCTACCCCGAGACGTGAACATGCACATTCCTAAATGGTAGGCTGGGTTGTATTAAGTATAATGTATGTGAAGAATACAAGAAGGTCATCAAATAGCAAACGGATCGGGCCCAGTTCCACTCACCTGCCGGTACCTCCAGCTCCACTCCCACCCAGGTACCCTTTGCAAAATCTGTGGGTCCGACGTAACGGACGGTGCCGCTCTTGTTGGTCCCCACAATCACGAACTCCCCTTCTTTCAACCAGTCAGGAACAGCGGTGGTATCGTCTCCTTCCTCGGTGTCGGAGATGATTTCCAGGCTTTCCATCGGCACAGAGAGGTGAAGTCCCGACCCGGGGCTGCCGGCCCGGTCCTCCTTCGCCAGCTTTTCCTCCTCCTCGCTCAGAATACGCTGAAAAGACTTGAGGTCTGAAGACTTGACCTTCTGGATCTTGAAGGGGTTTGCCGCTGACACGTCCGGTTTGGAAGACTGAACACTGGACGGAGAAGGATCTGATGCTGTGGTGGCAGGTGTTTCCTGGTGGACCTCATCTGTGGCGGAGGATGGAGGCGGGATGGAGGCGCCACTTGGATCTGACACCTCAGAATTTTCCTGTTGCTCAGATGAAGATACAGGAAGCAGATCGTCGGAAGAGGCAGGAGCTGAAACCAGTACTTCGGGCACGACAGGCATCAGGTCTTGAGCAGGATCTTGAGCAGGATCTTGAGCAGGATCTAAGGTCATCTGGACTTGTTCGGGCTGTGGGATGGCAGCTTCAGAATGACCTTCTGCAGACGGCTGTGAGTCGTGTTGCTGTGACGGCTCAGCCTCCGTCTCGTCTACGGCAGCCGGCTGGAGTTCTTCTGTCGGGAGCGTCTCTGGTTCTTCTGTTTGAGAAACGTCCGTCTGTTTGGTTGCATCATCTTGTAGCGACGTTTCTTGAAGTGGCTCCAAACTGTCTAATTGTTCGACTGCAACATGGTCAGTTGGTGAGACTTGCTCTTGTTTGGTCTGGCACGGGAAGTCTGAATCTGGCTCTCCTTGCTCCTCTGGCTGGACTGACGGAGAATGGTTTGGTTCTTGTTGACTCTGGTTTGAATCTGACGGAGTCTCGTCTGGTTTGGACCGGGGCGGGTCAGTCCTTTCTTCAGCGACCATACCGTCCAAAACCAGCGGTGACTCTCGAGGCTCTGATTGGTCCACAAGTAAAGGATGCGTTTCAGACTGCGTCACCTTAATGTCCTCTTCAAAGCTGTCAGCTTTCGGCAGGTCCCAGCTCAGCGTGTAGACCTCTGACAGTGTCGCTGTGGATATACTCGTCGAGATGTATCCGCTTGATGCTTCGCTCGTCGGGCTCGGCGTGGAGTCTTCGGACTCCGGGATGATCGAGGGCGGAAGGGCCACGGACCTGGGGCTCTCTGAGAGGAGGTCGGGAGGAATGATTTCTTCAATCGGAACCTGGGAGGGAAACGATGGAAACGATGGAAACAACAGGCTGAATTCACATCTCAAACGTCGTCACCTTCCAAAGTTTAGTCTCAGTTCTCACAGAAAAAGACTCACACTCGTCTTTTGTTTATTGTCTAAAGTCAGATTATTCTCAGCTAGACTCAAACCGCTGATAAAGCTGGGCTCATTAAACTGCCTCGAGGAACCATTTATGTGGGAATTAGATTACTGCGCTGTGGATGTGAATCACTGATTAGAATGCACTCAGACCTGCGCCGAATGGTTTTGGCAGCATAAAGGTTAGAAAACAAGCCGTCCAGACAACAACGTCGTCACTCTGCAAAGTTAACAGACGGAACTTGTTGGCAAAGAGCTGATTGTGTGTCCACCTGGTAAATGTTCGAGGTAATAACTGGCTCCACTGTGCTCACAAGCAAGTATTTCTGGCCGTGCAGGCATGAGAAGGTGTTTGCTGCATGTGCACCCTTTTCCAAGATGACAAATATAAAGAATGGCCAAACCCAGCACACCACATGTAAGATCTGATGCCTTTCTGGTGCTGTTTCTAGAAGATCCTAATGAATGTTGCTCCAGGGTCATCACTGAAACGGACCAATCATGTTTGAGGAAAGTCACATGTTTCCCCCTAAACCTAACCAATTGTTTTAGTTCCCTACACCTAACAGGGACAAAAAACTGTAAAGAGACAAACAAAATAAGTGACCTTATATTCTGACTCTGTCATCTAAACATCTGGTCTCCTGAGTGAAAGTCCTTCATGTGACACACTCAGCCACAGCAGCTTGTTCCAGATGTGGTTTAAAGGTCCACTGTGTCGTGTTTTAAGTAGTTTATGACCTCAAATCAGCGTCTTCATTCATAAATAAGTCCTCATTGGTGTAAATTGATCTCTGCCAACAATCTCACTTCTCCTCCTGAGGGAAGAATCACTTCTCTGTATTTCCATAGGACGGGCGAGCTCTACGGAGGCTTCCATGTCCTTCCGCTCTATAAAAAACGATGAACTGGTGAGAGGGACAAAAAGCTCTACGTGGTACAGATAAGGCTAAAGGCGTTTTCACTCAGAGCCAGCGTGACTGTGGAACGGAGAAGGAGCTTAGCCAGACGCGCTCGTCAGCTGCAGTTTGAAGTCTGTTTGAAATAACGTACCTCATCACCCGAAACTAAACTTGATGAAGTGCTGTTTGAAGACACGTTGTTGTCACAGCTTCTTGAATCTTGACACATCCCGCCTGCCGTAGTTCCAACAGGCTGCAACGCACGTTTGCGAGGCGCTAGAGAGCAGTATTCGTTTGGATGCAGAATAACATTTAACCACTAGATGGGAGAAATAATTCCACAGTGGGTCTTTAAGTCTCTGCTGTGGAAGTAACGATGATGGTCCAGAAACAACTGCGAAGCAAGACAACATCTCTGACATCATGACCACATGTTTGGTGAGTTTCAGTAACGAGTCCTGGAACGACATTAAAGCCACACTGTGGAATTATTTCTGCCATCTAGTGGTTAAATGTTATTCTGCATCCAAATGAATACTGCTCTCTAGCGCCTCGCGTTTTCAAACGTGCGTTGCAACCTGTTGGAACTACGGCAGGCGGGATGTGTCAAGATTCAAGAAGCTGTGACAACAACATGTCTTCAAACAGCACTTCATCAAGTTTAGTTTCGGGTGATGAGGTACGTTATTTCAAACAGACTTCAAACTGCAGCTGACGAGCGCGTCTGGCTAAGCTCCTCCTCCGTTCCACAGTCACGCTGGCTCTGAGTGAAAACGCCTTTAGCCTTATCTGTACCACGTAGAGCTTTTTGTCCCTCTCACCAGCTCATCGTTTTTTATAGAGCGGAAGGACATGGAAGCCTCCGTAGAGCTCGCCCGTCCTATGGAAATACAGAGAAGTGATTCTTCCCTCAGGAGGAGAAGTGAGATTGTTGGCAGAGATCATTTTACACCAATGAGGACTTATTTATGAATGAAGACGCTGATTTGAGGTCATAAATTACTGAAAACACGACACAGTGGACCTTTAATTTAGATGTTCGGATCAGAACCGACCCTGCAGCGTCAGATAAAGTCTCACCCTGCCTTCCTGCCACATGCAGATCTGAACGACACCATCTGGGATGAGAGAACTTACTGGCTGCTGCTGTTTGCTGATGCCCTCCTCCACACTGGCTGACTGCACCATGATGCGAGGCAAACTCTGCAACAGGAGGAGAATTCAACAGATGTTCACTTAACGACATTTTAAATAAAAGCTGAAAATCTGTAAATTAGCGCCGAGTGGTTGTCGAGCAGATTTCGAGATGTTATCGCGAGTCACTTCAGTCCAGTTCAACCTGGAGATTAGAACATAAATATAAGCCGGTCGATTTGTTCGTGACACAGTGTGCATGGAGGTTTGATTATCTGCGCTGAGGGAATCACTCAGCTCAGTGTGACAGTAAGACAGAAACAGCCTGTAGGGAGAAAGTTAATCCAAGACTGTAAAAGATGACGGAGACTGAAGGCTCAGCATCATCCAGCGCTGCACGTCAGACTGAACCAGGAGATCTGACGAGGCCGGTCGTCCGTCTGTGACAATATATCAGAGCTGCAGTGACACGTGTTGCTGATAATCAGTTCAATAAATCAATATATCAGAAAAGAAAGGGGGCAAATATTCATTTGACTGCCGTGATTAGCAGTCGAGATGTTGATACGAGACGCAGAGCGCAATAAAAATATTTGTTCATCAGAGTGAAATGGTAAAACAATCAGGATAATTGCACCATAATTATAATTGCACCCAGAATCATTTACCCTGCTCAGCATTCTGGTGACTTCTCTAACATCAGATATGATCCGTCAGCTGATTGAAACGAGTCAATCACTTGCTTTTTTTTTGTAAGATTCTCAAGAGGGTAATAAAAAATCTCATCTCAGATGTTTTAATGAATTAGGACGATTGTTCAGCTGTGTGTGTGTGTGTGTGTGTTAATCAGGATGATTGTTTGACTCTCATGCATCGCTGACATCATGAAGCCGTTTGATTCGTCTCTCTGAGCAGAAAGTGAACCTACGTGGACGACTCGTCTGCCGTCAGACAGCAGGTCGAACACGTCTATCCGAGCCGCCGCCGGCTCAGGACAGCGAGCCTGCAAGTCAACACAACAGATGCACAGGATCGGCTGTAATCACGTTAATGTGGACAGATTCATGTTAAACAGATCTGATGGAGTCAGATCTGTCGAAGTCTTCTGAGGCCTCGTCCATCGTTTCTGAAACACTGACCATCAAAATGACAGAACATTTTCCTTTTAAATTCTATTAGTATTTTTAATTTTGAACAAATCTGACTAACAGTGAAGCTATAAAAGCCTGTTACAGCTGATATCTCTGGACCATAACTGAGCCCACGTTTATACACAGCAGGGTATTTAGAGAAACGAATATTTCCCCCCCTCCGTTTTCAAAAATAACATCGTGCACACAACATCGTTTTCAAAAAAGTTGTCATTTACATCAACCTGCATAAATACGCCGTCGAGCGCCATTCTAACTCTGCCAAACCTCTGGGCGGCAGTGTAGGGAGAAGGATGAAGCCATGCAAGCCAATCAGAATCCTCAGAATCAACAACAACGAATAACACGAGCGACTTCCTGTTCCTTTCAAAACAACGCTCACATGACGTTAAGCATTTTCTGGCGCATAGCCTAATGAGCGTGAGAAGCTAAAACCCCGTTTCTCCCAGCTGACACGACAACACATAACCGGAGTTTTCCAAATTCTCCACTTTGCCCGGAGTTTTTAGAAATAATCGTTTTCTGTGATAAAAACGGGGTTTTCGTGTAAATGAGAGGCCAAACCGCCTGGAAATATCTGCGTTTTCCCTTCGTGTAAACGGGGCTTCAGACACACTGACAGCGACTGTCGGTCAGTGACTTAAACCGGTCTGCCAACTTTTTCATGATGACGGTGCGAACATGCAGATTTGTATCATGTTGACCACATTCACCTGTTTATCAGCGTGTTAACATGTTAGTAAAGAACAACAGAGGCTGATGCTGCCTGGTTTTTTTTATTTAACACGTATCTATGTTCAAGCAAACAGCGCTCCATTAGTTGTTCCATTTGAACTTTAAAGGCCCCCACACACCGGCTAAAACGTCGGACGTCTGAAGCGTTCGGAGAGAGTCGGACGAGTTCGGGAGCTGCTCTGTTCGGTGTGTTCAGCTGCGTCTGATCCGACTGAACATGCGAAGTCGTCCGTCTGAGGTTGGACGCGTCGGATGCTCTGATTGGTTGTTAGCTAGCTGTTCAGTGACCATTCTGATTGGCGGTGTGCCAGCGAATCAGCGCGGCGTGTGGGAGGGGCGGCGGAAGTGCCGATGGTAAACAAACCACATAAACAGAGACGGCACAGAGTTACAAACAACACTTCACCGTTCGTTATTTTGGGGATAAACCAGCGTATGTTTGGAAGCCATGGCTGTGTGGACCGAGGACTTTGAGGAGCAGCTGGCTGCCCTGGTGGAAGAGAGACCACCGTAATACGACATCACGCAAGTAATGCTGAGCTAACACTGTGTGTGCTTTGTTCTGATAAGCTACGGTCCGCACTCCGTTCTGTCATTTCCTGTTTTTATGTTTTGGGTGACTGGCACGAGACTAGCGCCACCCGATGTTTAGGAGACTTACTGCAGAACGTATACGCTGCTGTGTAGCCGGGGCGGTGTGTTTCAGTGTGACTTTTCTACCGAACGGATCCGACGGAGCGGTCGGATAAGGAAGTCAGATAAGAAGTCGGCCTTGGGCGCTGTGTGGGGGCCTTAAAACCTCAGTGGCACGAAGTCATGAAGATTCATCTTCTGGGAGCCGTGAATTAAGATACATCACCAACCAAGTCAGAAAGCTTCACTTCTCAGTTTTATAAGTTTTTGTAGGCGAGATTCGAACCATGACGGGGTGACTATATGGTGGCCGCCAGACGTCTGTAATGTTTATAATGTTTGAACCTGTGCGTCCACTGTACTGACCGTGTTCGAGGCAGGAACACGATCAGTGACTGATCCGATTCACTCCAGCACCCTGCTGATATTTACAATCCTCGAGGCTTTTGTTTCTGTGTTTGACCTTTCTCAACATCTGCGGCAGGCGGGGAGGAGTACAGCACTAATTAGAGCGACGGCCTCAAACAATGCACCAACAAGGCCCGACGGGTTTCCGTCTCTGCCAAACACCGGGGCCCCGTGATTTCCCTGATTAGCTTCCCTCCGTGGCTCAAGGTGCTAATCAGTCAAATCAGGCGCTGTAGTGTCTGGCTGCAGAGGAGCTGCAGACTCCCGGGTCTCGATGGCACATGATTGGAGATCGGTGGATGAGGAGGTGGCTGAGGAGCGACGTTCACCTGCTCCTAATTAACCCTCGTCGACACAGTGTGCTCCGTCTCAGCGGGCTGTTCGTGGAGCGTCAAACATCACACGGCCGTCAATCACTCGACAGACACGACGACGTCTGTGAGCTGATGGTTTCAGTCTGAACCTGGGCTCCATTCAACACAGATCCTGCAGCTCTATTGCTTCTTTAACTGAATAATTAACTCTATATTTAATATCATGTATATTTAACTGTGTGAGCAGTAAAACTTGGCTGGCAGCAGCACTTTCATACTTCTGTTGTTAACTGTTGGACGGTTGTATTTCTGTTCATCCAGCTGCAGGGTTCATGTTCCCACGTTAAATCAAACGAGGCCTTCAAGGATCAGATCATTTCACTACAAAAATTTAGTCATTATCTACTCAAAAGGAAAATTGAGTTAGGTGTCGTAGTCCACAGAACAGAAATGTCTCCGTGCAGCTCGTCCGGTGTGATCGATGTCTCGGGAAGCCCCGACATTCCCAACTGATTTGAAAATATGTTATTTTCATCCTTTCAAATCAAAATCTTGTGTTAGTGTGCACGAGCTCGACTGTGCGTCAAGAGTGCAAATAACATCTCGTCAAATCAACGTGGATCTTCGGGTCTTGCAGAGACTTGGATTGGACCAGACGAGCTGTTCGGAGACATTTCATGTCTCCAGCTGCTTCAGATGTTCAGCAGAAAGCGGAAACTGTTTTACTGTGAAGCTCCAGAACTGTTCTGTGGACTACGAGACGTCACCTGACTTTCCCTCAGCATGAGAGCGAGTAGATGAGGACTGAATTTTCAGTTTTGGGGGAACTGATCCTTTAAAGGGATATGATCCAACACTCTGACTTCAGGCCCGTCCCGGTCCAAGAAACCCTTCATCAAAACATCCAGAACTTTACACCCAAGTCTCTGTTTTTATAGATGATCTTATTTTGAAGTCCACCTGCAGTTGGTTAAAACTGTACTTCGTAAAAACAGTTTTAAAAAGATGATGCTAACGTTGTGTTTCAAGTTTCGGAGGCAAGTTAAATGAAACACGTTGTGAGCTCGACGCCGTGTTTATTCCGTGTTTATGATTTCTGTCCTCGCCGTCGTCGGACAGAAAAACAACCCCACTCGCGTTGTGCACCGAGGCATTTCTGCTCTTATCTATTTATTATTTGTGTTTCTATCTACATAAGCTCTGTTTCCATGGCAACAGGAGAAATAGGACGAGCTGCTGATGAGCAGAGGGGATGTTTAGATTCACGCCGCAGCGATGCATATGAAACTTTAAATCCCTGATAAGACAGGAAGCAGAATACGAGCTTAAGTCCAGAGACGCTGCGAGTCGTACCTGCTGATGG
Organism: Lagodon rhomboides; assembly: GCA_039737535.1. Taxonomy (NCBI): domain Eukaryota; kingdom Metazoa; phylum Chordata; class Actinopteri; order Spariformes; family Sparidae; genus Lagodon; species Lagodon rhomboides. The sequence goes on along the minus strand of CM077798.1, from coordinate 28,105,013 downwards.
ACAGCTGTCTGGTCTTTACTATCTTCCTTCCCACCAGGAAGCAGCGACTTGAGCAGCTGGGGTACGGCCTTCACTGGAGGGAGATAAGACGCAGCAAAGCCTGAGTGCACTGATGGCGAGGACGAAGAGACGCAGAGAAGAAGAAGAAGAGAAAACAAGGACGGGAGGAAGAAGAGAAAAGTGGGAACAGATTAAGTTTTGAGGCAGAACTGAGCCGAAACAAGACAACAAGCGGCACATTAAGATTCACGGCTGAAGGACAGATACAGTTGTCCGCCGGCGAAATCAAAAAACAGAAGCTTATGACATCAAAGGCAGCGAGAATGGGAAGATAAAACAAAGACAGAGACAGAATCCATTAGGAGATAAAGGTTTTATCGGCCGTACCCGTCTGTGGGTTCAGGTTCTGGGATACGGAGCTGGGCAGCGTGCGTCTGGATGGAGGAGGCACCACAGAGAGGTCCTGGTGGCTGTCCCAGCCCTGCACACAGCACACACACACACAGCATCACACACAGCATCACACACAGCATCACACACAACAACAACACACAACAACACACACAGCATCACACATGTGGCTTAAAGGAGCATTTCAGTCACTTCTGACCTTTAGCAGCCTCTCCTGGTGACCGGAGAGCAGTGCAGCTCACACCACAGCTGTCTGCTTCAACCCTTTATACATTATACATGAGGTCACAGTCGTTCTCAGTGCTGTATCGTAGGCAACTGGACCTTTTTCAGCTGACAGCAGGTCCAGTTGCCTACGATACAGCGCTCAGAATCTCTGAGAACATCAACAGTGTATTAAATATTGTCACAAAAATATCTATTTTCAGTTTCGCTCTTCTTGTCGGTGTTACGATGCAGAAAGTGACGACAGTGAAGAGCTGCTGCTTCAGTTTATCATGAAGACAATCATGCAAGGCAGAAATAAAAACGACAGACAGAAGACCCTTATGATAAACACAACATGATTAACACAACATGATAAACACAACATGATAAATACATTTATATAAATGAGGATGTGAGTAGACATGATTGATGCGTCTCACCTTGAAGTCATTGAGTTTATGAGTGGAGGAGTAGAGATCCAGACTGCTGGCTGACAGCTGGTCAGAGGGTTACAGGTGAGAGCCAAGGTGTTAGTGAGACAGGTTAACACCGGTGAGACAGACAGGCTAACAGACAGGCTAACAGACAGGCTAACACCAGTGAGACAGACAGGCTAACACCGGTGAGACAGACAGGCTAAAGGCCGCCACACACCGGGTCCGACGTCAGACGTCTGAAGTGTTAGGAAGGAGTCGGACGAGTTAGGGAGCTGCTCTGTTCGGTGTGTTCAGCTGCGTCTGATCCAACTGAACATGTTCAGTCGTCCGTCTGAGGTTGGACGCCGTCGGATACTCTGATTGGTTGTTAGCTAGCTGTTCGGTGACCATTCTGATTGGCGGTGTGCCAGCGAATCAGCGCGGCGTGTGGGAGGGGCGGCGGAAGTGACGATGGTAAACAAACCACATAAACAGAGACGGCACAGAGTTACAAACAACACTTCACCGCTCGTTATTTTGGGGATAAACCAGCGTATGTTTGGAAGCCATGGCTGTGTGGACCGAGGACTTTGAGGAGCAGCTGGCTGCCCTGGTGGAAGAGAGACCACCGTAATACGACATCACGCAAGTAATGCTGAGCTAACACTGTGTGTGCTTTGTTCTGATAAGCTACGGTCCGCACTCCGTTCTGTCACTTCCTGTTTTTATGTTTTGGGTGACTGGCACGAGACTAGCGCCACCCGATGTTTAGGAGACTTATTGCATCTCGCGCAGGCGCAGAACGTATACGCTGCTGTGTAGCCGGGGCGGTGTGTTTCAATGTGACTTTTCTGCAGAACGGATCCGACGGGAGGCGACGGAGTGGTCGGAGAAGGAAGTCGGATAAGGAAGACGTCGGACCCGGTGTGTGGCGGCCTTTACAGACAGGCTAACACCAGTGAGACAGACAGGTTAACACCGGTGAGACAGGGTCACAGCAGGGATGAATGAACTGTATGAAACAACAACACTTCAGCCCAGAATATAAACAGAGAATGATTAACCCTGCTGGTTATCAGTGTTAGAAGAGTTAAGTTAATGTAAGGAGACAGTTTCATGATACACAAAGATCTCAAAGGACAATTAAAAGTGGCCGTTTCAAATGTTTCTCTGCCCACAGAACTCAGATCTTGAGCGAACAGAACTACCTGGTTCTGGTCGTGACCACCTTCTGTCAGAACACCTGAACTGTTCCTTTAATGTAAAGACAACACGTTCTCTCACCCGGTTGATGTTCGGAGAGCTCAGGCAGCGTCTGGAGGCTTTCCCTCTGACTGCCAGCTGTTCCCTCACAGCCACCTCCTACACACACACACACACACACACACACACACACACACACACACACACACACACACACACACACACACACACACACGATGATTTCATTTGGTTTGAATGTTTGGAGATTGAAGGTGAGCGTCAGCTCTCAGGTGCTCCTCACCTGTCGGAGTCGGTCCAGAGTGAGGATGTTCTCCACAGCCAGGACGCTGCGCAGGTATTTCTCGATGGCCGCCTCGCTGTCAGCTGATTGGTCGTCCTCGGTGCTGGCAGCCAGCCTGGCCAACATCTCCCTGTCCTCTGGACCATGGATGTCCTGTGGGGGCAGGGAGACGGAGCGTAAAAAGGGGGCGGGGCTATGTCTGCCCGTCACATGACTGCTTAGAACAATATTTAGCATCCGTCACATTCACAGTTTATAAATTTGTCCTAAGATGAAAAGTTCTACTTGACTTTCTTTCTCCCAGACAGGTTCTGGTTCTGGTTCTGGTTCTGGTACTTACTCCTGGGATGTTCGAAACGATCTCGAAGGTGACTCCACAGCCGGGGACGGTGCTGCGCTGAGACATCCTCTTCAGCAGGCTCTGTGCGAAACCCTGCCGCACCAACACACAACCACATCATCTCCAGTCAGCTCCGTCTCTCAGCTCACGTCAGGAAGAAGACGAGCGTGTCGTCGTGTCACCCACCTGTCTCCCAGCGATGTTGACGCAGATACGTTTTCTGAGCACCAGCTGCATGTCGGCCGGGTGGCTCAGCTGCACCACCGTCCGGACCGTCAGGTACACCCGCTGGTCCGTCGACCCCACGCGGCTCAGCTGGGGGCACTCGTGCACCGTCGAGTCCCAGGAAGCCTCCAACTTTACCTGGAGCGCAACAAAAACATGGAGGAAAGGTTCATCAGCCATGGAGCTGCTACTTCATGGGAGAGGAAGGCTCAAACATCTCCGTCACTTCACCTCCGGATCGTAGTGTTTCACAACGTGAAGTTCGAAGAAGTCGTCCTCCTCCTCCCCGCTGAGCAGCGCGTCCAGCCCTCCGGCCAGCGGCGCTGACAGACTGGACTGGAAGTCATCAGCTGGAGGAGGACGGAGAGAAAACAGGTTCAACAGTTTGTAAGACAGCAGAGGAATTGTTCTGAGCACGAACGACGGAGAGGAGCATCGTACCGCTGAGGTCCAGGAACAGGACGGGAATGTGTGTCTCCATCCCAGGGACAGGAACCCTGTGGAGAAGCAGCACCGTCAGCACGCTGAGCAAACACCTGGATAAACACCTGGATGAGCTGCTCCCTCCTGACTCGTCATAAAACAGCTGTTCTCTAGCACTCATCACCCAACACATCAGATCTGCAGCTCCAAAGCATGAACATCATGTTCTTTAAAGCAAACAGGCAAATTAAACTGCTGTCAGAGTTCATGTTCCTCCACACACACACCTCTCCACCGGAGCTCCGGGGATGCCGCTGCCGGCCGACGGCACCAGGACGGCGTTGCGTTCTTCGGTCAGCGTCAGACGACACTCCAGCAGCTGGGACTCCCTCTCCACATCGTCCTCCGACTTATCTACACACACACAGGAGGAAAATCTCACAGTTACTTCTCAGAGTCAGAGTTTCTCTGGAGACTTCAGGGGCTGCAGACTGATGATCACTGTCAGATAAACCATAATTAAATTCTTTCAATGCTTCTCATTCATCCAGGCGACAGTGCTGCAGGAGGAATCTGCATGTGCTTCATATTAATGATGACTTGAACTGTACATCACCGCCACTCGCAGCGCTTGTGCAGTGAATTATATGACACAATATGAGAAGAGCAGAATGAAGAACTGGTCCACAGCTGGATTACACCGAGCAGCACGAGGCAAAGACACGTCAGCTTAAAGATGCGTACTGACAGGAAATATTGCTGCCATCAATCATTTCTGCTCCCACGTCACAGCCGTGTTCAGTACCTGGTTTGCAGACGATCTTCTGCAGCTGCTGGTCCAGATACTCCTGCCTCTGGGTCAGGATCTCCAGCCACTGGCCCCTCATCCTCTCCAGGTCCACCTCCTGCAGGTCAGCACACAGAGAAACAGACTTTGGTTTCATGGTTTCAGTTCAGGTCCGACTAAGGTGTGTACATGGAAAGTAAATCAACTTCCAACCAGATTATCTGGGTGTGTTAGTCTGACTTTGACTTTAAAGGACAACAGTCCGACTTATTCTAACATCGTGTAAACGCAGTGACTGATCGTCTACTTACTTGGTAGCTGTCCATTTCTTCATCCGCACCCTGAAATGTGAATGAAAGAAGAGTTAAAGAATCAAACTGTGGATAAAAATGTTGCTGGGGGAGTCTGAGGCACATAAATCCATCAGTCACACACACAACATGACAGACTTTTTGTTTTGCTCGTCACACTTTTATTTAACTCCTATCAGTGCCTGGTTTCCTCCTCACCCAGTGTGATTCGCCGCCTCTAGACGGACGCACCGGTTGGACTTTGACATCTCCTATGGACACGGAGAGGATGGAGGCGGGGATGAGGGGCATGGTGCCTGAATCCGGGACAGAGCGCACCTCCACCTGGATGCGACGGGACTGACCCTGGAGGTGGAGATTCAAAGGTCAGACGGTCATTCAGACGTCATCAGTTCAGAATAAAAGCTTCTTAAGATGAAGACAGAATAATAATCTAGAATAAAACAGAATATTCTGATAAATCTGTGCACACAATGAGCAGGACAACGTAGACGTGTTGGTGCTGACACCTGTCGGAGCTGGAAGATTCCTCCCGTGCGAACGTCTTTAGTGGGAACAACGTCGACAGCCGTGAACTCTCCGGCCTCGTTCAGCTCCATCAGCTGCACCCACAGCTCCAGCCGACGGGTCACCTCGCTCCACCTGCAGGCACAGTGACGTCACACAGGAGATCAGAGCTTCACATTACATTAAAACACACCTTTATTTGTTATGATGCACCATAGTTCTGTAGATATGAAGGTTTTTATGGATGAATATTGGTCACACGGACTAAAATCATGTTTATCACCACTGATCATATGAATCAACTAAAGCACGACACCTAACGTTACAGTATCACCGACTGCTCAGCTGTTTATCTGTGGAGCAACATGGTCGATGTGTATTAGCATGTACAACATTAGCCGTGCTGAAAGAGCAGCTCAACAAACGTTTGTCGTTCCTGTCGGTGCAAAATGTGCAGAACATTAAAGACTTTTTGTTGAAAACATTTAAAATGAACTAAAATGATCAACAGAAAGTGAAGAAACTTGACATTATGACTTCTATGTGATGTGTAGCATGCTAACCAGCTAGCCCCAACCAGTCTTGGTCCAAAGCTTCTGTGCTGATGATGCAAACAGCAACTCTCCTCCAGTCTGGACCGCTGAGCTAACTAGCTAACGGCGGCTACAGCTGGCAGTTACTCTGGTGATATGATGCCCCCTGTTCGTATGAAACCGACAAGATGCCTTTCTTACATATTGCACCTTGAATGTCTGATTAAACACAGAACGTAACGTCCTCTCAGGTTTACGAGGCCTCGCTGCCTCAGCGTCTGGTTTAAAGCATGGAGCGTCTGCAGCCCACAACCTTCCGTCTGTCTGGTGTTGTTTCAGAATCAGTCGTGACGACTGCGTTGTCGTGTGTCTGCGTCTCGGCACCTTTCTCTGAGCGAGCGGGTCTTGGCCTGGATCACTCCGAGGTCCCACAGAGCCAGGTTCCTGCGATGGTTGGCCTGCTTGTGGCCGTACACCTCGATGGCCACGGCGCCGTCGGCTAAAAACTCCACAAACTCCTCCGACACCGGCACCGACAGCTCCTGAGGAGTTATGAGATTAAACAGGAATGTAAGTGTTGGTGACCTGCAGAGTCGGTGAGCGTGCAAAAACTGTCGAGATGCGAGAATGTGGAGAACATCGAGGCTAAAGGCTGCGAGATGAGAGCGTCACCTTGGCGCTGTCGAAGACCACGGTGCACTGAGGGTCTTTGGAGACGGAGGACGAGCTGGACGGCGTCACCTCTGGAGCGATGAACACCGGCTCCTCCTGCCCCCAGAAGTGGTACTGACAGAAGACGAAGTTGGACAGGTGGCGAGGCAGACCGTTGGCCTGGAGGATGTTCACCTGAGGGAGAGAGATGAGGCAGATGATGATGAACAAACACCGAGCTTCGTCTCACGGGTTTCACATTCAACATTAGATCAGTTCGATGTATTTTAAGAGCTGAACGAGGTGATTTTAAAGACGTGTTGTTCTGTAAAAACCTTGTTGCTCTGCTCCTAAAGTCATGAAATGATTTCTACACAGGGAAAATGCCTGAGGTCGATACAGACGAACTGGCAGAAGAGACATTTAATTTCACCAGAAGAGAAACAAAGCGAGAAACAACCGGGACATGAAGTCGACTCAGACTTAATTAAACTGGTGACATTTCACAGCACAGCGAGCTGCAGAAAGCCACAACAGAGAGACGACACAACAATGTGACCGACTGCCGGAGACGTTATTAGTCTGGAAATATTTCCCTACTGGCAACAGACCGAACAGCTACGGCATGTCGGATCCCGGCTCGTACGTCAGATGTGACTCAGTGTCGTCTTCACTTGCAGGTTCTCACCACACAGTCCAGTCGGCGCTCCTGAGGTTCTCTGTCCGCGACGTTCTGCTGAGCGTCGAACAGTCCTGAAGCCTCCTGAGAGCCCTCCGTCCCCCGCCACACCTCCACATGCAGCCGACCGGCCACCTGACACCCACACAGGACACAACGCTGAGCTCAGTCTTTGGCAGGAAGTTTGTTTGTGTGTGAGTGATGATCAGAAACACTCGGTGGGCTCCTACCTCTCCCTTCTGGTTGATGATGGGCACTGCGTACTGCAGCTTCACGTCGTAGAACAGGCAGGCCAGGAACACGTTGGCCACGCCGATCAGACTGTGGTTCTCCTGCTCGTCGAAGAACGGGTCGGCACGTTTGAAGTAGGACCGCATCACCTGCCAGACACAAACACTTGTACTGAACTCCTGGTCGACCCTGTTGGCTCATGTTTCATCAGCTGATCTAAACCATGAATCTGATCTCTGTTCACTCACTGGGTTGTCTTCATCGAAGTCCTTCCACTCCTGGTACAGCTCCCTCATGTCCACCAGCCTGTTCTCCATCTTCTCCAGAGCCCAGATCTGCTTCCCTTTACCTTTACGGCGCACCTGGATGGCCGGCTCGCTCAGCACGGCGTCACGCTGTGAAGAGAAGGAGACAGAAAGCTGCTTTTATTCTTTGTCGGCCTGAAATCCGGATCAGAACATGAACAGGACATGTTGTATATTATATCGCTGCCATCCATTTTCCAAAACCACACTCGGTTTTTCTTCAGGAACAAAGTGCTTCACATCAGCTTCCCGGCGGCAGAGGTGCAGCAGCGGCAGAAGGCAATTAAGGTACTTTGAAACACTTAAGCTCCTGATTGCAGCAATTTGCATACAGATTCGTAGACCTTCTGGGCAGCGACGCTCAATCAGATCCTGAGACACCGGCGTGATACGTATAGTTTAGAAACAGCGTGATTTCCTTCCTTTCCTCGCCTCCTGAGGCCATCGTCATCTCACATGTCCATCGTGTAAAAACATTCTTTACAACTAATATCGCTGCTTTCAAGAGACCCGAGGATGCTTCACACAGAACACAGCTGAGAATCACCTGTTTTATGTGTTTTCTGTCTGTACGTCCATATGTTCACTGCAAACAGAGACTGCTTAGAGCTGATTCAGCAAACATTTAAAGACTCACTGTGGAATTATTTCTCCCATCTGGTGGTTAAATGTTATTCTGCATCCAAACGAATGCTGCTCTCTAGCGCCTCGCGTTTTCAAACGTGCGTTGCAGCCTGTTGGAACTACGGCAGGCGGGATGTGTCAAGATTCAAGAAGCTGTGACAACAACGTGTCTTCAAACAGCACTTCATCAAGTTTAGTTTCGGGTGATGAGGTACGTTATTTCAAACAGACTTCAAACTGCAGCTGACGAGCGCGTCTGGCTAAGCTCCTTCTCCGTTCCACAGTCACGCTGGCTCTGAGTGAAAACGCCTTTAGCCTTATCTGTACCACGTAGAGCTTTTTGTCCCTCTCACCAGCTCATCGTTTTTTATAGAGCGGAAGGACATGGAAGCCTCCGTATGAAAAACTTCCCATAAGGAATGAATGGGACGGGGTCAAAAAAGTCGCAAAATCATCAACGTTCTTCAAACATCTCCTGCTCTGGCAGACTTTGACCTAGAGACACCATTCAAACTTTAAAATGTAGGCACAAGTCTCATCTATTTGAGTTGTATTTGAACTTTCTTTCTACGATGTTTAGTTTTTGAACGGTGACCCTTAATTGATCGTGAGTGATTTCGAAAAAATTCAGAAAAATTCAGGATTTTCAATGAGTGTGTATTGCGGAATGTTCGCGCAGCACCAACTGGCAGAGTGGGGGAGCCTGAAAAAAACTCTCCGAAAATGTTTCTTTAGATGACGATCCTAGCCACAGATTTCACACTACAATAGTGATATTTTCCAAGAACGTAGCCACACTTGTCTTCTGTCTGGCAACGTGTCCACTTTATCGGGAGGATGTACGGTTTTTGAATTATCTGCGTCTAACCGACACAAACTCCAGCAACTGCCCCATAAGCCCCAATGTTAAACGGGAAGAGGATTTTCTGTTGGAACTACGGCAGGCGGGATGTGTCAAGATTCAAGAAGCTGTGACAACAACATGTCTTCAAACAGCACTTCATCAAGTTTAGTTTCGGGTGATGAGGTACGTTATTTCAAACAGACTTCAAACTGCAGCTGACGAGCGCGTCTGGCTAAGCTCCTTCTCCGTTCCACAGTCACGCTGGCTCTGAGTGAAAACGCCTTTAGCCTTATCTGTACCACGTAGAGCTTTTTGTCCCTCTCACCAGCTCATCGTTTTTTATAGAGCGGAAGGACATGGAAGCCTCCGTAGAGCTCGCCCGTCCTATGGAAATACAGAGAAGTGATTCTTCCCTCAGGAGGAGAAGTGAGATTGTTGGCAGAGATCATTTTACACCAATGAGGACTTATTTATGAATGAAGACGCTGATTTGAGGTAATAAATTACTTAAAACACGACACAGTGGACCTTTAAAGACGTCATATGATGCTAATTCTCAGGTTCATACTTTTATCTGGGGGTCCTAGTGGAAACAGATTTACATACTTTAATTTTCAAAACACATTATTGTTCTCTCATGGTGCATCGCTGCAGCGTCTCTTTACACACTGCGTCCTGAACGCTCTGTTTTAGCTGACAGAGTGAGACATCTCGCCTCTGTTCAATCTCTGGTGAGAGTTGCATCTGCCTGTTTCTTAACGGGCAGGATGCAGCCAATCAGAGGCAGAGGAGGGCGGGTCAGGCCGAGCAAGGTAGTGTGATCTAAAAAAACGCCGCTACAGCAGAAGTGTAAATATTTTATAATATATAGATATGTAAATATATATTTATATAACACCTGTTACATCACAGAAGCAAAGGCTCGACTCCAAACCAGAACCAGGCGTTCAGACAGAGCGAGAGTGTTTTCTGTGTTTTCTTTTTCACTTTTACAGGCACAAAAACGCTTCAGAACATAATAAAGGAAACACAAAAAGCAGAATATGACGTCTGAGGAGGCCACAGATCTGAACTCGCTCGTACAGTCCGACAGTAAAACAGAGCGTGTGGTTCTCTCACATCTTGTTTCTTGGCTGTTCTGGTTATTAAGTTTTCTGTGAGCAGCTGTACACACACACACACACACACACACACACCTTCCTGTTGGCATCCAGGTTGGCAGCAGGTATCTGCAGAGTCACCAGGTACTCCGTCCTCTTGCTGAGCTCCTCGGCGATGAAGCTGGCCTCCTGTGCCAGCAGGTTGGCCCGAACGATCTGCTCCTTCAGGCGCCGCAGGCTGCGCGTCATCATGGCTTCTCTGCATCACAAACACACAGTGAGTCCATAAAATATCTTCCTCCTTCGAAGCTCAGCAGAAGTTGTTCCTCACCTGTCCTCGCTCCAGCGCCGCATGCGTTTGTGGGAGCTGTGTGACGTCACCGCCGCCGCCGCTGCGTCGGGCTGCAGGCTGGCGGCGTCCAGCAGGTGGGAGGGTTTCTCGGGCGTCAGCCGGCGGCGGAGCTGCTGCAGCTCCTGCTCGTACATCAGCCTCTGTCGCTCCAGGGCGCAGCGCTTCTCCTCCTCGTGCTGCCTCTCCAGGGTCTGCAGGACCGACTGCAGCGGGTCTGAGGAGGAGGAGGAGGAGCCGCCGGGTGATGGATGGAAGAGGAGGAGGAAAATAAAGTCTGTTATTGTTTAGTCGACCCCAAATAAGATGGAGCTGCTTCACAGGGTTCACTCGCTGTGGGTCCAGAAGGCCAATAGTCACCACAACATTGAAGCATATGAAGATTTTGGGGTAAATACTGAACTTGTGGACCAACACCGGAATCACTTCAGGTCCGAATTAATCTGCACAAGCTGTCGTATCGTGAAGATGTTTCGTTTTCTAACTGTGTTTAATATACTCCAGAGCTTACAGCTAACCCTTTTCTGAAGTTAGTATCATGTGACGGCCTTTTAACTTGCAGCCAGCAACGTCTTTAGGAGGTTTGCATCGTCTTTACTGAGACATGATGTATTACAGATTTAAACTCCCGTCTTTTTAGATCATGCAAACTAAATCAAACATTTACACTCTGGACTGTGAATAGAGTTTGAAATGTTACAGAGGACTCGTTCACAGGTGGACAATTCAACCAAAACAGATCTGAATTGTAATTTGAATATCAGATTTCTGTGTAGCTGCAGTAGGAAGTGACATTAGTCAGAGGGAGGAAGGCTCTGAGAGCACAGTTTGTTGTTTCTGTCCAGGCCTCGATGTTGTACAGCCGCACATGATCGTAAATAAAACGTCTTCAGCTCGAGGTGGAGAACGTGGACAAGAACAGGCTGAGGGAACATTTAGTTGAGTGGAAAACCATCTTAAATGTTCACACAGCCTTTAAGTTGTTATGACACGGATGAGTGCGAGGCTGCTGAATAATGCTCCGTCATTTCATTCACCACAGCTGCCAACCGCAAAACACGCTGCTCAGCCAAAAACATCTAATATTATTTGCCGTATTCAGTGAAAAAGATCTTGATTTTGGGCGGACTGCACCTTTATAACTGCTGAACATTTCAGTCCTGACTCACCGTTGTTGCCCATCCCCTTCATCATGACTTCGGCCTGAGCAAACTCGTAGCCGAAGCTCAGCTCGCTCGACACGTCGCTGGACGCGTCCAGGTCCACCTCCAGCTGGTCGGTGCTCAGACACGTCTTCATCGCAGCGCCGCCATCCTCGTCCTCGCCTCCCGCGTGGACCATATGCCTCGGCAGGCTGATCCTGTGTGAGGACATGGGGAGGCGGCGGTGGTGAGAAAGCGAGTGAAATAAAAGAGGAAGTGTGATGTGGCGAAAAATAGGAAGAGACACAAAGAAGAGTTTGTGATGGAAATCAAACACCGAGCAGACCTGAAGAAGTGGTTGTTGCCCCACAGGATTCTGTCCCCGTGATGGATCTGGACCGGACTGGTGACCGCGGCGCCGTTCACACAGGTTCTGCAGGTTTCAACAACACGAGACAACATGTGAGATGAGACAAGATGATGCTGTCGTCAGTTTACACGCTCTGAACGGAACTGATACAACCAAAAAGCAGATTTGTCACCGTCAGTTCAACACAACACATTTTGTTTTTGAGTCGACCGCAGACAGGTGAGTGTGACTGAATATCTGGTTGTGTATTTATTCATATATCAGAAACATCTGGGTTTGTCCTCAGTCGATCCATCACGTCTCGCCGTGCCGCTGACTCAGACCGAGTACTCACCGGGCGTTGCGGTGAGGCGTGAGCACCACGCCGCTGCTCTCGGTGATGTCGATGACGCAGTGCTCGGCCTGGATGGCCATCCCGCACAGCTGGATGTCCTGCGAGTTGGCCGAGCCCACACGTGTGTGCTCCTGGACACGGAGGAGAGGCGGTCACAGAGATGCACTCAGTACATGCAGACAGCAGTGTGTGTGTGTGTGTCGTACCTTCAGGTAGTAGACCAGCAGCTCGTTGAGGGCGGGGTCGGCGTTCAGGTTGACCAGGAAACACTTGTCGTTCACCACTCGGATCCCAGACGACTGCAGGGAGATCCCCAGACTCTCCAGCTGCCTCTGACGCTCCTACAGCACACAAGTTCAGTTCTTAATACACGGATTGATCTGTTGATTATTCTGACCGTCAGCTGCTCGATGACAGAAATGCAAAGGTAGAACGAGAGAAGGAACTGAGCGAGAGTGAGAGAACCGATGCACAGTGTGTGTGTGTCACCTGTGCGATCGCCTCGGTCTTCCTGAGTTTATCCTCCCAGGTGACGGTCATCTCCTGGATCAGCTTCTCCGACTCCTCCAGTCGGTCCTTCAGCTCGGGGGCCTTCATAGACTGAGAGGGACAGAGGCGGCGTTACACTCTCCACATATGACTCAGTTATTATTCACCACATGTGCAGGAAGACATCTGCACCTCAGCCTCGGTCAGCTGCTCCCTCAGCTTCTCCACCTCCTCCCGGAGCTCCCGGATGATCCTGGCGTTGGGGTCTTCGTTGACGACGGCGTGGTTGACGATGCTCTTGGCCCTGTCGGCGTAGCGCAGGGTGGACAGCGTCTCGTCGTAGTTGTCCGCGGCGGGGCTGATGGTGGCGACCATGGCCGTGCGGCTGTTCCCTCCCAGGCTGTCCTGCAGGTGGAAGCTCAGCGTTTACCTCAGTGACAATCCAACAGCAAAAAACTCCATTTGATTTATTTAAAATGTGTGAAGAGTGTATGATTATTGATCATGCTGTGTTTGAGAGGATCAGAGTTTCTGCAAAGCTGCATTAAACACTATCACAATGCTGCATGGGGCCAAATTAAACACTAATTTACAAACCCCAAATTAAAAACTCAAAGCTCAAAAGACTGAGCGAATGAAAACAATCAGCAGGGCCGTGAAACCAAACGGACACACAGCAAAATGAATTGGTCAGACTTTGACTTTTATAACATGCTTATATTCTGGCAGCCTGTTGTGTAATAACGTGGGCGTGCAGAGCAAACAGAACTGAAGATGCAGAGCAGTCGCTGCAGCAGGATCCTTACGAAACAGGCCTCGTACGTTGCGTACCTTCAGCAGCCAGGTGAGCACGGAGTCTCTGTACGGAACAAACTTGTTCTTGTTCTTCCCGACTCCCTGGTCAGCCAAGGCCGAGATAACTAGACCCAGAGTGCTGAGAGACCTGGAGGGAGGAGGACGGAGAGGAGGAGGACAGAGGAGGGAGGACAGAGAGGGAGAGGAGGACGGAGAGGAGGGAGGACGGAGAGGAGGAGGACAGAGAGGAGGAGGACAGAGAGGGGGAGGACAGAGAGGAGGAGGACGGAGAGGAGGAGGACAGAGAGGGAGGACAGAGAGGGAGGACGGAGAGGAGGGAGGACAGAGAGGAGGAGGACGGAGAGGAGGAGGACAGAGAGGAGGGAGGACAGAGAGGAGGAGGACGGAGAGGAGGGAGGACAGAGAGGAGGGAGGACAGAGAGGAGGAGGACAGAGAGGAGGGAGGACAGAGAGGAGGGAGGACGGAGAGGAGGGAGGACAGAGAGGAGGGAGGACGGAGAGGGAGAGGACGGAGAGGAGGAGGGAGAGGAGGAGGGAGGACAGAGAGGGAGGACAGAGAGGAGGAGGACAGAGAGGAGGGAGGACAGAGAGGAGGAGGACAGAGAGGGAGAGGACAGAGAGGAGGAGGACAGAGAGGGAGGGAGGACAGAGAGGAGGGAGGACAGAGGAGGGAGGACAGAGAGGAGGAGGACAGAGAGGAGGAGGACAGAGAGGAGGGAGGACAGAGAGGGGGAGGACAGAGAGGGAGGGAGGAGGAGGACAGAGAGGAGGAGGACAGAGAGGAGGGAGGACAGAGAGGAGGAGGACAGAGAGGAGGGAGGACAGAGAGGAGGAGGACAGAGAGGGGGAGGACAGAGAGGAGGAGGACAGAGAGGAGGAGGACGGAGAGGAGGGAGGACAGAGAGGAGGAGGACGGAGAGGAGGGAGGACAGAGAGGAGGGAGGACAGAGAGGGGGAGGACGGAGAGGAGGAGGACAGAGAGGAGGGAGGACGGAGAGGAGGACGGAGAGGAGGGAGGACAGAGAGGGAGGGAGGAGGAGGACAGAGAGGAGGAGGACAGAGAGGAGGACAGAGAGGAGGAGGACAGAGAGGAGGACAGAGAGGAGGACGGAGAGGAGGAGGACAGAGAGGAGGAGGACAGAGAGGAGGGAGGACAGAGAGGAGGAGGACAGAGAGGAGGGAGGACGGAGAGGAGAGAGGACAGAGAGGAGGAGGACAGAGAGGAGGAGGACGGAGAGGAGGGAGGACGGAGAGGTGGAGGACAGAGGAGGGAGGACAGAGAGGAGGAGGACGGAGAGGAGGGAGGACAGAGAGGAGGGAGGACAGAGAGGAGGGAGGACGGAGAGGAGGGAGGACAGAGAGGAAGAGGACAGAGAGGGAGGAGGACAGAGAGGAGGGAGGACGGAGAGGAGGGAGGACGGAGAGGAGGAGGACAGAGAGGAGGAGGACAGAGAGGGGGAGGACAGAGAGGGGAGGACAGAGAGGAGGAGGACAGAGAGGAGGGAGGACGGAGAGGAGAGAGGACAGAGAGGGGGAGGACAGAGAGGAGGAGGACGGAGAGGAGGGAGGACGGAGAGGTCGAGGACGGAGAGGAGGAGGACGGAGAGGAGGGAGGACGGAGAGGAGAGAGGACAGAGAGGAGAGAGGACAGAGAGGAGGAGGACAGAGAGGAGGAGGACGGAGAGGAGGGAGGACGGAGAGGTGGAGGACAGAGGAGGGAGGACAGAGAGGAGGAGGACGGAGAGGAGGAGGACAGAGAGGAGGAGGACGGAGAGGAGGGAGGACAGAGAGGAGGAGGACAGAGAGGGGAGGACGGAGAGGAGGAGGACAGAGAGGAGGAGGACAGAGAGGGAGGAGGACAGAGAGGAGGAGGACGGAGAGGAGGAGGACGGAGAGGAGGAGGACAGAGAGGGGGAGGACGGAGAGGGGGAGGACGGAGAGGGGGAGGACGGAGAGGAGGGAGGAGGACAGAGAGGAGGAGGACAGAGAGGAGGAGGACGGAGAGGGGGAGGATGGAGAGGGGGAGGACGGAGAGGAGGGAGGAGGACGGAGAGGAGGAGGACAGAGAGGAGGAGGACAGAGAGGGGGAGGACGGAGAGGAGGAGGACGGAGAGGAGGAGGACAGAGAGGAGGGAGGACAGAGAGGAGGAGGACAGAGAGGGGGAGGACGGAGAGGAGGGAGGACGGAGAGGGGGAGGACAGAGAGGAGGAGGACGGAGAGGGAGGAGGACGGAGAGGGGGAGGACGGAGAGGAGGGAGGACGGAGAGGGGGAGGACAGAGAGAGGAGGACGGAGAGGAGGAGGACAGAGAGGAGGAGGACAGAGAGGAGGGAGGACAGAGAGGGAGGGAGGAGGAGGAGGAGGACGGAGAGGAGGGAGGACGGAGAGGAGGAGGACGGAGAGGAGGGAGGACGGAGAGGAGGAGGACGGAGAGGAGGGAGGACGGAGAGGAGGAGGACAGAGAGGAGGAGGACAGAGAGGAGGGAGGACAGAGAGGGAGGGAGGAGGAGGAGGAGGAGGACGGAGAGGAGGGAGGACAGAGAGGAGGAGGACGGAGAGGAGGAGGACGGAGAGGAGGAGGACAGCGAGGAGGAGGACAGAGAGGAGGGAGGACAGAGAGGGAGGGAGGAGGAGGAGGAGGAGGACGGAGAGGAGGGAGGACAGAGAGGAGGAGGACGGAGAGGAGGGAGGACGGAGAGGAGAAGGACGGAGAGGAGGGAGGACGGAGAGGAGGAGGACGGAGAGGAGGGAGGACGGAGAGGAGAAGGACGGAGAGGAGGGAGGACGGAGAGGAGGACAGAGTCACGTTATTTAGCTCCTTGAAGTTCAAACTGGATCACTGAGGTTTTAAAAGTCATGACTGTCATGTAGAGCTGCGACGAACTATCGGGAAAATTTCAGTAGTTTTTTTTAGAAAAAAACTCAAATATTTGTTGGTTCCAGCTTCTTAAATGTGAAGATTTTCTGCCTTTCTTTGTCATTTCTGACAGTAAATAAAGAGTCTTTGGGTTTTAGGACAAAAAGTAGAGATGGACCAATTATCAGTCTGATTATTGAGCATTTTTTACATTAATAAGTGTTTTCTAAAACACATTTTAAACGCAGTACTGTGGCTCTGTTAGTGGTCACTCTGGTCTCAGTGTCCACAACACCGACGTCACAAGTAAAAGCTGATCAGCAGTGAATCATTTGAAAATGGAAATGCAGAAGAAAAGTACCTCCAAGCTGTACTTATGTACAGTACTGGAAAGTTCCTCCATAGTTGGTTACTATGTACATCAATGGTTATTCTCGACTTTGACACTAAGATCTGTATTTTTCCTGTAAATGTTTATCAGTTCTTCGGTTATTCGTCTCCCAGACTAAAGAGAAGCAACATGAAGACGTCTCTTTTGGCTCTGTGATGTTGTGTGATGAGCATTGATCACCAGTTCTGTAGACTAA
Source organism: Lagodon rhomboides (assembly GCA_039737535.1). Taxonomy (NCBI): domain Eukaryota; kingdom Metazoa; phylum Chordata; class Actinopteri; order Spariformes; family Sparidae; genus Lagodon; species Lagodon rhomboides. The sequence goes on along the minus strand of CM077798.1, from coordinate 28,087,971 downwards.
AGGACTGACTGATGAACTCTGGTGTCGAGCCACGTATTTACTTTCTCTTCACTCACTTGTTGATGTTGCTTCCTTCCTTCAGACGCTCCCCCGCCGCTCCGGTCTTGGCGGCTCGCTCGCTGCCGGCCAGATCCACCAGACTCAGCTTGCTCACCTTCTCGCCGCTCGTCTGGAGCAGACACACACACGCGACGGAACACAGATTTATTAAACGTGATGACGTTAAACTCGATTTCTAAAATCTCTCCATCTTCTCCAGCAGACTGCAGAGAGAAAAACTTTGGGCCGGTTGCAACTGAGGAGACTCACAGAAGATCCGTCTGTCCTTTCTGTTTTTATGTTCGTTCTACGTCTCGTTAAATCAATAGACAGAGAGACTGATTTGATCCTGTGAGTGTGTGTGTGTGTGTGTGTGTGTGTGTGTGTGTGTGTGTTACCCCAGACTTGAGGTCCATGAGTGTGTGTGTGAGGATGATGTTGAACACAGCGTGGGATCGGCTGCTCTCCTCGTTCATGTTCGTGGCGGCCACCGTGCGAGATTTATTTCCCTCTGACATCAGAGACTCGATGTCCTGTCGCAGACACAAACAAACCAACGTCTCGTACACAGACTTTATGAAATAACAACGTGACGGAGGGGAAAAGACAAACAGAAATCAGACGGCGTTCATAAAATGCGTTGGTTACCTTATAGCTGGCCACAGCCAGGCGAGACAGGCCGTCCACGTACGGCCCGAACACGTTGTGCTCTCTCACTCGGAGCGCCTGTCGACTTCTACAGAGAGAAGACAGTTATTAATCCTCCGGCCCGGTTCTGTTCGACCCGACTGCAAACATGGGAAGATAAACTAGACTGCTGTGTTGCTCCCTTCCTAGAAATAACTAATGAAAATACAGCCAGTCTGGAGATCGAGGTTAAGATGTCGACGCCGAGGCTCAGAGCGCTGACGGAGGCTCAGAGTGCTGACTGACAGTTTTTTGAGTCTCATTAACACTGACTGTGTCTGAGTCCCTGTTTTAACGTCGCCCCGGCCGAACAGCTCCTCACCCTTTGGGGTCGAGCAGGTCTCGGACCTTCTCGTTGTAGATCTCCATGTAGGAGACCTCCACGGTGAAGCTCTCGCCCTCCTGGGCCTCCTGCACAGTCCGGCTGAACAGCGAGCTGGAGAGCCGAGGGATCAGACCGGGCTGCTCCGCCGAGCCCATCATGGTGTACGACTTCCCCGAGCCTGCACACACACGGTTATCACAAATATCAAGCTGTGAACCAGTCAGGCAATATTAGATATAACAGACTCATTCCTTCAGTAGATAATGAACAGATCTGGATCCAGTACCGCTCCTGATTCTGCTTCTGCATGTGACTATAAATAAAAAGATGTGGCACAACAGCTCCTCAGCTTTCAGGCACATTCAATGAGGATAAATTAGCCCTCCAGAGTCAGACGGAAGCTCCGAGCGGCTGAGATTCAGATGAGTTAGCAGCGTAAAACCAGACACCCTCAATTAAAAAGAAATTAAACTGCTTGTTGAGACTTTTTCCAGTCGAAAAGCGTGACGAGATTCACATTCGGGGTCTTTAAGTGAACGGCGCTGCGGTTCGTCGAGGAGCGAAGTTGATCCAAACCAGAAAACACTCAAGTGTGAATCTAAAGATACAGATGTTGGAGACGCTCACGCTTACAGAGCCGAGTTTAACAACATGAATTAATGGCTGAAGTTCACCCAAAAATAAAAAATGAGTCAGGTGAAGAGTCGTAGTCCACAGAACAGTTCAGTGAAACAGCGCTGAAGCAGCTGGAGACTTGAAACAACTGAAAAAATACATCAATAAAAGAAATAATCATAATAAAATGGCTTCATGCAGCTCTTACAAGCCTTGTCAAATTGTTTACTCCCTTTTTTTAAGAAGACGTCTTCACTTTATCTTATAAGATAAAAGTGTGAGCGCTCCGTCTGAAGCTCAGCCGCCTGTTGACGGTGTAAATATTGTCTGTTCAACTTAATTTGGGATCTTCCAGAGACTTAGACCGGGACAAACTGTTGGAGCCTGGACCATTTTGGACAAAATATCACTGATATAATGAAAGTAATGATTAATAATCTGTGAGAGCAGACATGAGTTCAGCCTCGTCTGACTGACGGACACTTTCACTTGTTTGCTCCCAGAATCTCAAACTCCAACGTGCACAACTTTTGAATAAATCATTTTCTATGAATATTTTCAGATATTTTGCTCTCAAGCAGTATAATAATGCTCCACTGTACAGTTGGGTTATTAGGACCAAGTTCAGCTGAACTGAGAATAATTGGACTCTTCTGGCTTGTAAGGACTCGCCCGAGTGACGACACACCTCAATGACCTTTCCATCGCTCCTGCTTTTAATCACGCATTTACCGTCCTGTTAGGACCTAAAAGCTTGAGATGCTGCCTCACAGCGTGTCGACATGTCACGGCAGGAAAGCTCAGGTGTTGACTTATAACGTCACTGAAGGCTGAGGCACATTTTGAAACGACATCGTGACGCGGCCGGTGGAACCAGGAGCATCATCGAGAGCAGCCGCCATCAGCGCCGGCAGCCGTGACGCCACGTTGATGGTGGACTCAGACGGTAAGAGCACCTTTAAATATACGCAGGACTGTTGTGATGAACTACATCAGGTTCAGCTCAGTGAAACTTATAAACCGGTCGCTGTTTGTAGTCACATTACTCACAATACAGTCGTTTTGAAAACACTGTACGAGTATAAGAATAATGTAGTGCTACTGCTAATATCACCACGTTCTTTACATCTCACCTGTCTGTCCGTAAGCAAAGATGCAGGCGTTGTAGCCCATGAAGGCGTTGTCCAGCAGACTCTTCCCCAGGCTCTGGAACACCACATCCTGACCTGCACACACGCCAGAAAACACACTTCAACATCTCAAAGTACAGACGGCAGCTTAAACTACACTGTCAAGATAACTCTGGAGACGGAACAGAAATACAAGAACACTCTTCTGAGGTTCCTCACATTCAGACTTAGTGTTCCCTCACTTTCCATCCAAGTCAAGAGTCAGAGCCCAGAATAGACACGCTGGGCATTTAGTTCAGGACCGAAACATGGAGAACAGGCTGCTGAGAGATTTACTGTACACCCCCTTCACACTTCCTTTCTTTGTCTCCATAAATAGTTCAGAATATCAGCAAACAGTCTGTCAGGAGATAAATGAGTCACCGAGTGGTGAAGCTGCACTAAAAACAGAGACGAGTGCAGAAACACAGTGTCGACACTGTGTGCAGAGTGCTAACCTGCGTACTTGTCCTTCTGGGACTCATCCATGGACCAGAAGCAGTAGTCGTAGGCAAACACCTGAAGGGAAACACGAGACGAGAGCGGTTTCAAAGAGAAGATGTATTCAACGTTCATGTGCTACAATGAAAAGATCATATTTAAAGAATGAGTTTGTGCTTTGAAGAAGAGAAATGTGTAATTAAATTAAATTTAACACTCACCTTTGGCTGACTCCTGCAGGAGAAGAGAGAAGAAATACAAACATCAGTAAACCAGGACAGCTAGCATGTTAATGTTCTGACCGTAAGTACTCCATTACGTCGCACAAACACACTTGGTCATTACTACGTTACTTCATGAGTATTTATCTGACATTCAGATCCAAGCTCGACGCTCTCCTCAAGATTCAGAGCAGAGCAGAAGAGCATTTGTCGGGAACACAAAGCAGAACCCTGAGGTCAGCCGAGTCATGACTCAGCAGAACTCTCACTTCTCTTTCACACAGTGACACACGTTCACACCTGGAAGCTTCCCAGGTAGAAGCTGTTCATCTACAGGGAGCGTTCGTTTCTCCGACATCTTTCCCACCAACATGTTCCCAGCCTGTCTGAGGAGACCGGGAGCGTCGACCGTCTGGTCACATGACCTCCAGGCCGGCGGCTCCCAGCCTCGGGGTCGTGAGCTCGTGTCAGTCAGCTGGTAAATGGCTCCGGGATGAAAAGAAAAACACATAATACATCTGAATCTGCAGTGTGTGTTGTGCTTCTTGTGAGATAACAGTTTTCTGCCTCTGGGAATCTCCTTGTAATTAACTCAATGAAGCAAACCGAGAGGAGACAAACCTGTTTGAATCGTTCACCAGTCACAGCTCTCAGCCAGCTGAACTGCGTGAAGTGATATTTCTTGTTGTAAAGGTAGAGAGGTTGTTGTTCTGAGCGCTGTGTGATACGACGACGTATAAAACATTTTATGGTTTTATAACATACGTGATCCTTCATTTCATTGTGTCGCAGATCAAACTCTCTACGGCGTCGTGTTTCTTCCAGGCTGCACAGATGCAGAGTAGTTTTGAAGGAGGAGTAAGAACTTCCATGTGATTATTCACTGAATTTACAGAAAAAGTACAATACTGTGATGTTATACTGTACGTCTCTCTGTAAGAGTTGTGAAACTGAACAACATGTCAGTGCTGTTCCTGCAGACGGACTCGACATTCACTAACTGTTCGGTGACAGTTCAGAAAAGTACAGCAAACAACACTGCGGCAGAAAAACCCGCTGAGCGAGCAAATACTGAAGCCCTGACACGAGTCCGGGTCACAGACGGTGGGGTACAGAGTGAGAGCCTCAAGGATACGGAGTCAACAGTGTTTTAATCGTATGGAGCTTAAATATCTGTCAAGGTGACTAATCCTCTTTAGCTCCGAGGGAATGGAGCGGGGAATGTGACCTTCTCAGCGTCCCTGATTCACAGGCCCAAACCTCTGCATTCTTCCCAGAGCGCTTTAAAGCACAGTCACCGAGTTTTAGGTTCATCCCAGTGCAGCCAACAATAGTGTCCATGCATCAGTCAGTAAACACATTCCAGCCAGCAAACATCAAATCTAATTATCGGACATTTTCTTTGCTCGGCTGCAGCTTCGTCTCCGTCACGACGGAGCCAGTTAAAGTCTGCTGTCCGAGCATTTGTCTCCAGCACGCCGGCTTCCTGTCTGTCAAATAACAGATGTCAACATCCTGCTGCTGGTTTATAAAGCGCTGAACGGTTTCTGATCCGCTGCTACGATCTGAAGCATCCAGAACCTCTGAGGTCGTCAGGTTCAGGAACATGAACATGGAGAAGCAGCGTTCAGTTATTATGAACCACACATCTGGAACAAACTCCCAGAAAGCTGCAGGTCTGCTCCGACTCCGAGACCTTTCTCCAGTTTTAAAGCTTTGAACTGCACCGTGACTTTTAAACCTTCTACTTCAGCCTACTTTCCTATTTCTTCACTTGTTTTAATGTTTTGTTTCTTGATGTCTTCCTGCTTGTTTTTAATGTATTTTAAATGCAATTTTTTTGTCTCTTAATGTAATTTTACTCTCCTGTAAAGCAGTTAGGATCGTCCAGGCCACTTCTGGTTAACTCTCGTTAGCCTCAGTTACAGCTTCAGGAAGCATCTTGAGCAAAAAGAAACCCGACCGTGTCTCTGCTGAGCACCATACAGGACAAAGTGAGCAACGAGCTAAGTCGGTTTGTGAACAAATTAGAGCTTTTAGCAGCTGAAGAGCCAAATCTTTCCGTTAGGAGCCGGTGGAGACCAAAAACAGAGCTAAAAGGACTTCGGGTAGCTGGAAACAAAACCCTGAACAAATGGTGCAGTGAAAAGCTGAAGGGTGGTGCAGCAGTGTCACTCCATGGCCCGTGTGTGTGACGTGTTGTGAACTTTAACCAACTTTATGCTACTAGCACGCTGGTCCTACCTGTGATCGTTTCTCCACATCTGTGGATCAAAAATAATAGTAAACAACCAGGATGTGAGACCAAACCGAGTGATGACAAGTGAAACACGACGCTACACAGAGAAACGTTAGCAGCATTTAGCCGTGCTAAGTAGCACGGAGCTGATCTGAGGTCAGTCCTACAGTGATCGTTGGCATCCACAGATGTGTTTTCTGATCGGTTGCACAATGCCAAACGAAGCGTGTACACATGTCACATGATGTTACACTCCACTGTGGTTCCAGTTTGATCGACAGCTCATGTGATTGGCCACCGCGACGTGATGTCAGGCTGCGTTTCTCCAAAAGCTGAATCTGTCAACTTTGTCACCGTTTTCATCGATCGTCTGATTTGGTCTGAATCCAGCTGCTGACGAACAATTGTGCCTGAACGCACCATTCTGGCAGAGTTTTCAAGAAATCTACATTTCTAAACTAATATCCATGTCGCCATTTAAAAAAGGAATAAACACTCAAAACTTCAACAAATGTGGGAAGTGCAGATTGTGACTACTTGAACATTAGGATCCAGGTCTCCAGAGAAGCTCCCTTGAAAGTGTTGCATCCTACGTAAGTCAGAAACACACTCTGAGTCTTCGCTCAGGCAGAAATATCAATTTAGGCTTGAAAGAGAAAAGGCCACACACACGGGTGGAGGTGGAGGTGGGGGTGGTGTAATGAAACAAGGCCTCCCTATGTGAGACTTGGCATGAAAGAGCAACATTAAGTCCTGTCCTGTCCTGGGCTGCGAGGACATTCCTGAGATAACTGGCAGAGCCTCGCAGCTCCAAGGAGTCACTACAGGAGACGGTCGGTCAGCAAGTCTGCGACCGACAGCGTGCAGGACTGATCCAGACTGAATCAGCCTGGTAATACACAGATCCTCTCACACAATACAGATTCTGTACAAACCAGTTCTCAACGCCAGAAAATATCTGTGATGCATGAGCAGATAAAAACGTGGGGCTCTTATCGAAGCCACGTTCAGATCTGAAAGGCCGTTTCTTTTCCTCAGCATTATTCTGCAGGGGCTGATAAATATCCTGCAACAATCCAAGGTCTGTTTACAGCATGTGCAGTTAAAACGGGATCCAAGGCTCCATTAATCTCCTCCATCTCGGGGCCCTGCTGTATTCCTGCTCGCAGCCACCGAGGGTGTCGCAGCATTAACACCCCCCGAGGCTCCAGAGGCGGTTCGGTTAAACCTGTCGGGCTGCGACCTGACTGAGCAGAAAGCTTTGTGGAGCTGGCCGGTGGATGACTCCCCGACAAACTACGCCTTTCTGTTACAGTGATTCAGCTCATAATAGACTGCATCATTATTATTATTGGGAAACTAATCAGGAGTGACTTCATACAGAAACACTCCAGTTAGAAATACTCAGAATCGTTTTCCGTCTCTCACTTGTGCTGTTCTGGGATCAGTGATGGAGAGCTGCTGGTCTGTGCTGCACTCAGCCTGTAAAACCTGTTCACACTGAGCCCCTAAAGGGAAGCATACCACAGCCGGAGCGTGTCGGGGCAGAAGAGACATACACGGAGACATCATCACGCAAAAAATGCATAGGATCGCTCGTAATACGAGACTCTCTCTTTCTCCCCCGAGAGAGATTCACACTCCAGCGACAGGAGAGGACTGACCCGAGGCGCATTTACTGAACAAGGTAACCTGAGAATGGACCAAAACCTCCAGGGAGCACCGGCCTACGGTTCTGACTCAGCGCCCGGCTCACCTCAAGGAGGAGAGAGGACTGGACTGTTCTGACAACACAGAAACATGACAGGAGACGTAACACATGTGGCCCAGTGGAATCAGTTTTAATTGCACTGATGTGAATTCTGGCTTCATAATATTAAAAAAATCAGAGACAAACTTCTGTTCTCTGATGCATAAAGTGTCATTTCTAATCTGAGTCCTGAATCTTCGCCCATTGTCTTCTCCTGTTCCTTCTCCTTTAAATCCTGGTCTGACTACCTGAGCAAGACCGAGCTGGAACAGACACACCCTTTGTAAAGAGAGGAATGACGATGCAGGAGGGACGCAGAGGGAGGAGGAATCTGGAAGAAGTGGAGTAACAGGAGGAGGATGGGTGGGGTGAGGTGTAGATTTGGGCTTCCTTCAGGGATCTGGGTGCTAACCTGACGGGCTGGTTAGAGTCCAGATCAACTCTCCTGCCAGTAATCTGAGGGAGTCGACCTGGTGGAGCTCCTGTACTGTAACAGCTGCATGTCTACACACATGAACGGGGTCAATCATTAACCCGATACTGCACAGAAGTGGGATCAGTTCCAGCTGGTGGCTCCTCCTTGTAGCAACACAACCTCAGGAGGCTGGATACTGAAATCAGCAGTCACAATTTGTGGGGAAAATGGAGTAAAAAACCAGTAAAGACAAGAGTTGACGATTCATATCTGGGAGAGGAGCTCCTGACTGTTAATCCTAGTGTAGGGAATTTTGTGTTGAGTCATACCAGCGCTTCAGATAAATTCATAACAGAAACAACGCTCACATGTCAACGCATCCATCAGACCAACACCTACAAGTCATGAGTCCAAGAGGTCCCAAGTCAAGACCAACAGGTAAAGTCCCAACTCTAAACCATCAAGTACGGGTCAAGTACCCATTCAAGACCAAAAAGGTCCCGTGGAAAGACGTACAAGTCTTCAGTCCTTAACTTTGTGTCTCAAACACGGCTTTAACAAGTCATGTGACCAAATCTGCCACGACCACCTAAAGATAACTGAGGACCACAGAAAGATTCACCAGGGTGTTGCACCCAAAAATCTGTCAGGTGCCGGCGAACATTTTCATTGGTTGCACTGATGCGCCTGAAATTTAGCAGTTATCTTCATGTGTGTGCACCTTTATACCTGGCAACAATAATTTGCATAATGCATTAAGAAATTCAAATCAAAATGTATTACTGACGTTAGAAACTGTGAATAATTGACTGTGTTTCTGGATGGGATTTTTTCCAGAGAGCACTATAAAAAAACCTGGAACGGAGTTATTGTGGAGCGTGTTTTTGCACTGTTAGCCTGCTGGAGCTGTTTCAGGTTTAATGGAGACACCTTGCAATGTTTAAAAGGGTTCATGAGAATTATACTGAGTTTTCTATACATGCACCCTTTGTCGGGTTCGATCAGACTCTGACTACTAAAACTGTCAGGCTCCGTCCTTTCAGTCAAACCGCTACAGTGCACCTCAATGGAAAAGTTGGGCTGACCAGTGAAAAACTACACTGCAGACTTACTCATCTATAGAAGTTGGATGGTTTTGCATTAGACAGATGATAACGTGATAAACCAGTGTGTGAAACTGTGTGCAGCTTACCGGGGGTCTCCTTTGCTTGTGTTGGTGATGGCTGGGTGCAGAACGGTCTGGCTCGCCTCCATCTCCACCACACATTTTGTCTTTAGCTCTTTCTCTAGATTGGAAGAGAAGTTAATGAGAAAAGAGACGATAACACACTAACATGAAAACAGGCTTTTCCCTCGGTAAAGGACTGCTGACAGGTGAACTGGACGTACGGTGGTCTTCTCTCAAATAATTGTAATGTTCAGTTCAAGTGGTGTAAACAGCACGTACACACTGAACATCATAACTTTCCTCAGTTGTCACTGACACAACTGTCATCACAGGACAACAGGTGGCATACACAGTGTGTGTGTGTGTGAGTCTGTGTGTGTGTGTGTGTGTGTGTGTGTGCCAGCTCCTCGTGATCATAACACCGACAGCCCGACACGGAGAGGGAGGCAGGAAGTAGTTTTATTAGTGATGATTCATCCAGGACTCGCCTGTGCAAACACTATAACCAGTTCACTACTCCCCGAGCAGACGGCGAGGAAAAGCGGGGTCGCGACTTCTCTTCCTCATTCCAACCTCGAGTAGAAGCTTTCTGAAGGCGGAGACAGTCCTGAAACTTCCTACTGGAGCAGGAATCAGGAGTTCTCCCACACTAAATGTTGGAAAGGTTTTCTGAACTTTAAGGTTGTTTGACAGCTGGAGCTTCAGTCCTGCTCAGCTGTTCAGTGAAAGTGAATCAAACATGTCACAGTACATTCATTATAGTCCCCGTTCTGTCAGGATGTGATGTCACCGTCCCGTCCATATTCTACCATTTCCACTCCCACACCACTTCAGCCAAGACTTTTTCCAAAGTGGGGCAAAATGGACCTTTTCAGAGCCTGACAGGGAAAACAAACCCTGGAAAACACTGGAATGAAGCCTCTATTGTTCGCTGAAAACTACAAATTAACCCAGACTTCACAAACAGAGAGCGCTGCAGAGCTGATAAGTCCCTCTGGAGCTGGGCAGAGTTGTAAAAAAAAAACTTTGTTTGACTAGTGAAAAACAGACTAATGAGTGGCTGCCTGCTGCAAAACTTCTATCAGAGGCTGACATAAGGCTTGTGTGACATTGCACTCACCTCTCCTGTTCATTGGTCGCACACGAACTGCGACCTTTACATTGGAGACGTCGAGGCTGTTGTCGTCCATGATGCCACCTGACCTGCGGCACATGAGTGAACGCACACAAGTCAAGACAGGTACCCTCTGTATAATAATAATAATAATAATAATAATAATAATAATAATAATAATAATAATAATAATAGTAATAGCACCTTTAACAGAGCTTACAAACTGCTTTGACAATCAAACAGAAAGCAGGAAAACAATATTACTCAACAGTCGAGGCAAACACAAGGAAGTCTAGTCTAAGGTGAGTTAAACCAAGAAGGCAGAACACAAAATGTGAAAACATAAAAAAATCTAAATAGTTACTACAAGTAAAGGAGTGAAAGTAATAAAACGGGCAAAATCACAGAAAAGGAAGTTAAAAGAAAAGTTAAATAAATAAAATAAAATAAACTGTATGTACTTAAAAATGACATGGAAGCTATCCAAAAAAATGCTGATTTTCTATTAAAAATATTCATATAAAATAGAAGACACAGCGAAATGTAATAATAAGGACTGTGTCTTATTTGTCCAATTTAGTCATACAATTCGGCTTTGGTTTGGAGTCACTGGGTCGCACGACATGGGAGCTATTGTAAAGAAAAATGATGGATTTTGATTAAAAATATTCATGTAACATACAAGAAGCAGTAAAATGTAATAAAAAGACATGTGTCTTATTTGTCAGCCTTAGTGATATAATTCGGCGTTGGTTTGGAGTCACTGGCCACTGGCTGAATTTTCATAATAAATATTGAAATAAAATAGAAGAAGCAGTAAAAGCCGGTAATGAGAAAAAAGAGGTGTTCAGATCCCGAATGACACCTGAACGCACCCATGGATCCTGACACCGCAGATTCATGGCGTGAGGAACAAGTGTCTGTAAATGAGCAGTAAGACTCTCACACTTCAAGACGTGTGTGGAAAAAACACAAAATAAAGAATAACGAGTTTAAAGCAGCTGAACATGTTGAGAGGAGCTGAGAACACACCGTGTGAAAGACTGCGCAGTTGTTTCCCCGTCCGACGCACGGAGGCACCTTCAAGGATCACACGGCAGCAGCTAGCCCCGGGACGCTAACGAGAGCCGGAGAACAGCGAACACACACACGGGTCAAACGTTGTCATGCTGACGGCTGATTAATGTGTCTGACCCCGGCACAGTGCGCCGTGTGACCCCGGTGAATACTCACGAACACTCACGGCAGCGCGCGGTTCATTCCCCTTCGGCTCTGCCACCTGTTGCATTTCCTGAAACTTCCCGCAGAGGACTCGGTCAAGCCATGTCAACCCGCAGCTCAAGGGATTTACTGCGAGGTTTAGTGAGTTCTCCAAGTTGCGCTCAGCTCGGCTCAGCTCGGCTGCTCTCACTTGGACTCTCTGGTCCGCGAAGGGATTCAGCGCCACCGTGAGGATCCGTAGAGATTACATGTTTGTGCTTTTCGCTCAAAAGAGTCGGAAAAACTAAAATATCCTCACGTAATATTAATTACACTGATATTAAATGTGTTAAAAGCATTCGGAAGCTTTTGGAAACGTAAAGTTTAACACGGGGGAGAAAATGAGCGTTTACGCCGTTTTACGACAGTTTCGAGCGCCGTACGGCAGAAAGCCGTGTTTCGACGCAACGTGGAGTTGTTTACTATTTCTGACAGCCTCTCGAGTGTAAAGACCTGATGTGATTCCTCAAACCCGCATCCACCTGTTGGAAACTGGACTAGTGTGCCTACAGAAACCATGGGGAAGCCAAAGAAGAAGAGTGAGTGTCTGACAAAGTGTTTTAAAATGTCTAAAAACGTCTTTTCTAAACTGCTAACGCGCTCTGTAGCTCGCTGCTAATGCTAACTGCAAGCCTGTCTCCGTCTCATAAAACGACTACAGTGATGAAACTGTGTGTAAGAGTTGAATTAAGTGTCTGGTTTGGTCCTTTTATGGAAACACTTAATGCTAAAGCCATAATTCATCCCGTAGTTGGTCGAACTGTTGACAGGTGTGTTATCTGTATAACATTAGCTGTACAAGGAGCATGAAGGAAGTTTAAAGTGGGATATTCGACAGACTCACTCACTCTCACCCGGTGTCGACAGCAGGAGGACGGCTAACAACTCGGCTTTGGTTTGGAGTCACTGGGTCGCCTGACATGGAAGCTATTGAGAAGAAATGCGGAATTTTGATAGAAATATTCATATTAAATAGAAGAAGCAGTAAAATGTACTCAAAAGTGATGTTTCTCATTTGTCCCATTTAGTAATACAATTCGGCTTTGGTTTGAAGTCACTGGGTCACATGACATGGAAGCTATTGAGAAGAAATGCTGAATTTTCGTAATAAATATTCATATAATTTAAAATAAGCAGTAAAATCCATTAAAATGATGTGTGCCCTATGTGGCCTGTGTAGTGACACAATTCGGCATTGGTCTGGAGTCACTGGGTCACATGAGATGGAAGCTATTGGAAAATAGGCATTTATCTTATTAAAATATAATTTATTGAGTAAATACATGACACACAATCAAAATGAGTGTGCTACATGAGATCAGTTTAGTATAATTTTGTTTAAACTAACTTCACCACGGTGTGAAACTGGATATCTTCACTGAAATACTCCCAAAATATTGATGCATCTTTATTGATTATTGCTGTCTGTCAGGTGATCTCAGCCGGGCTGAGCTGATGATGATGACCATTGCTGATGTCATCAAGCAGCTGGTTGAAGCCCATGAAGATGGCAAAGACATCAACCTGAACAAGTACGTCTTCACCAGTGTAGACATTTAATCAAACTACACACCGCAGGCTTTCATTACAGTTACATGCAAGTTTTATGGATGGAAGCTCATGTTGTGTACTGATTATATACTTGTCATTTCTATGCTTTAGTTCATCTTTTATTTTCCAGATATACAAATGATTCAGAAGATGCTCTCTGACTTCCATGTATAGTCTATGCTGTTCATTCTTTCTCATGATTCTTCTCTGTTTCCAGAGTAAAGACAAAGACCTCAGCTAAATATGGACTTGAAGCCCAGCCTCGATTGGTTGACATCATCGCTGCCGTCCCACCACAGTACCGTCGTGCTCTGGTGCCCAAACTAAAGGCCAAACCCATCCGCACTGCCAGTGGGGTACGTAGCCCTCAGGTTCCCGTCTGACACACTAACCTGGGTCAGCAGTTTAATGTTCAGCTCTGTCAGGCTGTAAGCTCACAGTCAACAGATGTTTGAAGTCATATCAGACTAGAGAATGAAGTAACAAGATGTAACTTTCCTACAAGATGTGTTGTGTGTTGAATTTTACAACATTTCCTCAGAGTTTCTTGGATGAGTTGATTGATTAAACAGAATACACAGTATGACAACATGAAAGTGGATGTAGACCTGGTTTCTTATCCCGATTATTATAAAACGTCACAGTTTTATCAGCTTTAGTTTGTGTTTACTTTGATCTTAAATAAAGAGATCAACTCAAACATACTGAAAGAGACATGAAAGGATTACATTTAGAAAGCTACATTATGACCAATTTATCACAAGAATTGTCTAAATATTTAATTCTTCCGTCTCCATCACAGATCGCAGTTGTGGCTGTGATGTGCAAACCACATCGATGTCCCCACATCAGCTTTACAGGCAACATCTGTGTGTAAGTTTGGCTTTGTTTTGGTTTTGTTTTGTCTTTTTGCAGATCATTCATTACATTTTTTAAGACTGACTTTCGATATTATCAATTTGAAAATGTGACCAGAATAAGATTATGTGAAATTATGGAATGTAAGTACAAATGAAAGGATGAAAACAGTGGTTTGGTTTGTTGCACTTTTTGTGACATATAAATTGATTTTTTCTTCGTGGCAGCTATTGTCCCGGTGGACCAGACTCTGACTTTGAGTACTCCACACAGTCTTATACCGGCTATGAGGTAAGTTAGTTTCATTCTACCACGGTACTTAAACCGGCCACCATTCTGTTGGTTTACAGGCGTTTAGGTGTTTTCTGGTCGAGACTGTCTCTGAATAAAATGTGCTTACCTGTCATTAAAATTACCTGACTGACTGATGTTGTCCATTACTTCGATATATTACTTACTGTTGTTGTAGCAGCTTTCGTCTCGGCCTGTCACAGTAACTACTTTTATTGTTGAATGATTTATTGCCCCAGAGATAATTGCAATAAACAACATTATCTTCATTTTGAGATCATTTTATGTCACTGATGTTTTGATAGTATAACTGCATAATAATACCTGTACACCCTTTCACTAAAAAGATTGATTAAACAGACTCCCGATCTCTGTGAACAAAAACTTCATGTGGTGTACATTAATGAATAAATCCATAAGGTATGAACGATACGCCGATAACGTAACGTTTTGTATTTGTGTAGTCACGTTGTCATTACTTAAAGTCCGTATCCAATTTCTCAAGTCAGAGTGAAGTCAAGCCAACTTTGTTTTGTGGCGTTTAACTGACTTTAAGGACTCTTAAGAAGATAAACTATTATTATTATGTCTGTATTTTTCACAATGGTTTTGAATCACTGTCATCCTTTTATCTGAAAGCCAACGTCCATGAGGGCGATCCGAGCCCGGTACGACCCCTACCTTCAGACCAGACATCGGGTCGAGCAGGTCAGTGTAACTCTGCGCTGCACATACATCATTTTCAGTTGTTTTAATGACTCCTTTGATTTGGTTGCTTTGGTTTGATATTACAGTTTCACAAAAAAATCCATTGAATCTGGTGGCTTCACACATTTGTGTTGGTTTACATGGTTACATGTTGCTGAACCTGCCGGATCCCCAAATCAGCTCCTGTGCCGTTACAGTCGAGCACTGATCATATATTTAGCATTCAGTAATGAGTGTCATGGCTTTTACTCGCCTGCCAGGACCTGACCCAAATTACACCATTATTTAGAATGATGGCCACATTAGTCTGAAGCAGCGGAGCAGAGCCGTTCATTAACGCAACAGTTGATGTAAAAATCTGAGCTGTCCGATTCTGCTCTCGTCTTTCTCACTGAGTTTTGGCTGTTGGAAGTCAGGTTTTGTGCAATTACTGCTTAAAGTAAAATTCCAGTTTGTTCATTAGAAGATATTACTTATTATCAGCTGTCATAACTTTATCTTTCTTTATCTCAAGGAAATTGAATCGAATGCAACTGGATTTGGTTTTTGTCTTGAAGACGTTTCACCTCTCATCCAAGAGGCTTCATCAGTTTTTCAACTGATGAAGCCTCTTGGATGAGAGGTGAAACGTCTTCAAGACAAAAACCAAATTCGATTCAATTTCCTTGAGATAACTATGACCTGGATGAATGAGAATATTCACAGGCTTTATCTTTCTTTAATTTACCTTGCTGCTTTTAACAGCCAGGAAAATGTCTCAATATGGCCAAATTGCAGTGTCACTGATTGTAGAAACCTTGTGTGTGTGTTGTGTGTGTGTGATGTGCAGCTGAAGCAGCTGGGTCACAGCGTGGACAAGGTGGAGTTCATCGTGATGGGCGGGACCTTCATGGCTCTGGCCGAGGAGTACAGAGATTACTTCATCAGGAACCTCCACGACGCCCTGTCAGGACACACGTCCAACAACGTGGCCGAGGCCGTCAGGTACAGAGCAGCGTCTCATCACAGTGACGTGTCGCACGACAGACACTTCTGTGACGTTTTATTTGTTCTGTTGGCTGAACAAAACAAGCACATGTCACTTTGGGAAATTGTGACAGCAGTTCTCGTCGTTTCCAGAACTTCTAAGAAACCGAAACAAGTCAGTGGAGAAAATAATCAGCAGATAAATCCACAGTGAGAATAATGAACAGACATTTAAAGCTTAGATTTTATTACATCCTTTTGACCCAAGAAAGCACAACAACATCATCGGCAGGTGCTGTGACATCCACAACATCCAGATACAAACATCATGTGTTTATTGACGGGGTCCTTTCACAGCACTACATCTGAATATACTGCAAGTTCACATGATTGTCGGATCACACCGATCAATGCTTCTTACACAAAGTCGTTCAAAATGAGCTTCAGCCAACAACATCAGCAAAATCCTGCCTTTCCATAATAATCTAATGCTCTCAGATGGTACAGCAGTCACAGAGATGGAGTTCAATGATGTGGGGACTCATTCTGGGCAGTTTTCAGATGTGCAGCTCATAAACTAAGTGATGTAATTTGCTGAGTTTAGTCTTTATATTTTCGGTGCAGGACTTTGACTTGTATCAGAGTATTTCTGCAGTCTGGTTTGATGTCGGTTACTTTTCCCGTCATCTCCTCCTGGTGCTGCTGTTCTCTCTCTGCTGACATTCTCTGATATTTTTTATATTAATCTTTTAATCTTCTTTATAAGAGGTAATCCTGTTCCTCCCATGTGTTGTAAAATACACCTGCCCAGCACCACATGTTGACCAGTGTCCTCCACCAGAGGGAGCTGTTCTACCATGTGTTGCATTTCCTCTACATTCAGTCATGTCGCTTTCATCTCTGCAGGGTGTTTTTACAGCCAGTGACATCATCCACATTCACTTCAATCATCTGGAAATAAAAAAAAATGTTTTATAGATGAGATGGAAGGTGTCATTTTGCAACGCAGATTTTAATTTGTTTTTTGTACAATTAATCAATGAGTCCCCTAGTTAAGTACATACACATTTATTTAAATGTAAATATACATTTTTCAGAAAGTTGTATAATAAATCCATCACATTTACATCAGCATTAGAAGACATTTTATTGTTTTCTTGTTTTGTCTACGAAATAGATTTTTGCAGTGAGACAAAAGAGAGAAAGGCAGAAAATGTTCACAACAGATGTTTGTAATCTTTTCTTGATAGATGAATTTGATGAGTTCTGTCTGTCGTTTAATGTTCAGTCTTTCAGCTCATCCATGTTAAACTGCTTCGGTTCTCGTCTCCTCCTCTGTTCTCCGGCTGCTCCTCGTCCTGCCGACCAGCTCAGCTCTGTGTGTTACGCAACATGCTAAGTGTTGCACCATGTTGTTATCGACACTCGCACCTTGGCGTGTTTGCATTCACTTCACTCCATTAACCTCGCCACAACTGAACACCAAACATCCTGTAGGAAGCTCGTATGATCCTCATCTCCGTATTTTTAAACCGTTGAATGAACCCATTCAGGACTCAGCGGGAACATCAGCCCGGCCGCTCTCCAGAACTCCTCCTCAGTTACCTCCATCGATTTCTCACTTACAGAGTTAGACCGGCTCTGAATGAAATTGGCCGGTGCATCTGCTCAGTATGGATGAGTGGCGACTTTCCAGATGACTTGGAAAAGGACTGAAAGTCAGAATAGAAATAGCCGTTTGTTGAAGACGACATACAGACAATTTGACCGAATAATGGCTTTTTCACAGGGCCGAGGCTGTTTGTTTGTCAGCGGGGGCTCTTTAATTCCCCAAAGTCTGATAAGACCTGAGAGACCTCTGTGTGTGTGTGTGTGTGTGTGTGTGTGTGTGTGTGTTGAATTCTGCTATCAGCATTCTTGGTTAGGATGCTGTGATTGGAGTAATCGTGGCGGCTCTCCTGCCCCGTCTGTGAAGGAGGGGGCACTTGGTTTGACAGGGGACAGCTCTTATCTCCACCTCCGTGTGTGTGTGTGTGTGTGTGTGTGTGTGTGTATATTTGTGTTGTGTGTTTGCGTCTCAGAGAAAGCGTGCGTGCATGAAGCTCACATCTGTGTCTCTCGCCGTGCGCTCGCTCGCTCGCTCGGCCCGTGATCCGATCACAGCGGCGAGATGCCTCCAGATAATCACCTGAGATAATAGACTTTTTATTGATTCATCTCGTACAATCTGATCATCCTCTGTGGAGCATAAACCCCTGTAATTGGTGTAAATCAGCCAGCAGACTGTAAAAGATGGACATTTATTGCCAGCAGATACAGAATCTGAAGGAACATTAGCTGGCGTGAGGAGAGCTGATGGTCGGCGGAGCAGCTGGAGTGGAGCAGATGACAGCTGGCTGCCGCGGCGGGATGAAGCGTGGCTGCTCGCCGGGTGCTGTGGTTTCGTTTAGCGATTTCTTGATCAGCGACTCAAATAAGTTTAGAAGAAGCAAACTCAGACATGATGAAGTTCTGTAACTTGAGATGACATTTAAAGAATGACGAGGGATTATAATAAACTCACCGAAACATCTGGCTGCTTCTCTTAAAGGTTCACAGCCGCTTCAGTCGACAAAGATGGAAAATAGTTCTCATTGAAATAGTTTTCAGTGAGCTCTCGGCACACGGCACAGAGGTCAGACCGGTTTATTATGGATGAATATGTTTATGGAAATACATCTTGTGCTCAGTGACACAGTGTGCATGTACACAGGGTTAGAAACATGATCACAGAGGAAACATATCATTTATTATATCTGATAAATATATGAATACATTTGTTTTCCCGTGTGTAATATAAAGGAATTTGCTCAACCGTAAAACATATATATTAATTAAAGTCTTCCTTTTAAATATTGGGTTGAGAGCGGACATTTACAGCACATCGTTGCTGCCGAGTAAAACTTCTAATATCGATATATCACCAAATATACTTGAATTAGTTTTGTACACGTCCCTGATGGTTGATCTCTCAAATCAGCTGACACATGTTGATCCGTCCTCAGCCACAAACTGATGAGTCATTTAAACTTACATTCACTGTTGTTCTGAACAAACCGTCGACATCACCGGAGTGCGACTGTATCAATAACTGAGTCGTTGGCGTGTTGAACCTGCTTCTGACACAAAGTCAACACTCGTTAATGTCTCATTTCATGTTTTTTTACACGACAAACATTTTCGTTGTTGTCGTGTGTGTGCTCCGCTGCGTTACTGTACCCTTAATGTGAGGTTAGTGTTAACAGTCTGGATAATGAGCCGTGCAAACTCCCAGCATGCAAATTGATGTTGCTAAATGATCCCAGTGTATAAAGCACTCCGACATCGGTTCGACTAAATAGTTCAATTAAATAAACCTTATTGCATCTGAGCAGGAGTGATATGAAGATATAACGAGCAGAAGCTGACTGAGGCGGTTTCCTCCTGCAGGTACTCCGAGCGCAGTAACACCAAGTGCGTGGGAATCACCATCGAGACGCGGCCCGACTACTGCCTGAAGCGCCACCTCAGCGACATGCTGGGCTACGGCTGCACCCGGCTGGAGATAGGAGTCCAGAGCGTGTACGAGGACGTGGCCCGGGACACCAACAGGTCAGTGGGTCGGGGCGGAGCGAAGTGACGGGCGGAGATAAGAAGGCAGGCGTGGTGTGAGATAGGGCTGGGCGATTTGGCCGAAAAATAAAATCTCGATTTTTTTCTAACTAATGGACAATTTTCGATTTAAACCTCGATTTTTTTTCTGTTTTTCTCTAAACAAACTAAAAAGACCAAGGCAAATTTAAATACATATTTTCTTTATTAACACAATAAAAATAAATAAGATTACCAAGTAATCTAGGCCTATGTGAACAAATCAGTTGTTCAAGAATAAAAAAATAAATAAAAAATAAAAATAAAATCAGCACCACTTGGCTGTCATTATTGTGCAAAGATTTTTTTAAATCAAAAAAAAAAAATTCTCTTGTAGGCCATCCCTGAAAAAACTTGTAAAATGAAATACAACAAATAATAAATAATGATAATAAAAAAATACTCTCGAACAAAATAACATCCCTTTAACTTTCTAGGAAGTTGTTTACAGGTTTTTCGCGAGGAAGACGAGCCTGTCTACTGCCTCTGGCTTGAGGCATGAGGTGGGTCTTGTTGGGTTTTTTAAACCACGTGACCACCCAACTGTCGTGTGTGTCGTGTGGTGCGTTGCACGTGTATGTCTGATTGATTGACGTGATTGTCGGCCAACCACAACAAGACCCACCTCATGTGTATTTGAACCAATGACAGTGCATTATATGCTACATGCGTCATGAAAAAAATGACAACAAATCGCCAATGTTGCGCTACGCTGCAGCCGGCGGAGCTTCAAAGCTGCGTTACGCAGCAACCAGCGGTAAATGGAATGTAGCGCCGCGCAGCGCAGCATCCGGTACAAATGGGTTAAAGCAAAAACAAATCTGCGGAGTCTAGAACTGTTTTTAAATCGCGATTTTTCGGTTCAGCCATTTCACAAACCGTAGGAAAGTAAAAATGCAAATTAATCATTTAAACCGAAAAAATCGCCCAGCCCTAGTGTGAGATGAGCCGGTCTGATGCTGCGTGATGACAGATTACTGAACCTCCAGGCTTTATGATTTAACTCTGAACATCTGCATGTGTGTTTGTTCCAGAGGCCACACGGTGCGCGCTGTGTGCGAGTCTTTCCACCTGTCAAAGGACGCCGGCTTCAAGGTGGTCGCCCACATGATGCCAGACCTGCCCAACGTGGGCATGGAGAGGGACGTGGAGCAGTTCATCGTAAGCGTTCACACACATTCATACAGAGTTATTCTTTGTCAGACCCACATGTGTCACCACACAGCCGTCCATCAGGGTTGTTGGAGTTGATAATGATTTGTTTTTTGTAATAATGGGTTGGAGTTAGAGCGGCTCAAGGGAAATTTCCCAGAATAAGTGTTATTATAATCAGGATATCTTGATTTGAATCTTTTAATCATGGTAGTTTTAATTAGAAGTTACCCTTCCGTACCATCGTTGTCCCCCCAGAATAGAGTCGTGCTCCTAAAACACTTCATTTTTTTTGATATCTTACGCTGTAAATAAACCGTAATAACTGGTGTGAATAGCATTAGGCTAACAGAAATACTGATCGAACTTCCAGAGTCAGTTAGTGGTGGCTGGACGATATTTTCTTTAGATTTCTATTTAAATAAAATACAAAAATGCTCTCGTCACCGCCCGCCGTGTCTCATCATCCCCGTCTTGGAGGAGACAGTAGCCGTCTCATTAGCTAACGGTAGCTAGCTACAGCCAAGGATAGCCAGCAAACAGCAGCAGGTGTCAGTTTGCCTGCTGATCCGTTTACCTCTTTGTGTTCTGAGCTACCTTCGAATTCTGGTCATATTTTACAAATTACACCTTTTAATCATCCGACAATAACAACAAATAGCAGGTAACATAACTTTAGGACAGCTCTTATTAATTTACAAAGGGTAAAGATGGTGGCTGTGATGAGATGACAGGGAAACTTTATTTATCCAAAGGGAAACTTCAGAGTAGAAAAGAGTGCAGATATCGACAAAATATATAGAAAAATAAGATTATCAGTTAGATGAACATGGTGACAGGAAACTAAACTGAAAACACACAAATGATGAATAAGAATAATGTAAGAAACATTGTTCAGGTTGGATGTGAGCTCACAGATTAGTTTTAAGGTGTAGCAGTTTGTAAAAATCAAAGTTCTGATCGACAGTTATTGGATTTTACTTTGTTACACTGCAGGCTTCATTTTCTTCCTCTGTTAATTGTTGTTTTCATTGTGAGTCTGTTAGACAGTCGGTGCTATAAACTCAATCGTCGATTATATTTTGAATCTTCGGTAGAGAGACCGAGACGTCTCCACTGATGAAGGTTTACACGTGTGATGATTCGGGACAGGAAGCAAAACATGACGACTTCCTGCTTCTTCTTCTTCTGTTGTTTTCATTGACGTGACTGAAGACAGTCTGTATTTATCAGTCGACTGGAGGACGTGTTAATATGTTTTTGGATAAATATAGTAGTGCTATTGAAGAACCATTACACTATAATTGTTTCCACACTGATCATTAAAGCCGTGGCCCAGCTCACCTGCAGCCTCGCTTTTAAGTTTCAGGTAGAGAAAAAGTTGAAGTCGGTGATTCGTGAGAAACAAAGTGAGTAAAAGCTCCAGACGTAGAATAATTCCAGTAAAGTTCTGCACCGAGCTGATCGTTAAGTTTATTGTTTGCGACATTAGTAATCACGTCTCCTCCTTTGCTTGGCATCACTGCTCATCTCACAGTGGTGTAGTAACATGTAGCATCTAAAGATAGAATCGGAGACGTCGTGACAGTCTCAACTGTGATGTGACTCAAATCCTGTCAGATGTCTCTCAACAGCAGGCTCACGGAGCAGCTCTGATTGGAAACGCAGCGCTGATGTGACTCCTGCCCGTCATGGCTGCCGGTAGGATGCAAACGATCCCTCGGTTTGAGGCTCATTTGGTTTATTTTTACATCGATCAAACAGAAATCAAGTGATTGAAAACACAACGAAGGAGGAGGGAAGATGTTTCTAATTAGTTCAGGTGAGGCTGACGCACCTCCTGCGACTCTTATCCAAATATGTCACTCATTATTCCACAACCAGCCCCGGTCGTTTCCTCCCTCCTCCGCCCGCTAACTCAACTGTTCCTGTTCTTTATTATTTTTTTATTGCTGTTTCTGATTACTGGCAGTGTGGGGCTTCACATGGGGCTGTACGCAGAGGTGAGCAAGTCAGAACCTGGATTTCCTCTGTAATGAGCTCCGAATGAAACGAGAACAGACGACAGAAAGAGACGGAGAGTTCAGGTGTGAAGTGGGAACAGCTCAGAGGGATCGCCCATGAAATTATTATGTATTTGACAGTTTTAAACAATTATCGTCTTTCAGTTGTCGTCCTGTGTTCAAAAACGGTTTCATTCGTGGATACAACAAAAAGAAGTGGGTTTTTAATGTGGACGGGGAGAAAACACACGTCTGGTCGCACACTTTGGGACAGTAAAGTTAAGCTAGACGATAGATGATAGACACAAAATCTCACCAAGTGTTATATGTATATCTCCAATTTCTAGTAAAATACCTCACTACACTTTATATAAGACACAATCACCTAGATAGAAGTATTTCAGTCGATGAATGGGACTGTTTTCAGCTGTTCTCTCAGCAGAAACACACTGTCTTCATTGTGTTTAACCACTGTCGTGTTTATGCTTTCACTGAGTATGAAGATAGAACCAGGAAACAGTTAGCTTAGCTTAGCTTAGCATAAAGACTTGAAGTGGGGGAAACAGTTAGCCTGAGAGTCTAAAGCGTCGGTTATGGTTCCGCGTAGTGATCACGCAGTTGCTTGGACGCAGTCATGAGGCCGTGATGGTTCTGTGTGGGGTTTACGTGTCGAAATGCAATTCAATGCCACACCGGTAGAGGGCGCTATGTTTTTTTTTGTAAACACTGACCGACCGACCGAGACTCTTGTGACGTATATCGTCGTTAGCTTCAGCCTATTTGTTTACCTTCCGGCTTTTCTCCTCGTCACAGTGAACGATGGAAAAACTCAAAACTCAAAACTCTCGCACTCAACCAACCAACTCAAACTGACTCGAAGACTTTTAAAAATGGCGGTGTTTATGAGCGGAAACCGGAAAAGCGGTCTCCAGCGGATGTAGTTAGCGGACCAATGCCACTGCGTTTGGTGTTTGCGTCGCCTCGACGCACGTCTAGGATTTTTGGGAGGTGCACGTCAGGCCCTTGCGTCGGACGCAAAGATGTAATGGGTCCGTAAGCCCCTTGTGTTGTGTCAACGCGGAAGCATAACTTATACTTAAAGCCGTGCGAGCAGTTCTGAGTTCGGCCCCACAGAGGCACAGATAAAAGATGACGTCAGTGGATAATATCTCACCGTGAAGTCGTTTCTTTGATATAAACACATAAAAAATGAGGCTGTCGTTGCTCTCTGGTGGACAAACTACCTGAACCACATCTGTCTGTACTGCAGTTGTTGTTAGTTGTGGGTCGACACAGGCTGACGTGAACGATACATCAGTGAGGCGAGAATGAAAATACATTATAGGGTGATCACCCAGACCGAACGTCCGATGTGATTCACAGTTAGTCACCAGGAGGAGATTTAGCTCTGGTCTTACGGGTTGTTCTTGTGTGTGTTGTTGTCAGCGGCGACCGAGGCGAGTGGAGGATAGATTGTGTGGTGATGAAGGTGTTCAGGACGCCTCTAATCCGGCGAACATCAGCAGCTCTGAGCGCCTCATTTTCTGCAGAAAATAAATGTACGCTGTGGAGGAAGCGTGTGTGTCCTCCCGCAGATTTCTTACATTACCTCTGTGTGTGTGTGTGTGTGTGTGTGTGTGTGTGTGTGTGTGTGTGTGATGGTAATGTGGAGGGCGGCGGGTCGGCACAGTGAGAGGAAGCAGGCTAAATGTGTGTTCGGCCCTCAGAGGCACTTTCTTTGCTTCCCTCTCACACTTCCTTCCTTCCTCGGTCACATCTCCTCCCCTCGCTGCGTTTTATTTCCTCCTCCGTCTCCGCTGTCTTTTCTCTCCCAGCGAGCAGTCTCAATAATTCCTCTCCCCTGTCTCCTTGTTTGTCTCGCCTCCCTCACGCTCTACCCGTGTCTCTATTATCTTTCACTTTATCTTTCGCCCTCCGCTCGTAACTTTTCACTTCACGCTTCTTCTTCTGTCAGACGGTCTTTCTTCTTTCGGTCCTTCCTGTCACTATCTCCTCTCAGCCTCCCCCCTCCTCTCTCATCACACCGACATGTTCAGACGGTGCAGCAGCTCCCCCTTCGCTCCTCCTCATCGTATCTAATCTAATCTTCTGTGTCACGACTCGTGCTGGTGAGTGGGGGGAAATATGCAGCTTCTTAAACATCTTCACTCCAGGATCCAAACTAAGCATCTGTGGATTTTTTTTCCAGGGATCCATAAAAAATTCAATGCTACACTTTGAACACAGGAGGAGGTTTTTAATTGGACCTCAGAATCATGGGGCCCATTTATATTCTGAACAAGTTGGTGTACGCCTGAAGTCCAGGATGTTACAGGTGCCCTGTGGAGGTCCGACCACTCGTATACATACGGAGGTTTGTTTTAATGAGTGGGTGCTGATTCTGTTTGTGTCGTGCACACAGATGAGACGCAACACGGATCTGTGGTCGGTGCTCAAAGAAGCATAGTAACGTAGCTACAAGGGCGAATACGAAGAAGAAGAAGCGTGCAGGGTTTTAAATATTACATAGTTGGATCTGCAGATGTTCTATGAAGAAGGAAACACATGTAACATCGTCAGACGTCAAGGAAACAAACATGAATTCTGTCGAGGGAATTAAACTAACTTTTGTCGTGTTGTTGTCAGCGGTGCACCTTTTAACCTCCAGCTCACTTTGACTTTATTCAACATAAAACCCTAAACGGAGCTGAATTGGTGAAACATCATTCTGTGAGTGTCAGTGTCCCCGGATGTTGTAATCGTTACGTGATGACCAACAGGAAGAAGACGATTTGCTTCGATTTGCTTTAACTGGCATTTTTGTTGTACAGTTGACCTGCTGAGATGTTTGTTTTCTGCCTGTGACTAAGTTATTTTGAGGTGGCAGATGTTTCTATTTCTTTACTTTCTGTTCTAAGAAGGCACCCAGCAGGTAAATAATTACACCTGCCCTGATCCATATCGCTGTAAAGACGACAGGTGATAGATCCACGCTGAACGACCCGACCAGCACCAGACAGATGAGCTGGTGAACTGTTGAGCTGGTAGAGACCAAAAACAGAGCGAAAAGGAGAGCGAACACTGGACTTTCACTTCATCAGGTGTCCAGAAAAACAACTTGAAATGGTTGTTAATGTTGCTTTCTGTCTGCTGGATGTAGACAGGCTTCAGACGTATCAGCTTCTTAAGACGATGATGACGATGCCATTGCAGGTTTAAGTTTTATGAAGTGTAATATATCATCAAAGGCAAACTTCTGTAGGTGTAAACATGTTAAAGTCCCTGTTTGCAGCTTTATTAACTGGTACGTTGAAATATGAATTTGACTCTGGGACACAGAATGAGTGGGAACACATAGTTGGATTAATATTAATATTAAAGATGAAATAATAGTAATAATAAAGATAAAGATCTATACGTGGGGGGTTTAGGGGAAATAAAACAATTTGTTGAGCGGTCTGAATATTTGTTATCTGGAGTGAAGTGCTTGATGATAATTTGAGCTATAATTGTGCCTCGCGCTCACGCCGACCTGTGACCCGGGAACGGATTAAGAAGGAAAAGCGTTTTGAACGACTGAAGGAAGATTCCCGCTCACAGCGTGTGTTCGGCTGCAGAGAACATACATGATGAGAACGGGAAGCAGATGCTGCAAACATGATGCAAACGGCAGCGAGAGGTTTCAAACAATGTCCGTGAAAATTAGAAATAACAACACTTCCCTCGAGGCCGTCGCAGCTCCTCTGGAAGCTCGGATCTCTGGATATTTTCTATTTGTTGTCTGTTTGCATTCATCACATTTATTCCATCAGGCGCCACTTTGATCCGTCGTCTGGTTGCTGTTCGCTCGTACGTACGTTCCCGGTCGGCCTTGACGAACGAGCCGTGGAGGAGCCGCAGTACGCTGAGGGCAGCAGCAGCAGAACGCCGCATCCTCCTCGCGTCTATCGTGCCTGTCCTGATAATGAAATTCGATTACAACTTCCTCCCAGCCGGAGATCCTCTCTCACTTATCTCTCTGGTACAGACGCTCCCCGTCCCAGGGGAGGCGTCCTTAACAGGGCTCCTCTCCAGCCAACAGGAGCTCTGATATGTCACCCAGAGTGGGAGAAGGTGCGAAATTGGCATATAGTCTCCTTTTTTTTTTTTTTAAAGCGTTGTTATTTTGTCGGACAGCCTCCCTCCCTGTAGGTTCGGTGCAGGGACGTGTCCTCCTGTGATTATGAGCTGTGACGAGAGGGAGATTGTGAGATGCTGATAACGCGGCCTATTTTAGAATGAGCCTCGATTCCAGATCTTCACGGTTTTGATCATAATATTCAGCAGCACGGGGGGGAGGAGGGGGGCTGGAAATCCCTCTGAATCCCTTCGCTGCACTCAACTAGACAGCAGAGAGTGTTGCATGGAGCGCGGCGGTGCTGTCTGCTGATACCGGCTCCATCCTCACTGGGTTTCTGCTGTTAGGTTCAGTCGCTGCTTTTTACAAATGGACCCTTTTATTGAGGGCTCTGACACTTTCCATCGATGCTGTCTGGGCCGTGACACGACTGAAATAAACTCTGCGGGTGTTTCTTTGGAACCACTTTTATTTTCAGTTCTCTTTTTCCACATTTAAAGAAGCGACACGTCTGTCCAGCTCAACAGTTCAGTCCATCATAAAGTGTAGTAAAGCAGATAATCCATTGTCGCTGCCGATGCAAAAAAACTGCGTGTCAAACTTCAGATTTTTTCGGGGAAATCAGAAGTCTCTCTTAAGTTCTGTTCTGCTTTAAAGGAACAGTTCAGACACACATTTAAAATCATTACCATGAGATCCTAAACTAAATGTGAGAAGATGTTATTTACACTTTCTGTGTGGCTGTTTTGAGCTTGAAGGTTTTTGTTAGAGAGACACCAGGTGAGCTACATGGAGCTGTTTTATGAGTTAACCCTGTTTTTTTATGTTTTAAAAGTCCTCATCTACGTCAGTCAGTTCGGGGAATGTGTGGATGCTGTTGTGGTCCACGAACTTGAATAGATATCCGGACCGAGCGTGGAGAGAGAAGACTGATTCATCACTGATTGATCTCTGTGTGTCCCGCAGGAGTTCTTTGAGAATCCAGCGTTCAGGCCGGACGGTTTGAAGCTGTACCCGACGCTGGTGATCCGAGGCACGGGTCTGTACGAGCTGTGGAAGACGGGCCGCTACAAGAGCTACACGCCCAGCGCCCTGGTGGACCTGGTGGCCCGGATCCTGGCACTGGTGCCGCCGTGGACACGAGTGTACCGTGTGCAGAGGTGAGACGATGAACGGGTCGGATGTGCTGTTCTGTGCTCTGCCTTTAATGAACTCTGATGCTAAAGCAGCAGCTGCGTTAACCTCTGGGTTTAGAAACATCAGCGTTCAGCTCCTCAGCTGCTCATCTGAACCTCCTCTAGCTGCCAGTAACTCCTAACAAGCACATGGCGGCTTTGAAGCCCAGTACGATTACATCATCTCATGAATCCAGCTGCCTCGCAAGGAAATCCAGTTTAAAACCTGTTGAATTCTTCCAGAAGAGACTGAAACAGTTTCCTCCAGATGTTTCCTTTAAGTGACCACACAATCACAGCGATTCTACATGTTAGGGCTTTAACATATACAAGTTAATTTAGATTAGCAGTAAGTTAGCTTCTTGTGCCTCCGTGTACGGAAGCCCTCAGCTCTTATCCGACCAGCAGCAGGTCTCCGATACGACACTAAAAGTTCCTAACTCAGAGTTTTTCTCTTTCCTCGCAAGGAAATCCAGTTTGGGCTCTAAAACCTGTTGAATTCTTCCAGAGGAGATTGAGGCCGGCTTTACACGACAACGCTCCCGGGTGAAACCGACAAAATATTTTATCAGATGTGCCTTTCGTTTAGACGGCGACAGCGTTTTTGGGGCTTAAAAACGCAAAAAAATGAACCCACCCTCCAGAGTGGAAATCTTAAAGACGCTCCACCGTCGCGTTCCCGTCTAAAGGGTTGAAAACGCAAAAGTGTGCTCTGAGCTGCTCACGCTGGCTATATCCTCGCATACGCGTTGACGTCATATCCACGTGCAGTACAGCCAAACAATAACAAACATGTCGGATTATTTCCATCAGTCAGACATTCAAGTGGCCTTAGCTGCTTTGATAGCTATTCAGGAGTCCTTTCAGCAAATAAGCCGAGTAATTACTGATATATCTGACGATGAGCTATTTCGCGCTACTACGGAGAGAAGTAGAAGGAAGTTTCAACGCATGCGCGCGCTCTTGGTGTTGTTGTATGGCAGTGCTTCACAGTACCACCGAGCCACCTGGCATGCACACTACATCAAATTTCACACACTTTTGCGTCACCGTGTGCATACAGATTTCCACCCAAAGACGCTCGTCTAAACGCGAAATAAAAAGTGGGAACGCAACGCCACTTTTGCGGATTGTGTTCAGATCGTTGTCGTGTAAAGCCAGCCTGAAACAGTTTCCTCCAGATGTTTCCTTTAAGTGGCCACACAATCACAGCGACTGTTCATGTTAGGGCTTTAACATATACAAGTTAATTTAGATTAGCAGTAAGTTAGCTTCTTGTGCCTCCGTGTACGGAAGCCCTCGGCTCTTATCCGAGCAGCAGCAGGTCTCCTATACGACCCTAAAAGTTCCTAACTCTAGTTTTTCTCCTGAGAGCTTTTCACGGCTGCTGAGAGACACTTTTAGTCAGGAACAAACACTCAACTCTTCTTGCATCATTCTCTGTTTTCACACTGCTTCCTGTTTCTGTGCCACCTCTCAGGGACATCCCCATGCCGCTGGTGAGCTCCGGCGTGGAGCACGGCAACCTGAGAGAGCTGGCGCTGGCCAGGATGAAGGACATGGGCACTGAGGTGAGACTGAACGGCCTCTCCTATTAGACTGAAAACCACCGTGTCAGCTTCTTTCCAGCGAGGGAGCTAATAGACTCTCCCGGCTGGGATGCGATCCAAACGGGCAGCGCAGGACAAATGCTGACTGAAGAATCTGCATACGCCGCTGCTGCGATGGAGTCAGATGACAGATTAGAGAAGCTGCCGCGTACAGTTAAGGGCTGCTGGAGTGTAGGATTGGAGCTCCCTCCCCTCCACGCCTCGCACATTTATTGAATTTATGGAGAAAGTCGATGGAGTAGAATTCATCCAGCATGAACACAGCAGGCGGGGAGGAGGAGGGGGTTCACCTCGCAGCCTCGCAGCCTCACAGCTCAGCACACAGCTCAGGAGGCAGAAGACCACCTGACAGCTTCCATCAGAACAGCCTCGGGAGAAAAAGACCAATCAGAAAACACCTATGGGGGTAAAAGAGCCCGACACCGTCTGACCGTCAGGCTGAAGCAACACCGAGCTGAAATCAAATCCTGCTCGTCCACTTTGTTCTCACTTCATTTTCATCACATGATCCATTATTGAAGACGGCGTCCGTGATCACTCGTGAAATCTCTTTTGCACACTGAGCCTTTGTTGCCGTGCCGAGCCGCCGCACAGATGTTTTACATGTTACGTCACGTGTTGCATCTCATATTCTCCAAACTGCATCTTATTCAACCTCGTTTTCCACCAAGTTTTTCAGAACTTTTCCAACCAATGCAGCATCCACAGATATTTTTTTTTTTACGGAACTGCAGTGCATCAAATCTTTTAAAGTGATCTTTATGATTTCAGCCCTGAGATGAATTGCTACTGCGTAATATTACAAGCTGCGGAGGTCTGAGGGCAGCGAGCAGCTTTGTGCTTTTACAGCGCAGCCAAACAGTCTGACTTCATTCAGCTCACGTCTCCGGACAGCAGCAGGACACGGCGGTTTCCTCGTCGAGCAGTCGGAGGTGTGCCGACTGTCACCTGGAGCTTTTCATCTAACGGCCCTCTGTGGCCGCTCCTGAATGTTTCATCACCGCCAGCCGTGTTGTTTTATAGAAGCGTTGCTGATCATCACCGTCAGCACTAACGTCAGCGTCTCCGGTCACCCTTTCACAATAAAAGCCACCCTGAGTTACGCCAGTTTAACTGTGTTTAAGTGAGTTAGCTTCAGCAGTAAGCTAATCCATCTCGAGCACCAGGTGAATCCCTCGTGCTCGTGAATTTAAATGCAGTGCTGTGGTGGCGGACCCTGCCGCTAACAGTGAGAACTGCTATGTTGAGACAGATTTACAGGATTAAAACACACTGATGGCTGGTGACAGTAAGTGGAAGTAAAATGGGGTCGAGTTTCGTGAATATCTAAACAAACATAAGAAATATTGTAAGCTCCATGTTTTATACTTTAAACTGACTTTGGATTGATGTAACTTTTGAGTTTCTGAGCAGGTTTGACACGTTGGTGTGTTTCTCTGTGTGCAGTGTCGAGACGTGAGGACCAGAGAGGTGGGCATTCAGGAGATCCACCACAAAGTCAGACCGTACCAGGTAACGACAGCATCCTGGAGTCGTATCGCTCAGCGCTCTGATCGTCTTAAAGGAAGGCTTGTATACGTCTCCGTACACTGACGAAGACGCGTCTGTCCTCAGGTGGAGCTGGTGCGGAGGGACTACACGGCCAACGGCGGCTGGGAGACCTTCCTCTCCTACGAGGACCCTGAGCAGGACATCCTGATCGGCCTGCTGCGTCTGCGCCGCTGCTCGCCGCAGTCCTTCCGAGCGGAGCTGAAAGGAGGCGTGTCCATCGTCCGCGAGCTGCACGTTTACGGAAGCGTCGTCCCCGTCAGCAGCCGAGATCCCAGCAAGTTCCAGCATCAGGTGGTTACGCCGTCGCACACACACTCGAGATATGACGTGTTTATCCAGACACTTAGACGCCTAACCAGCTGTGAATGTGATTGTGTTTCCTTCGACTCTGTGAGACATCACCGCCGGCCTGCATCTTCTTACAGAACAGGGAAAAAAAAGACTGAGAT
Source organism: Lagodon rhomboides (assembly GCA_039737535.1). Taxonomy (NCBI): domain Eukaryota; kingdom Metazoa; phylum Chordata; class Actinopteri; order Spariformes; family Sparidae; genus Lagodon; species Lagodon rhomboides. The sequence continues at coordinate 28,056,428 of CM077798.1, read as the reverse complement.
TAACTCTAAAATAAAGCAAACGTGCTCTGAAAAATGATTTCACAAAGTTAAACTGACTTTATTTGCTTGTGGTTTAGGGCTTCGGGATGATGCTGATGGAGGAGGCGGAGAGAATCGCCAGAGATGAACACGGCTCAAACAAATTGGCTGTTATCTCAGGTGAGGCACAGAACAACATCATTTATCCTCCGTCCAAATCAAATATCTATCTCAGACACAGATCAGAGGTCTGATGACTGAAGAACACGCTCACATCTCTGCTCTCACGGCAGATTCAGTCACAGCGAGGGCTCGACGACTACAGTTTAAAAAATCAAGACAGAAATCCTCCAGGAAGTCGTTTTGTGTTGGAGCAGCACGATGTGAACACACAGCAGCAGCACGAGCTGCAGCCAGAGGCAGATGTTGTTTTCAGAAGTTAATTAGTACAATGATGATGGAGGCAGAAAGATAGTTTTTTGAAGCTGTTTATATAATTGCCTCATGATGATGCTATTTCAGTCTTAATCCTACTGTATCGTACGTTGTGAACGGTCACATCGTATCCTGTTCAGCGCCGCCGGCGTCTCGCAGATACAACATAAAACAGCACTTCTGCTGAGGGGAGTTTTACGAGCTGTGGTAAAAGGACGTTCACACACAAAGCAGCAGAAGAACAAGTTATAATGGACCCGACTGGTGTGTGAAGGTGTGTGTGGTGTCATTTCATCAAGGTAAACCCAGCAGATCTATACATCAGTGCAGAGCAACAAACACTCTTTGTTTGTGGTGAATTGATGTTAAAATTAGATGAGCTTATTTACAGTTTAAAGGGATATTCCGGTGTAAGTTTAATCCATGGTCTAACACACCGTGACACCGAGTAAGACTCCCCCTCGAGAGGTCAAGTTAGCTGACTGCTAGCTTAGCTAGTTTTAGCAACCTCAGAAAAGACCGCACGATAACAACACACTGCAGCTTATGTCTCCAACTAGAAACCGCCATCAAAAAGCCACAATTAATGGTGAGAACAGCAGCAAACTTCAGCAACAGTACATGTACAGTCCCAGCACACAGTACGAAGCATCAAACATCTGCTAGCTTTGCTGGATTTGTATTAAAAACACAGCACAACTCACCCTCTCCTCCAGCAGCCTGCCTGTGTGGGGAAGCCCTGACGAGTCGATTACCGAGTGCAGTAGATTTCTGCAGCTCAAGGATGAAAATGTCTGATTATTACTCCATGGAACGCTCAGTTCTTATTATCGAGAGCTGACAGGGAAAAGAACGGAAGTAATGGAGTAATAATCAGACATTTTCATCCTAAAACTAGCTAAGCTAGCGGTCAGCTAACTTGACCTCTCGAGGGGGAGTCTTACTCGGTGTCACGGTGTGTTAGACCATGGATTAAACTTACACCGGGATATCCCTTTAAGCATCCTCCCACTCGTGTCCTGTGGCTGCTCCAAGTTTTTACTCAGTGGACAGATGTTGTGCCGGGAACAGATGTGGTTCTGACCAAAGACCCGGGCGATACGACACCTCTCTCCACACGTGTTGGCTGAAAGTTTTTCAGATTTCCCTCCCGTGGCTGTTCCACTGAACACTTTGCTGTCTTCGCTGCTGTGCTCTGCAGGTGTCGGAACGAGGAACTACTACAGGAAGATGGGCTACGAGTTGGAGGGACCATATATGGTGAAGGACCTGTATGAACCCAGAAATGACTGAACCTGGACTGCAGACGCATCAGCACAGATTATTTATCAGGACAGTGTTCTGGGGACGGGTCCTGCAGTTCTTTCAGTAAAACTCGTCCTTTGTTTCCAGCAGCGGAGGAGATGCTCGCTGGGTTTTTCTCACAGTTCCTGCTTTTTTATCTGGTGCACACTGAGCAATGCTGTTGTAACTCCTCCCACTTCCTGCAGGTGAGGGGAAGGTGTGAGAGGGTGTGAGGAGTAAAGTTACTCGGGAAGAAGCCGGAGTATCTGTGGACGCAGTTTTGAGTCCAGTTTTTAGAAGCAAACATTTTTTTGCTGACACGTTAAAAGAAAAGTACAATTTCAGTCTGGTCCTCCCACAAACATTAGCATGTTAGCATTTTTAGCTTCCCTTATTGACACAACTGGTTACCACCACTGCCTTACCAGGGAAATCTATCAGCTGATTCAGTCCGACAAGACGTGAGAGCGACCCCGCTGAGACGTTTTTATTGTGTTGTATGTCGAGGTGTGTCTCTTAAAATAATTTGTGTGTTGGTCCTGTTCAGCATCACACTCCGAGTTAATCATGTTTATGTCGCAATTAAATAGAAACCCCATTATGAGCCAAGTGTTCATTAATGGTTGGCAGTGGATGAATGAGCAGCGGGGAAGCATCCTCGCTGGGCAGCCGTTGTGTAATTGCTCAATTTTGATTTATAGGGCAGGAAATTGAATATTAGCGTTACATAAATTGCTTTTTAAAGCCTCACAGTTAATCCTATTTCTTGTTTTTCTGTCATGCGTTCTTAGGCTTCCTGAATTCTGGTTAATTCCAGATGTTTCTACACATCACTTGACCATTTTTGTTTTATTTTTGGTCTCAGAATAAAAGTCTATTTCAGATTGTTTTGCGTCCCGCTTTGTGAGAGAAGTTCTTGATTCTGCAGAACGACATTTCAATAATGAAAGCGTGGATGAGAGAATAGCCAGAAAGGTCAGATCCTGAGAGCGGCTCCTGTAATGTTCTCCCCAGAGTCAGGGGTGCCGGCCCCATCAGCAGCCCTCTGGTGATGGCCCCATCACGCTGGTTTACTGGCTCATTTGATAAAGCTTTTCCAATTACGTCCTCATCAGTTACCTGTCCTCTCAGCGCTGACTGAATGCCGCGCTGTTCCTGGAAAGACTCTGTCATCTGAGAAATAGCAGCGTCGACCTATGTCTCATATAGATTCCCAACCGCCCGGGAGCGATGGAGGCTGAGCGGCCACGCGTAATTTCCTGGATGCGGCCGCTGTGTCGTGACTCTGCTGTGTGTCGGTGTTGCAGTCCTGACGCATCGAGCAATAGGCCACAATCAGGCTCTCTCTCCACGCCTGCTCACTCCCGCTATCAGTTGTGAAATCTGAAAGGACTTTTCCCTGCGCTCGCCGCTCGCTGAGGCTGCGGCGAGCTGATTCGTGCTGTGGAGGCGGCAGAGTCGGGTCTAATCTCCACCGCAACACCAGCAGAAGTGTAGCGAGTCCAGTTAAACTCTGCTCCGGTGGAGGTTGCAGGACGCGTCGACAGCGATTAGAAGAAGAGAGGAAGGATGGAGGGCTGTGATGCTGCACAGGTTCTGCTCCTCCACACGGTCTCTGCAATACTGGATTTAAATCCTCTAAATAATATCTCATCATCAGTCCGCGGTGGCTTAAAGGATTAGCAGATATCACAGTCACCATTTAAATATACGTACAGTGAAGATGAGGCACCGTGTAACTCAGTTGGCAGAGCAGCGTCCCGTGTACAGAGGCTTTGTCCTCGCTGCAGTGGACTCAGGTTCGAGTCCCGGCCTTTCTCATCCTGTTTCCTGTCACGTCTTCAGCTGTTCTACCAATAAAGTCATATAAAGGCCTTCACACATACAGTGAAAATAATAGGGGTGGTTAATCAGCCCAATTTCCGATTCGATTCCGATTATTGAAGTCTCGATTCGATTATTAACGATTATTTTGACTCACACCTCACAGCACCTTCAATACTGTATAGTGTAACTGTAATATCCAAATTATTACTTTTTACTTTGTTTTAAATGTAGTCTTTCACTGTTACAAAAATGTCCACACTTGTGAATAAATGTCCAAATTCTATTTATTTATGTTATTCTCCATATAACAAAGATGCAGATGCTTTGGAACTTTCTGTGGTCACAGGACAGCTGTGTAATACCTTGCACCTCCGGGTTAAATCAGGTATGACAGCCAGTAAGAGGACGACTCCGGTTTGTATTACAATAAAAAAAAAATAATAAAAAAAATTAAATAAAAAAATAAAAAAATAAATTTTTGGAAATTTAATAATCGACTCATAATCGTCAATATTATAATCGCGATTAATCAATAATCGATTTTTTTCACCAGCCCTAGAAAATAACTGTTAATATTCGTTAGTATAGTTAAAATGATTCCTCTTCGCGGTGCCGTTTCGCTCTGTTGGTAGAGCAGCGTCCCATGTACAGAGGCTTCGTCCTCGCTGCAGCAGACCAGGGTTCGACTCCCGGCCTTTCTCATCCTGTTTCCTGTCATTTCTTCAGCTATCCTGTCAATAAAGCCATATAAAGGCCAAAGGAATATTTAAAACAAACAAAAAAAAGATTCCTGTTAATCTGACGGTTCTCCAGAGAGGCACTGAGCTCCTCTTTCTCTCTATCTGTACATATTCATGTCTCATTGATACGTTTCTGACTTCCCTGAAGTCTCTGTCATCACCATCACCATCGTGTTATTAATACGCTTATTTCAGTTATTAAAACTGTTGTTATTGTCGTGGCTTCATCATATTAAACACCAACACTATTTCTCCTGATCTCACATCAGAAGTGTTTAAATATATACTTCATGGATTGTCGGGTGTGTAGCTGCACTATCTGTCTATTAACACTATCTGAAGAATACTCTGCAGTCAGTAGGTAAACTGTAGACTTGCTCTTTTCTCCCTCTTCAGTAAAGTCGGACTCAAACTTACGTCATTGCTGCGAGCTTCGGTTCGTGAAGCTCCTCCACATTTATAATGACATTTAAGTTGGTGCCTCCTCTCAGAAACACTCCTCACAGCCCATTTTACACTGAAACTGATCCCTTTCTAATGCAATTCACATCCTGAGACACGGGGGACTGAATCCACTGTTCTCGGTTCAGCTGAGGGGGGTAAAAGCCTTCTGCAGAACAATATAAAATATCACACACCACATATCATCTCCCAAATCCCTCATCAGACCAAATATACCAATCATGAACATGTATAAAGACGTTCAGCCCGACACGTCCGGACCATAAATTCCTCTAAACTCTCTTTAGAAGTGGTCAAAGGTTGTGAGTGAGGTATGAGCTGAGCAGCAGAGCAGCGAGGAGTCACTCGCAGCGTTAAAGGTCACAGATCAGTCAGAGACGACCTCACTGAGCCGGAGCAGAGAGGTCAGGTGAGGTCAGGTGAGCTCACCTCACCGTCTCAAATCTCTTCTGACGTTCGCTCCACAGACACCTCGAGCTCAGCCGCCTCGTCACCAGGTGATTTAATGTTCATGCTAGATTTCTGCTTTATTGTGAAGGACTTATTTCACTGCATGGTAGGAATTTCACAACAACAGTTGAGTCACAATTCCACGTTTATTTAATGACCTTTAATTTAAAACGTTTTCTGGACACAGTTCATGTTAGAAAACACAGCCTGCAGTTTTTTAGGCTGTAGTCATGTAAGATCCGGACTGTCAATGACTAAGACTGATGACCAGTAATAAATGCTGCGGACGCAGCGTGGATATGATCAGCAACAATCCTAATGCCTGGCTTTAATTTCCTGTTCACGAGGGGACGATATATTAGTGATCGTTAGTCACTGTGAGCGTCAGGCTGCTCGCCCTGTTAGCTTCAGTGCAGATATCACACAGTAAGTTTGACTTTTATACTGAAAAAATGTTGCTGACTCAGAAGAAAACTGGAGAAACACAAAAGAAAACACATTTCAAAATAAGAAACACAGAACAAAATAAAAAAAAATAACTTTCAACTTTCAAGTCATTTGAATTCAAGTGCAAAGCGAATATGAAACACATCAACATCCCTGAAAAAGTGTTAAAGTATAAAGTAAGCAATAATTACTGCTGTATTTAAAGGAGAAGTTCAATCAAAAATTTAAATTCAGTCATCATCTACTCACCCCCACCTCCCATCGATGGAAGTCAGGTGAAGTTTCGTGGTCCTGAACACATTTCTGCAGCTTTACTGCAAAACAGGGTTGAAACATTCTGAAGCAGCTGGAGACAAAATACAAAACAAAACATGACCGACTCTACACAGCTCATCCTGTGTCATCACAGACTCAGGAAGCCCAGAGACCCCAAACTGATCTGAAAAGACGTCATGTACGCCCTCGATGTCGGCCAGGCCCACACAGTCACTGAAAATGGGGTGTTTGCTTTTCAGTTTTGCAGCTTTAGGGAAGATTTTAGCTTTCAAAACCAGATAAATATCTTCTTTTGACATCAGTCTGGGATCTCTGGGCTCCTGGATCACACTGGAGGAGCTGCATGGAGCCATGTCATGTCCCCATGTACTGTGCTTCAGTTTTTAAGACAATGCTGCAACGCTGTTTTTGCTGCGAAGCTCCAGAAATGTTTTGTTTTCAAAGTATTTTCATGTAGTTTTACACCTTCTGTAAGTTCCCTTGTGTCTGAATGGTCCTATACAATTAGAAAACATCACCCGGCTTCCTACCGACACAGCGGGGAGTAGATGAGGACAGCATTGTCATTTGTGGCTGCACTGTTCCTTTAAAGTAGCTAAAGGCTTATGAGCTGTTTGTATCATGGCTCTGACCTGTTGGACATGTGGAGGCGGGGCTCTGTGCTGCTTTATACTGACAGGTGTTCATCATATAATACCTGTGTGTCTGGAAAAACAAACACCACAAACTGAAACCTCAAACATGTTGAAGTGACACCTGCTGCTGACGGTCGGACTCATCAGTGTCACGCAGGTGGAAGTTACGACAGGACCACTGCTGCATCTGTGAGTGGTGAAGATGTTAGAGATAATAAGCACAAAACAATGAAATGCTAGCTACACTTCTCAGCAGGTAAAAAGCTCACAAATCAAATCAGATGCGACACCTGAAACAGAGCTGAGAGGACGATGACGTGCAGACCGACGGCAGCAGCACCACTGATCCCTCACATTTCATCTTCAGCCATACATACACACTGAAATTGATTTTCTATGTCAAGCATTCCAGGTCCAAGCATCAGCATGAGGCCTACATCAAGTCCAGGCGAGCAGGTCCCGCTGGGTCTCTATATTGACTTGTTTAAACATCATGGCGTGTGTTGTCGGGGCTCAGCAGACCTCTACTGTTTCATCTGTGCTCCCTTTATGTGGTTTTCTCCACAGTTTATGAATTGAGCTGCTGCTGTCTGTGACAGAAATAGCACCTGCTGCAATCCCACGTAATCATACATATTTCTTATCCCCACTTCCCCCGCGGCAGCAAAGTGGCTATTGCTTACACATGTAGGATCCACTGCAGTCAGGGGGCCACAGTCAATGTTTCCATGTAGTGGCTATAGTGATTACAGCCATTATGGTCAGTTAAGACCACTTTGTGTCAGTGGGAGTCCTCTTTCAGAGCAGAGCGCACTCTGGCCTCCAGCTGGCTTGCTGGGGGCCGGGAGTCCGGGTCTGAGGCGAGCATGTCTAAAAGCAGGGTGCACATGGCCGGACCAGGAGGGGGCGGCAGCGGGGGGGCTCTCTTGAACTTCATGGGGATGCACAGCTGGAGGTCGGCGTTCTCCCACAATGCTTCCCCCAGCGGCATCAGCCAGCGACCCCTGCACACGTAGGCACCTCGAGAGGAGAGACGAGCAGAGACATGGTTAGGTCGTTTAGGACCGACGGCAACAGCACCGACTGCAGGGAGCCGCTTGATCCCAGTGATTGTGGGCCACACATGTATTTATGAGCAGTCAAGTGCCCACTGGTGTGACATATTTCCCGTAATTGCCCGTAAAACCGGGCCAGACGAGTGTGTGGAAGAACTGGAGAACACAGTGGGTCCAGACTGCACTCAGGCAGGAGCAACACACTGACAATCACCACACAACACAGGAGGAGAGTGAAAACAGTGTGAGGCTGCGTGAGCAAGTAACAGTCAGACATGGAGTCATCTGAATAAACAGAAACAAATGTGGATGATTCCAGATGCACTCTTATAAACATCGACTCAACTGTGACACTTTTATTAGTTTGTATGTCAATAAAACACGATCAAATGTATTTTTTCGGTTTAAATCACGTCCCTTCAGCTTTTAGAGACACTAGTCTCTTTATATGTTTAGATTCAGCTTCATCTGTCATCACTGTGTTTCTTTAATTTATGTTGCAGCTGTCGTAACATCACAGAGAATCCATTATGTCACAACAATATAATGACATGTATTAAACTTCTGCCTTTAATAATGCGACATCACATCCTCTGATCATCCTCCTGATGACTCCAACATGTGCTCACCGCTGTGTTTAATAAATGCTGACTGATAGTCGCTCTGAGCTGTAGGTGTTGATGACCTGGAACACAGCTGGCTCTGGACGCTGCTGTGAGCAGTATGAAGTGTGCACTTCAGAGCGCTGCGTGTTGACATGTTTCAGAAGAGGGGCACTTGCCTGATTACCTGATTACAACCCAACATGCACTTAAGTGTTGAGTACTGAACCACAGGCACCAGAATAGACCCAAACAGAATGAGTCGGAGCATTAGGTGGTGCACAAACACAAACATCTGTCTGGTGGAGGGAAAACAGAGGATTCGGTTCCTACATGTGATATTTGCTAAGTTGCTGTCATGTCGAGGAACAATTTCTATGACTTTCTGCAGAAAGACAGTTGACTGAGTCTCATCCTCAGGTTGTCAAATACTGGCGTGTTGCTACAGGAAGTAAGTCCGGATCCTATGAGGTACGCTGACCTTTATGAAAATGTCTCAACTCAGGTCGTGTGGTGTGGCCAACATACGCTTTACCAACTGAGCTAAACTCAAAGCGATGCAGCAGTCGGCCCTCTCAGCATGTCCTGGTGCTTCAGAAACTGTTTCTTGAAATGCCAAAATTTGGCACCAACTGATTTAATATGAGTGGCACCGATCAGAACCAACGTTTTTAATGAATTTATACTAAAATGCATCAAAAAAAATGGAAACTTAACATGAGGGTTGGTGGAACAACCTCAGACAACAGTCAATATCATATATAATGTTTGGAAACTGATCCGGCTCATTAGTTGTGCAAAGTTGAAGCACCCAGATGAACTTCCTCGTCGTTCTTTCACACCATTATAAGATTAATACTTTGGGGTTTTGGCTGCTGATCAGAATAATTAAGAAAGATAAAAACTTTGGGCTCTAATTACCTGAATTGCTCATTTGTCTTTGTTTGACATTTTCTAGACTAAATGATTTATTGAGAAGAATTAGTAGATTAATAAGGAGAAAAAAATCATTAGTTGCATCCCTGAAATGCAGCAACCCAAAGACTGAAAGGAGGATAATCTGTGGAAGTGATTAAAATGCATCAGTTGTTACTTAATCAGCAGGTTTATTATGGTCCTGCTTCAGTTTCTAGATGAATCTTAATGGAGTCGAGTTAGTAACACATATATCAGGCAGGTCCTGCCATGATGAAGCGTCACAGAAACACTCGAGCTGAAGTCTACAGTCAAGTGTGCGACTGGTCTGGTCAAAGAACAGCTCTGATTTCCTAACCTGACAGAGATAAAAGCAAACACTCCCAGCTCTGTGCCTCAACAAGGACAAACACTGGAGGTTGTTTTTTACTCCTTCACTTCATCCTCTGTGCTTCCCCGCCTCGTCAAATAACTGTGTCGGTGCTGAGAGAGGATAAAGTCAAATAATGGACCATTTTATCTGTCTGGGAAAAGCCTCCCGCTGCCTCTCCCCCATTTACTCACTGACAAAGAGGATTGTGATCATGGACGCTAAATTCCATTTTGCACTTTTTTCCCATTTGAAGTGACTGGAACCCCTCTCTGCTCCAATCATAACATATTCATTCAGCCTAATGGAGTCTGGGTGACTCAGGGAGCTTGTGAGGACCTAAAGTTGGGGATGACGGCTCTTATCCCCGGGCCTCCAGATCGGCTCTGACTGGACCCAGTTTCTTGTGAATAAACAGAGACGTCAGTAGAACAGACATTACGTTATTCTCTGACTCTGGACTGCAGAGCAGAACTGAGCCCTGCGTCCATTAAGAGGCTTCCTCATCCCGTGGCCACATGGGGTTTCTGACAGGAAATAGGACATTAAAAGAAGAAGAAAAAGATTAAATCTAAATGGTGTTCTGTAGAGCTCTACTGCCAAAGTGCTTCTTCTTACTCGTGCTGAAGTTTTTGCAGACTTTATGGGTCCAACTCACGCAGACGGTCTCTAAGTACTCAAATACTTGATTTGGACGTCAGCATTTGTTCAAAGTATAGAATAATCATAGTTTAGCATCAAAGTTAGCGCGCAACCAACAGCAGACGAAGATTAGCAAGCTCATCATGGAGATGATTGTTAAAGATTAACTCTGAACCGATTAATCGCCGTTAAGAATTTAACCAATTAAAAATGTCTTAATCGACAATAAGAGATGGGCACGGATCCATCAAGAAGCATCTTACAATAGCAGTTGTTTGCTTTTCAAATATATACAAATAAAACACAAAATACTGGCAGGAGAAAATGTATTTGATTAAAATACAAGTAATTTGTAATTTAGAAAACATAAAGACATTTTACACAAACCGATGTGACTACAGCATCGGTTCAATTCTGTTGCCAGTTGTTGAACAGCGATTCATTGTCATTATTTTATGTTATTCATCACTCAAGTAACTTGTTTGACTTAATTTGTTCTCTTAACTCCTAATGTAGCCGACTGTGATTTTCCATCAGACAGTTTGCTAAAGGAAAAACAATCAACATATTTAATATTTCATTAGTGATGACTCCATAATCGATCGTTAAACTGCCTCTAGATGTTAGGCTGGCCTCACACTGCCTGTTTTTAAATCTCGACATAAAACACATTTTCATTCCTTGGCTGTTAATTCAGTATGACAGTGGCCTCGTCTGTCCTTGTGTCCGTCTGAACTGGTCTTTGTGTTTTAACCGTGCTCGCCATTTCAGTTTTATTGTACAGCACTTTAGTCAACTGTTGTTGTTTTTATATGTGCTTTATAACTACATTTTGATTGATTGACTGATCGGTTAAGGCAGCTGACTAACAATTAAAGGAATTACTTTGAAATTTGCCTGCTTGGCTCCTGTTCAGCTTTGTGGAGAAAGAAAGCTTCTGCACTCTGGTGAGGTTTGTTGAGCCAAAGTACAAGCTGAGATATGGATTTGTTTTCAGCCAATACGTTAACGGATAATTACCTGCTCCTCGTGGCCGATGCCGATAAGATAACTGCAAAGTTCACATTTTAAACTAAAGTTCCTCACCTGGTGTTTATGCACAGCTGAGAGTCAGAAGTACTGAGACTTAAAGATGGATGATTTCATATTCAACAGCTCTCATAATATCTGTTGTGTTCAAACCATTTCCTTCCTCTTGTAACCGCGGCAGGACTTGTTTTTTTGTGCACTGCTTTTATTGGCAGATTGCAAACCAAGTGTGCCAGAGTGTGTACATGTTGTGCTCGTTAGGTCTCTGAAAACAACTTGGCTTTATATTATCATCCATACGCTTCAGCTGTAAGTCTTACAGGTAAACAGCTGATAATACACATTTCCCAATATCAGTACATGTCATACATAATTATCTGAGTGTTGTGAAACTGAAACTGAGCTGCAAAGTGCCAACAGTGTGGCTACTACTACTGACACTGGTGTTTGTTAAAGATGTGTTCCCAAGCCTTCATTTTGGACCTTATTCTAAAATTTGATTTACTGCAGCACTTTATAAGAATCTAAAACAAGTACTGGAACATGGAAACTGCCCTTTAAATGTCCATGCCGACAACTCACTACAGCACAAGAAATCTATGACAAAGACAAATACTGACACCAAACTGTACAAATGCCACCACATCATCGCGTTAACATCAGAATGTAAGTGATCTTCAATAATGTAGGCTGATGTTGTCAAAATCACTGGGTCAGATTCTAAATAATAATAATAATAATAATAATAATAATAATAATAATAATAATACATTGCCACAATATTCCAAAGAAATCTCCAACACGCCACCAACAGAACTTTTGGATGAGCAAAGGTTGAACAACACACTGTCAGCTTGTATTATCAGAAACAGCGCCACTATAATTCATATGAAAATCTGCATAGCATAAATCATTAATCTCTCGCCATTTAGATTTATGATTGAACCGCCCATGAGTGATGAATGTATGATGCATAGTATCTGACATTTTTAATATGTGCCAGTTAATTAAGTCAAACTCGATTCTGTGCGATGAGTCATCAACCTGCCTGACCACACACTCAAACCTTTCTGTGAGCAGGATACAACATGACAGGCCTACGTGACGTATTACCCAACATGTTAACACTGCGCCATCGATACTGACTGATCTGTGCTCACATATCTGTATATTCATGTAGGGTTGTATCTCCACTGCCCTGGTTCAGGTGCTTTGGTTGCTCATCTGTTTCTTTCCAGGAAAGAAGCCATCAGGTATTCTTGATCTGCAGTCTACTCTACTGACACCACCACTGGACACTTACCCAGTTGTTCCTGCGTGGTCCCTTCTTCCACAAAGGTGATTCTCTCCAGGACAGCCCAGAACATCACGCCCAGCGAGAAGATGTCTGCCTGGGCTGTGTAGGTCAGTCCACCCCACACCTCTGGAGCCATGTAGAAGTCAGAGCCACAGGTGGAGGAGAAGCGCTGCCTCGTCAGGTCTCCATCCAACAGACCTTCACTCATCTTGCTCAGACCAAAGTCTGCCACCTAGAGAAGGGACAGGGACAATCACTGAAACAGAAACACAGTTTGCTTTGTGCTGACAGACATGTAGAAACTGTTATTTTCCTCTAGGCCTGTATGTAGAGTTATGTCTTGATAGCTGATGTTGTAAAGATGCTATGTATCATACCATATGGTCACACAGATCAAACAGCTGAGCTGAAACAATTACTCAATTAATCGATAAGTACTTCAACAGAAACTAAACGGCAGCTATTCTGATCATCTCTTTCATCAATGATAAACTTAATCCTAGTTTAGTGAGTAAAAATGCTAAATACTTTCTGATTCCAGCTTCTCAAATGGGAATATCGACTGGTCTTCTTTCTTCTGTGATAATTTAATTAACTGAATATCTTTGGACTGCTGGAACCACATAACAGTACATTTAAATGTGTCAATTTGGACTTTGGACATACTTCAAAATGTCTCTGGCCACACTGTAGTGCCATATACTTCCAGACTGTTCTCAGTACATACTTTTATTTTTAAAACACCTGTGGTAAAGTTTCCTGACATGAACCTGATAAATATTATCTTAGTATTGTGTATTCTAATATTAGTATGGGTCTGTGTCTTGAGTTCATTGCTGCTGTGAAAACAAAACCCCTCCTGAGAGAAAAAACTATTCAATCCTTTGATGCTTTTAAATGTACAAGTTGTGTAAGGACTCTCGGATGATGCCACATTATCTGACGTAAACATCACGGCGACGCAACAGTCTCCCCACCTTGACAACAGGGCCTTTGGGTGTCACACAGACCAGCACATTGTCAGGCTTCAGGTCTCTGTGGGTGATACCCAGGCAATGCAGGAAGTCCACAGCACTGCAGAGCTGTCGCACCACACTGAGGTTACGCTGGGCGTCTGGTGGCCTGGAGAGCAGGTACTGATTCAAGTCTCCCCCGTCACAGTACTCCATCACGAGCCACAGGGCCAGGCAGCGCAGCGGTCCTGGCTGCTCGTCCTCACTCGGGGCCGGTCTCTTCCTGGATCTGTTCTGTGGCCTTTGTGGGGTTGTAGAATCAGATGCATTTGATTTAGCCTTGTCCTGGAGCTTGGCCCTAGCCGAGACTGTGTTGGTCCTGTCCTGAAGTCTCGAGACAGAGTTAATGCTCCTCTGGGTGTTAGACTGGGAGTCATCCCCTTCTTGACCTTGTTGTGCTCTGACTACACTGCCCTTCAGCACACTCTCAACCAGACGCAGAGGCAGTTTCCCTGATTTTAGGGGCTTCAGGCTCCTCGGCCCTGTCTGCAGGAGGCAACTGTGGAGAGCGATGACATTCACATGGTTCTTGGCCGTGGATCTCATGGCCCACAGCTCTTGCAGGTAGAGTTCAATGCACTCCGGGTTGCTGCAGGGAAGCCGCTTGATAGCCACCCTCTGTCCTGTTCTGGCCATATGCCCCTCAAAGACCACGCCATAGCTGCCCCGTCCGACCTCCTTCTCCAAAGTGTAGAGCTCTTCCATCTGTCACAGGAGCTGCAGCCTGCCGTGACAGTCAGTACAATAACCGAGGTTAGCGTGATAAATCAAACCGGATGCTTAATCAAACACAGCCGGGATGCTACAAGCTAACGTCTCGCTTCACAACTAGCTACCTTAACGTTAACGATAGACGCTACCGTTAGCTGCTCAGTCCCAACATAACTTATCTTTATCAAGTTCAGCTTAAACACACACAAACCGAGTTTAATACACAAACTATGACTGGGATTATTAAACTGACGAGGCCAAATGAAGCTGGATGTAACACGTCGCTGTCAGGAGCCTCAGCGGATTTAACCTTAAAGAGGAAGCGAAAAACAAAGCTCAGTTTTATAATGATCTCTGGACTTACCCGAGAGAATTCATTCAGCATCACCAGCAGTGAGTCCACATGGATCTGTAATCTACTCGGTTGTCGAGCCGTCTCGCACCATATTCGATGAATCTGGACTTTTTATCGTCGATAAACAACTTCGTTAAACTATCAGTAAACAACTGCGGCTGACTTCCGTGTCAAAATTCGGAGCGTCCCGCTCTGAGTGCGTGCGTGCATCGCGATTGGCTACGGGGATTCCACCGCGTGTTGTGATTGGTTCGTAGCAAAGCGGTAGATCGTAATATGATTCGATTCGAATTGTCAAAGCCCCGCCCACCACAAGTTTTCAACTGCTGCTGCGGACAGACGTCACCTGCTGTCAGGCTGAGTTATTGTTATTAAAGGTACGGAAACAGTCACGAAGCGTTTATTTGAAGGTATAACGACGTGTTATTTACACGCTAAAGTCTTAAAGCGAGTCTACGAGGATGGTCAGACGTGTCTGTCAATCACACGTACGGATATCCACAGACGTGTATACGTAGCCGCCGCAGTGATTGTGTGTTGGCCCGTTGCCGCAGTACGTCAGCGCGGCCGCCATATTGGATGTGGCAGGTCTGCCCTGTGAACAGATATTAGTTCATGTGTTTTCTGAATTAAAAGCATTAACGTTCACATGTAACTGATTTTGATGAATAGTTTTTATATTCAATGATTTATATTAATTTAAGCACCAATAATAACAATGATTGAGACAAAAATTAACACTACTTTTCATGTGGCAGCCTTCATATCCACTTAATTTCCCTCCAAGGGACAAACAGGTAAGTAATTTTGAATTGCACTTAGTCCTCATATGACATTGATCAGACAAAATGTAGACAACTGACTTGCGTAATATATGGCACATATTTATAATAGTAGTCTACTGCGAATCCATGTTGTTGTTGTTTTTCGGGTTTGGACTCACTGGGAACAGTAATCAGTAATCCAGAACCAGTCGACCTGAGGGGTCCGGAGGGTTCCTACTGGGTCAGGAGATCTGATAGGTATTTTCTGATAAGCATTCATTGATTTATGGGTTAGCAAGCACACTTTGAAGTTGATTCAGTGAAAATGTGGTCGCCATGGTAGTGATCTGAGAACTGGAGTAATGTGCTGAGCTTTTTTTGGTTCTGGTTATCGCCCTGGCAGCAGCTTTATGGATCAGCTGAAGCTGTCTGGCTGCTGATTTAGACAGACCTGTAAACAGTCCACTGCAGTCGTCCAGCCTGCTAGAGATAAATGCATGGACACATTTTTTTCTAAACCATGTGTAGACATCAAGTCTCTGACCCTTAGAATATTTTTTAGGTGGTAGAAGGCTGATTATGTTCTGGATTGAATGTGACTGTGGAAATGAAGGTCTGTTTCCAAGATAACACCAAGATTTCTGGCTTGATTTGTTCAGTTCATGGACAGACTACTAAGCACAGACTTTAAGTCGTTCCTCATCAGCCCCAAAAACAATGACTTCAGTTTAATCCTCGTTCAGCCCGAGAAGATTCTGGGACTTCCAGCTGTTTATTTGTCCAATGCACTGTTGTCCCATATTAGCCGATATTAGCATTTGTGTCTTATCACAATAATCATGGAGACATTTAATAATCTGCACTGTAATTACAAATAGAACATTCCCTAAATTATTTGGATTCAAAACACTGTATACAAACAAACATTATAATTTATCCATATTTTGAAGAGCTCTCAGGTACTCACAGGCTTATAACTGCTCAAAGAGAGAACGCAGAAGTAAAGTCTGTCTGTCCGGAAGTTTTTCGGCCTACTTTGGTCGACATTATGCTTCAGTGGGCGCTCAGTTTTCAATACTGGCATTCATTCTGTAAAAAACACATAGAGCTCAATAGAAATGCTGAGAATGCCTAATGTAAGTGATAAAGTGATAAATCTGAATCAGTGGTCTATTATAAGCCGGGACAGTTTTGTAATCGAGCCATTTCCTTTGACCTGAAAGCACTGAAAATGCACAAATACGCAAAAAGCCCCAAAACTTCCTTCATTGCTGCAGTCCCATTTAATCACAAAAGACCTGAACAAAACACACACCTTCACACACACACACACACACACACACACACTGAGTGGGTGCTGCATCAGTATCGACTGGAGCGGCAACAGTGGTGATGACAGATAACAGCACTGGTGTGTGTGCGTGTTTGTTCAGAGAGAATATAATAGGAAACATGGTGATTCACTGCACTGAAGCACACTGTGAAAGAAAACGCCACGTGTGCCGCGCGTGTGCGTGTGATCCATAGCTTTTATCAGCGATGCCAATCATGAATACTCTTCATTACTTGAGGAAGATGGAGTCAGTCACACTTGACTTATTTTTATCTTGAAGCAAATGCCCCTCTATTCTTATTCCATCATCATATCTCACTTGCTCTGACAGATATCTGGATGCAGACATCGGGCATAATGCAGAGCGCATTCTGGCTGCAGAATTTATTAGGAAGAGCTATTTTTTTTCGGGAACCGCACAAAAGGAGCCAGAATTGAATCCCACGACAAATTCAATAAAGCTTTCCAGGCACCCCAAAAACATGTTAATGAGTCCAATAAGAATTATAGTTTTAATCACCTCCGTTTTCAGACTAATTGTGTTTCTGTGGGGGCTTTGCCTGCTAATTATGGAGTCCACCGACAGAAGGGGCAACAGTAATTATTTCCTTGATTGAGGTCAGAACCTCCTGCGTTTAATCCCGCGCTCCTCACACACAAAGAGTAAACATCAGTAAACAACTTCTCAGCATCCCTTACTCAATTTCACGGCAGTCACTCTTTTACAGATAATGATTTTCTTCCTCAGTAAGCTAGCTGCCTTATTGAAAAGTCTGCCACAGTGTCTGCTGCCGACCTCGTGTTTCTGTTGTGTTAATCTAATTTCTCCGACAGTGCTCCTCTGCTCTGAGATGCCTCTCGGTATCTGCATCTGACACTGAAAAGAAAATATCTGAAGGGGATATTTGCAATAAGATGGATGCACACGAACACATGAAATACTGCCGTGTGTCTCACCGAATGCTTGCTCTCTGCAAGTTTTTTGGGCCGGTTGACGCAGCAGATTTTCCCGCGCAGAGGCGTAATTCTTCTTCCATGCAAAATTAAGGCGGCTTTTTCGGGATGGAAATGTAATCCGTCATTTTTCGGCCCCCGCTGTTAACAACAGACACTTGTGTCTTGGCAGGTGAAAGCCCCGAGCCGCCATAAACCTTGCAGAGATCCCCCCACCACCCTCCACCGGCACCGGCACCACCTTTGGTTCCACATCATTGGGTTTAATTGTGGAGGAGGGCGGTAAAACACCTCGGCTGGATGAGATGGAGAGGGGACGAGGAGTTCAAGTGGAAGTGAGCAGTGGACGCGAGCCAAACGCCGGTCAGTTTTGGTTGCAGCTGTTTGTGAGTTTCTACAAACTCTTGTGGCAGAGAGCCCACCTGGTACCAGTCAGCACTTTGGGTCTTAAGAACCACTTTGGGCCTTAAATCTAGTTGTTATTGTGGGAAGAAGAAGGAGAAGTGGTGTCACAGCTATAAAACCAATATCGTGGGACGTACTATAGATGCAAATTTAGAGCAATACTACCAAGTGCTTGTGTCTCTTTATTGGAAAATAGAGTTCATTATAGAGAACTGTCTGGGGACAGATAATACATTTAAACTGAGAGTATAATACCTTCTGTCATTCTCTCCAAACCTCTTCAAATGGTGTTTATAAAACATCTCACAAAGCCTGTGAAAGGTGTTAAAGCATTTTATTTATCATTATAGTAAAGGGACGTTGATCTTGACAATCTCAGTGCTGATGAGACTAATTATTTATCATGTTTCCATTGATGCAAATCAATAGATTTGTATTACATTACAGCAGAATAAATGAACCCTCCGCAGCTTTTAATGTTGTTGTATGGCTGTTTGGAAACCAATTACACATTTCTATACAGGGTTATTTGCGTTTCTAATCCTGAATGATGAAGGCTTCAGTCTCCAGACAAACAGGACGGGCTCTGCTCCAAGACACAAATACGTATTTTCAAAAAAGATTAGCCGTGGAAATAATAATAGTCAACCTTGAATCGACACTTGAGTTCAGTTTACAGACGGCGTGAGTCACACAAACTTCAGACGACGACACTACGACACAGTCTTAGAAAACAATGTCCCGTTTAAGGCAGCGTTGCACTTCTGCAACTGCGTAACCACGGAGACCCCTCGAGCCCTCATAGTCCGTCGTGGTGCCGGATACGCAATGCAGTTGGAGTCATCTCGAATGCGTCTTCGCTCTAGTCGGTGTTTTGAAAATGGCGCGTCCAGTGTTTACGTTGTGATAGTAGTCAAACCGGAAAAGTAATTCCGGAAATGGTGTTTTTAGAGGACCAATCGTAGCCCTCGCCGTCTCCGTTGTCGCTTGACGGAGTGACGGACACTTAAAAAATATTTCGTGCCGCCGGAGACGACGGAGAGGCTCTCCGCGACCTACGTACAGCACTTTACGCAGTAGTAAAAATTAGGCTTTAGCGTCTGATGAAACCTTCACGTCCACAATCTTTATTTTAAATTGGGAAACATTTTGGGACAAAATACATGTAACCTGGTTTTAAATCTACAGGAATATGTGTAAACAATCCAAACCAAAACGAGATGTACAGGGTTTTGATGTGATGTGAAGTTGAGCGTGACCCTCTCTGTCATCGAGGCAATCACAGCCTCTCGGCCACCGGAGGAAGCGTCGGTGGCTAACAGTGATATCAATGACAGACAGGCCTTTAGCGACGGCCGCTTGTTCTTCTGGGCTCCTTATCTCAGCCGCACTGAGGGTTCTGTCTATGTACCCAATTCATCCATCACTATCAGGCCGCACACAGGTCCAGGCCAGCATTCACACCTTCACAGGGAGCTAAAGCTAATGTCAGCTCGCGACAGGGAGGGAGCTGAATTTAAAGTGGAACCTGAAGACGAACAGAAAAAAGGGTTTGGTTGTTGCTTTTGTGATCATCACAGACCTGATTATCGAGCAGATGTAGAAACCATCAGTCGCTCCTGAGCCGTTAGCGATGCTAGCAACGTGACTTACGGACGGCGATGTTGGTAAATTGGTCAGCTGGTTTAAAACTTATATATCTCAACAATTATCAAATGTATTGCCATAAATGTGAATCAGAACTACAGACCTTTAAGTCTGCAGTCCTGCTGTAGTTCTGATCTTCATCGTGCTTCTCGTCAGCCTCACTTTCTTCCCTGTTTGCTTCTCCTCAGGTGTTTCTTCCTCTGGTACCCATCTGGTAATATCATCGTTATCATCACCTTAACTTAACTCTCCACGTGTCTTTAAGACCACAGGCCTCTGAGAAAGCTCCCTGGACCTCGGAGCAGGGACTTGTTTCCACGCCCGAATCTCCTGCATGACTCACACTCACCTCCTGTCTGCCTGCACCACATTGTTCATTCTTTCATTCACAGGAAGATCAAAGTCTAATTTTCAGGTGTGCCATCACCATCAACAACCAAAAACAGGCTTGTTTTTCTCTCTGTTCCGGCACAAACAGCCTCATCGATCCACGACCGTCTCCGCGGCGCAGCCCGTATTTAACTTCTGGACGGAGCATCGGATTTAAAGCTGCATTGTCTCCGTGACCTTGGCAGCAGGTGAGGTTGTGGGTTTTATGGACACCTTAGACACAGGAATTCTGCATCAATCTCACGGTGCATGGTGCGTATTTTTAGAGCCCCATTAGTTGGCTCAATGAAGACGAAACCGGTGGCGTAGGCGAAGCCTCCTACGTCAGCGCGGGCCGCGGCTTGTGTGTCTGTCCGGGGTTTGTGCGTAACAGAATGGGGGAATCCACCCCTCTTCTCTCTACCCTCCTCTGTGGTGATGTACAGGGGGAGGGAGGGAGGGAGGGAGGGAACTGGAGGGTTGAGCCAGGAGGGAAGGGGTGTGCCGTTATAAGAAGCCTCAGAGGAGGCATGCACTCAGTTGTTGAAACCCTTAGCCTGAGGATACGAGCTGAGCCACCAAACTCTCCTGCAGCCACAGAAGGAAGGACTCTGAGAGAACATCCGTACGTCACGGAAACAGGTAAGGGAGTGCTCGAGTGTGACTTTCTTTCATCCGAGTGTGAGCCTACCTGTGTGTCGAGATCGTGCCGTTAAATGAAGAAGGCACTTGTTCGGAGATTGGAATCAGTTAATTAGGACGGAGCCCTGGATAATAGATCCCGAGGGAGTCCTGTTGTTCGAGGACAACCACTTTAGGATTCTTGGTATAACTTTCCGTTTTTCTTTTCCACATCGAGACGTTTGTTGATTTGTTTCTGGCTCTGTGATTTTGGATTTTGACCTCAGAGGTGATTCTGTAAATAACCCTGCGCACCTGGTGTAACCTTTTTTTTTTTCCATTACTCTGTTTGTCTCCCTGCGGCTCAAAAGGCAGCACCGTCACCGTCAGCAGTATCCACATCGCACCTGATTACTGCTTCATTAACAAGAGAGAAAGTCTCCGGTCCAGCTGAGAAAGCACTTAGTTACTCAGCTGCACTTTGGGATAAGATGTGCCTGACTTTAATCTGAGAAAATATAGGAAAAGATGAAGAATATAAATGGAGGAAAAAAAATCACAGCATTTAGACAAATGATGACGTTAGTTTTCACTTATATTTAAAGCTGAATCTGCCGAAGTCAGTGGAAGCCGCTCTGAAAGCAGCTTATTTACGGCTCGCTCTTCTGATTGATCGTGGAGTATTGCATGTCAGATTTAATACATCACACCGAAGCTTCAAAGAAACACTGACCAAAGCTATTTCATCCTTCCTGAAGCAGCTCCGGTGTCAACGCAGAAACAAGACGGGGGAGAGAGAGAATCAGTTGAACGCTGTTATTATGCTAAGCGCATGATAATGATGATTTTAATGATAATGGTAATGAATGTGCATAATCTTTTCCCATTATCAGTAAAGACGATACTGGCGCAGACAGGGGAGAAGATGGGTGCTTAATGTGCCGTTCACAGATAAACGACTCCACACTGGGGAAGTGTTTGCTGAAGAATGGAGCGTGTTTACAGGACAGAGTCAAACACCGAGTTTCAGAGGTAAATCAGACGAGTTCAATGTTTACAGACACCAGATCTCTCTTTAATTTTCTTTCTCTGTATTCATTTGTGTGAAAATGGATCACATATAAAAGGAAAGACCTCGTTTCTTAGAAAGTAAATGTTTTAATGCGCAATTATCCCTCTATAATAGACTTTTTCTACTGATGATAGTCCAAAAATATATATTTGAAATGTCTCTCAATATTTTAAATGATTAATAATAGACAGAGATGCATTATCTTCAATAATTTTCAAAGCCAATATTTCCCAACTCATTTTGGCTGATTGTCAAAGCTGATAAAGATATTTGCACATATTTGTACCCACCGATCTGCAGCGAGCGTCTCGTCTCCTCGTCACGCAGCGCTTTTCGAAATCCGCTGGGCAAAAACACGAAAAACTTCACGTTCATGTCTCGACACGTCAGAATTAAAGCGTCATCTTATCGCCGCTGATATTTCATTTCAGAGGCGATATTATGTGTGATGTTTTTGCAAGGACTCATAAAAATACATCTCATTTCTATAAATCCATTTTCACATTTAAATTGGTTTAATCGGGTCACATCTCGCGCTGTTTGGCAACGCACGTCGCAATTTTCCAGTTTAAAACAGTGATGCTTTGCCAGAACATCGTGAGCTTTTTAATCAGCTAAAGAAAAATCAGGCTTTTAGGATTTCTGCTGCCTCCACTCAGATTGATGTGATTCGACTGTGTGCAGGATCTTCATTCGGACTGCTTGTAGTGTTTGATACGCACAGATCCTCCTGGTGATCGGAGATGACTCACTGACGGGCAGCAGCAGTATTTTACAGCTCATCACTTTTTTCAAACGGCGCTGTCCTCACCTTGATAAAAGTTGGGCGCTCGTCTGGCCGTGCCAGATTGCCTCCCCTTGGCTCCATGTCCAATGGATTAGTGCAGGTGTCAACGCAGCTTAACAGCAACCAGATCAGCGATGACACCATGTCAGCTGCCTTCCACTCTGCAGGAGACGGTCGGGGAACGCTGCAGTGCCGAGCGCATTATTAAGGACGTGATGTCCCCGATGTGTTAGATCGAGCTTCGACGGTTGACATGGCCTTTCTGAAGACGGAGCCATGGAGTCAACACTGGGGGGGTCAGTATCTTCTTGGAGGTCTGACGGGACTTTAGCATAAAACTGTGAGACGAATACGAACTGCAGTGCTGCGTAACAGAACCAGGAGGTATAATAACAGTCATTTTAGGGCTGCAACGATTCCTCGAGTACCTCGAATAACTCGATTACAACTCGATTACAAAAAATGATCGAGGAACTTCCTCTGCCTCGAAGCCTCGTTTAATTAAATTTAAAGCGCACGTTTCACACGGATTCTTTTTAGTGTGACACAACGTGCTTACGTCAAAGGCTATGTGTGGTGAAAATAAGGAATGCGTCCCGTCACGTGTGTCACCACGTACCTTTGTGTATCTGACAGTCAGGTTACACACAATTCATTTGAAAAACAGCGGAAATTAAGCAGCTTCTTTGGTGTTTCATCACCAGCGAAGAAACGGCAAACCGAGCCTGTGAACTGGTCCGGCACGGCGGCAGAGCCGATACGTTTCACTGTCAGTTTCCAACGACTGCTGATGCGCTGCGTCACGGCTCCAGACCTGATTTGCCCCGATTGCTGGATTAATATTCGATAGAATACTCGATTACCAAAATATTCGATAGCTGCAGCCCGAGGTCATCTGTTGAGTCTAGTTGTGATTATTACATTTTGGTTTCCTGTCGTCACGCAGCAGTTTTCCGTTATATTTTTGATAGCGGGCGGTGCCAACGCTCAGTGTTTCATTCTGAGTGGCTGTAACTGAGATGATTCTTATTATTTGTGATGTTTTGTGGTTTTTTTTGTTGTTCATGTTCTGTGTGAAACCAAAAAGGGAACACTGATGTGTTATTCAAAACAAATCCATGACCACCTGAACCTAACCAGGTGGTCTAACCTAACCCGACCCCAACCAAGGAGTTCTCTGAAACCAAACCACAAAAGTAAAAATCAAGGATGTCTGACGTAACCGAATGGTGTGACGAAGGCAGACTATCACTGTCCTCGTACATCGATGTGAGAACAAACACACAGATTATTTGAAGAACTACGCTCGCTGGGCTGAGACGGTCACTTTGGGGAGTGACGACGTTGGAACAAAATGTCAGGAGTCACGTGAACTCACTTCTCTGCAGCCAGCGTCCGCCCTTTTTCTCAGAGAGAAGCCGTCGCCCACACACATAATCCCTCCTCATCTGTTTGAGTGTGACGGTTTATCACGGCTGGTACGACTGCGCTCGCTCAGTGTGCGATCATCCAAGTTGAGCTGCGATGGAGGGATATTATTTTGAGGCTATTAACACAGCTTCATGGTGGCTAAATTAGATGATTGTTGATGTGATTTCTCTCTATGAAGGGCACATCTCACGCTGGGAGCGATTGCAGAGGAGACGTCGCACCCAGTTCGCCGTCCGCCCCCAGGTGCAAATGTGCTCGCAATTAAAGAAACCCTGCGAGTACGTCTGATGGGAACAATATTAATAATATGCTCAACTGATCTTATATGATGGCGCCTCGGTATGAATATAAAGAATATTATATCTCCACTTAATATTTGTACTAATGTGAGACCGTTATCGCCTATTTGGGATATGAGGAGAGAAAAAAAGAGGCATTTTTATCACATTTTCATTCAATTTGTTCCCCACAGTCTACAGGAGATAAGATTTCCTAAAGGCACAGAGTTATCCAGGAAGCAGGAGTTGTTCCAGCAGATATGATCACAGTAAGACAAAGAGAGATAAAGCGTCGGTACGGCACGTCATCTCTCATTAACTTTTTCACATGCTTGAATTTAGCTGCATGAACAGCGTCAGAATGACCTCGGTGCTCTTTACTCTGGACCACTTTTCCCTTTAAGATCCTCATAATCTGTCAATCCTGCCTCTGTGTGACAGTAACTGGACTCGAGGAGGGCGAGAGGTGCGATCGCGACACCTGATGCAGCCGTGGCGAACACGTCCAAATGGGATTAGGGCGAATTCTCTCAGATTGGTCGTTTCAGGAGGGAAGGAAGGGCACGAGAGCAAACGTCTCGTACTGCTGCTCCTCTAAACTCTCCGCTGAGTCACTCTGAGAGAGGTGATGATGCTGTGAATCCTCCTCAGACTGAAGAACAGTGTGTCATCAGTGTTTAAAGACAGAACCGGTGGTCATGTCAGGTTTAAATCTCAGTGGTGCTGCGTGATTCTTGTAGGTGCTTTTGTGTGAGTTTTGAATGTCAAAGAACAGAACGGAACATCGGTTCTGATAAATGATTAATTGCTTTAGTAGTTTATCAGGCAAAGTGCTTGTTTTTCTGCTTTTCCCTGTTTCTCTCATATGTGTTAGTGTAGTCAGTGACTCCTCCGGTCCTGAGGAGGGAGAGGTTTTCCTCTCAGCTCTCAGGTAATCCCGACAACCCTCACCTGAAGGAAAGGTCGTCCTGTAAACAGCCTGAAGTTTGATGCTCTGAGTGATAACTGAAGAGTGTGTCATCATTTCTATCAGCTCAGAGTCTCTCAACATTTGGATTTTGGCAGCTGGACGGTGGAAGAACAACATTCAGAGAGGTTTTACCGTTAAAGAAAAAGGAGGAGGACCTAAATCGGTTTGTGAAAGTGAGGCGGACGTTTTATCCCTGCAGGGGAAATTACACCTTGATTATAACGTACAAACTGTTCTTTTAAAGCAGAATAACTAAAACCAATCTGAAAATAATCTAGTTGGAACTCTAAACGAGTTTACTGAGCGCCGTCTAATCGCAGGCAATCAGCGACCTACGAGAGATCCAGTATCTGGTGTCGAGGCGCCGGCCTGATGAGTCACCGCAGGACGGCTGGTTTAAGATTCGGTGCTTCAGCATCGAAGGTTAACGTCCCTTTGCAAAGTTTAATCTCGTATTTCCTCGTGCAGTCGGACTACAAACCACTGGTCTGGTCGAGGGGCTCAGTGGGGAGCAGTAGGAAGGTCGACAATAGAAACAACAGCAGTTATTTATTTACCTTTACTAAAAAGTTGAGCTTACAGAGGAGACCTGGACTAAAGAAGGAAGGCAGTCGTGTCGCTGTGAGCTGGACTCAGAGGACGATGATGAAATAACCGATCTGTCCATGTCGAGCAGGAGTGTTTCAGCGACCGGGTTCAAAGTCTCTCCAGGAGATCCTGTTATTAGCTTCCCTCCTCGGCGTTCAGACTTCCACAGCGGATGTGCTGCCGTTTGTTGCTGCAGCCTCGAGTGGAAGAGACAGCTCGACCCTTGTTTTAAAGGATTACATCATCCAGGACTGTAGAGAACATGTTTCCTCTTCTGCTCTTCATGGGATGCAGATGCTTTATTTTGTCACGTTCTGATGTTTCGGATGGATGTTGCTCATTTTAAAGAATTGCATCAGTGTGCTACAAGAACAACCTGCTTATCAGTTATTCATACTCCACAGATTTTACAGATCTCCACTTGGCTGGAAAACACAGTTGCTGTCATTTAGAGACACGTTTCGAGCAGTGGAGGTGTTTTATTTTGAAACTTTATGCAGGAAACAGTGAAGTGGACGGGGTCACAAAGTTCAGGACTTTGACCAGATTTAGGAATTCTGTGTTGTGTTTCAGTCTCTATGGAAGTTTAATTACGCTTTACTTTGAGCAGATGTCGTATTGCTTGATACAATATTATTTGAGTATGGATACCGTATTTCACCAATTAATCGCCGGGCCGCAAACAGCCGCCTGGTTCTTTTAAACGCCTGGGGTCAGCACCCTTTTTGCGTATTAAACGCCCACCTGAATAACCGCCGGGGCGATTATTTGCATTATTTTTGCAGAAGTAAACAGTTGGCACTTCCGTTTTCTGTCAAAATAAGAGAAGTAGCTAACGTTAGAAAAGGGTGCACCGTAATCTTAGATGACCGACTGACTCTTATTTTGACAAAAAACAGGAAGTGTCAGAGAGAACGACTCGAGTTTAACGGCCCACCTTCACACAGCGGAGGACAGGTCAACACGGAGGAGAACGGACAGCAAATGGACATAAATGATAACGTAAGAAGGAAGAAAAATAAAAAGTATGATGCTACGTTTAAGCTTGGAGTTGTGAAATACAGCTGTCATCACAATAATGGCCTGGTGCAGGTCTGTGGAGAAATAAATAAAGGCCTGCAGCGGATAGCCGCCTGGTTCTTTTAAACGCCTGGGCTATTAATTGGTGAAATACGGTATCTATTAATTGTCCGTCGTATTAGAATTGAGAGAGAAATCTTGGAACAACAAGAACTTGGACAAGAAAAACTAAACTGAACAGCCACTAAAGTAAAATGTTAGTTTTTTTGTATTCTGAGTAAATCAGCCCTTTAAAAGACTTTTATATTATTGATCTGCAGTCTCCGTCCACAGAAATGTCGGCACCAGAAAGGAGAAACTATGAATTTTGAGTCAGTATTATGAGGCCTGTCTTCACACACTGAACTCGTCTTTATTGGCTCATTATACCTGATCAACGCGTTTTCAACAAGCGATTAGAGAGTGTGAGGTGATAAAACACTGATGAATCTTCTCAGGTTATGAAGAATTAATCAGGTACCATCAATGGCTCGTGAGATGTAATAGATAGAAGAGGAATTTGAATCGTTTCCCTTCCCACAAATCGACCGCGTCTTCACACCATCCATCTCTGGAGGCTCCTGATTCCAGCTCGGCCGTAGTGACGGGGGAGTCGGAGAGAGTGGAAACCTACGTAATGTGTCAGGGAAGATAAAAGATCTCGGCCATATTTCACAGATGTGGGAATGAAGAAGGAGCAACACTGGAAGAAATGATGCAGAAACGAAGCGAGAAGAACCGCAGAGTGGATGCGAAGAAGGAGACGGAGGGAGAGAGACCCCTCGGTTATCTGTGCATTAGCAGACTCCTTTTGTTTTTCTCGGCATCATTCAGACGACTAATGGACGAGATAGAGTGAGTCAGAGCTTTGTCAGAGACGAGCGCCGGGCCTTTCTTCTCCCCCACTCACGTTCATGACACCTTGGCCCCCTCGCCACCCTTCATTACACCCGCTAATGCTAATTTATTCAGCCGTTAGCTTTATTAATACACTTCATTTTGCAACTTTGCACTTAGATCCATTTACTTATTGGCAGAAAGGTTTATAATCGGGGAAATGTACAGAAAGTACGGAGGCTGGAAGCGGACCATCTTTTGTGTTTCTTATATTTTCTCCGTGACTTAAAGAATAACTATAATTCCCTCCCTCTAATATCTCAGGTTAGTTTTATGGCTAAACATACTAGAAGCACCTGTCCAGGAAAGAGCTGTTGCCTCACCTGTATGTGCACACCAAGGTCCAGTTTGGTCGGGTGGTGCATTCATGGGACATTCAACAGATATTATTCTTAGTTGAAACCAAGGTGTTTTTTGACCAAACCTGAGTAGTCCTGGTGCATTTTATTTTGAAAGTCTAAGCGGCCTAAGTGGATGTTTGTGGACCAACAGGTCTGTGTCACCGCTCGGCATGACGCAGGTCCATTTTAGACAAAAGAGCTTTTAAATAAACAGTCAACACATGAGTCACATACAGTCCTGATACAGCAGCACAGTTACAGCACACCTTTACACACTGCTCCTTTCTCTCCTTTAGTTTTATGATACAAATCAATTCTTCAATAGAAGGAAATAAATCTGGGATGAAGATTTGACCGTCCTCAGCTCACACCGCCATCGTTTATACATTCAGACCGGTGACTGCTGATTCGTCAAGATAGAGCCCAAGATAGAGACGTAGCACGTATCAATGTCGGAAGAAGAAGTGTGGGGTTTGGATTGGGTGCAGCAGAGTGCGAGAGGAAAATTGACTTTACCTTTACTATATTACATGAGTACTCAGTGCTCATGAGTCCGACCACAGCCATCTTCACACTCAGCCTTCATTCTGATCTCAGCTACACAACCGTAAAGTTTCGTGAATGCATCAAAACGAATGTGGGCCGCGGCTGTAAGGTGATGGAGGCACTCCCCTACCTTCAGCTCTACATTCAACCTACATTTTGATCTCTACAACAAATCTGTTGCGTTAGGTGACTGTATTTTAGATGGTTGTGGCGCTTTCCCGCTGCAGAATCTGTCCACAGACAGCGATATGAACGAGTGATGCACGATAAATACGGACTCATTGAATCATCGGCCTGACGTTGGGACGCTGATCTAGTATCAGCTGCCGGTATTAGTGAAAATACTGCAGATGGGGGCGCTGTTTAGCTCAGTTGGTAGAGCAGCGTCCCATGTACAGAGGCTAAGTCCTCGCTGCAGCGGACCTGTGTTCGACTCCCAGTCTGGGACCCTTTGCTGCATGTCAATCCCCTCTCTCTCATCCCATTTCCTGTCATATCTTCAGCTATACTATCAACAAAGCCATATAAAGGCCAATAACATGAAGCCTCGCCTGCTTTTATTGACTCGACAAGCACTCTCATGCAGAATGTGGCGGTATGCACCTTTAAAGTCGCTTTGCAATCCGTCAATCAACACAGAGAAGAAAAGTAAGAAGAAGAGCAGCATTGTGTCGTGCACGTGACGCCGAGAGAGACGGACGTGTGTTTTAACAGCCACAGACGACGACACATGTCAGTTTGTGTACATGTTGCACAGGAGAGGAGCTGTGATTGTGTCGTGTAACTCGAGCTGTGCTGCATTCTGCCGCGATGACGCACAGAGACGAGCTAAAAACCGCCGGTCATAATGGATAACTCCCACTTTTCTGCCCTCTCACTCACCTTAATATTTTTGCACACGGCCCTTTAAAGGACGGTAAACTCTGAACATCACTTCAGGTTTTCCGGCTCTTACGTGTTTCAGGTGCAGACAAAAGAATGTGCAGACAACAGAACCGAATGCATGAGACCAGCGCTCCTTTCATGGATGCTCAGATTGCTTCCTGTTAGATTGAAAGGAGAAAAAAAAAGCATTTTGTCTTGAAAACACATCAAATTTTTCAGGGTCTTAGTTAAATCTAATGGAAGCACAAAACAGAATATTTGTTTTGGAAAGAAGCGGGGTAAAAGCATTCATTACAGGACAGGATGGAAACACTCACCTGAGAGTAGAAGGCCAGCGGGCCCTCGGCGCGGGTCCATTATCTTTGTGCTTTCAGGCCAGCGTGCATTTAGAAGGCCAAGGTTGTTTATATGAGCGAATGATGAAGATCTATTTTCAAATGAAACGTCACGTAATGAGTTCTCAGACTCTCCGGAGGATTATTCGGTCTCGGCGCCCCGGGAGGAGCGACCGGTGCGTCGGGTTCCTCCCGCTCCCAGAGATCGCCGCTCCATCCTTGTACAGAACATCATCTATCAGCCGCCCTGCACCGAGTCAGCCGCCTGCTCCGTCAGACAGATTATGCAAATGATATGAAACGTTAAAGACGGCTGAAATGGCATGCAAATTTATAGGCAAGGGTGGCTAAAGTGGACCGGCGCCAATATCACCACCAAGAATGATGTCATTACCGAAATGGAGCAGAGAGAGCAGTGTGCAGGTTCATGGATCAAAGTGTCGCCGGCGTGAAGATTCAATCTGGAGTTATTGAGATATGGAAAACTTCCTGCTCCTGGTTGTGTCTGAGGCTCCTGGGAACAAAGACTGTGACACACTCATCCCATGGAAAGTCTGATATCACCACAGGAAGGTGAACTGTAGGAAATACCAACCGTTGCACATGATGCACTGATGATGTCATTGTAACTACTCCAAAATTAGATTTTTGAATAAATTAATATTCAAAATATCTGAGACCACCAGACAAAGACAGTGACACACTTCTATTTGTTTCTCTTCATCACAAATTATAAAATACATTTAAACAATTAGAATGAAAAGTTGAATCTTTAATGATCTTGATCTTTGCATTCCGTACGTCCACATTTTGCACCGGAGCTGGTATGGACTCCACAAGTTTGTGTAAAACCTGATGACTCATCATGATTTGATTTGTGTTGCACAAAAGCTTCTGGTGAGACTCATGGAAAGTCTGATATCCACCACAGGAAGGTGAACTGTAAGATGATGTCATTGTAATGACTCCAAAACTAGATTTTTTAAATGAATTAATATTCAAAATATCTGAGACCACCAGACAAAGACAGTGACACACTTCTATTTGTTTCTCTTTATCACAAATGATAAAATACATTTAAACAATTAGAATGAAAAGTTGAATCTTTAAAAAAACATATTTGCATTCCGTACGTCCACATTTTGCACCGGAGCTGGCATGGACTCCACAAGTTTGTGTAAAACCTGATGACTCGTGTTAGCATGATGCGATTTGTGTTGCACAAAAGCTTCTTGTGATGTCACAGAATGGCTTTCTCAGTCTTCAGCTGTTCATCATCATCAGGTTGTGGAGTCCATGCCAGCTCCAGTGCATGCATCAACCTTTCACTGCAGTTGTTAAGCTGATATTATCATTTGTAATTAAAAATTATATATATATATATATTGATTCTGACTAAAAGACCGATAGGAACGTTCGTCAGCGCTGTTTGGCTTGTTCTTGTATTACTGTGGCATTTTCCAGACTGTCATTTCAAAGTCAAAGTCACTTTATTTCGTCTCCCCAGGGAGAAATTTGTCTTGTGTTTGAGGAAGTTACTGCATCAATAACAACAATAAAAACACGCAACATACAACGTACATCAGACAGCATTATAAAAGAGACAGTCAGAGCACAAAATGTACAGACATACACCAAACATCTGGGTTTCATCTATGTTCTTGTGCAAAAGAGCTTTATTTATTCACAAGACTAAGAAACAGAACAACATGAGGGGAAACAATAACTGGGTCATGAGTTGGGTCTTACAGCCATGATGATCAGTTTACACAGAGCAGATTGAGCCAGACAGGAAGTCAGACGGCTTTGTGTATCTGGTAGAGTTTCAAAATAAAACACCAGGTGCCGACACTGAAAACAGACAACTAGTGAAGCGATTACATCCGTCAGATACAGGTGGCAGCACGTGACACATCTCAAGGTTCTTCTAGTCATTTAAAAGGGCTTTAATGTAGAAATAATACAAATATAATAATAAAAAGCAGCTCACATTCACCTAAACTGGTTACATTTCCATTTGGCTGCCCTGAATCTGCTCGCTGAAACATCTACTGAGACGATTTTATCTCAGTATGGAGACACAAGGGTTGAAACCTGTCTGATACCACAGCTGTGATGTCAGCTTGAGTACACATCCTGCTGGTAGCCGTCCTCAGAGACGTGCTACTCCACATAAAGCGCCGTCCTGTTAACGGGGTGTGTTGTCGGGGAGTAAAGGGTTCAGTGTGTCGGGCTTTGTGGGGACAAGAGGTGAGCAAACACGAGCACCCAATAAAACCTGATCATGAGTGCGGCCACGTTAACCCGTCCTGTCGAGCAGCTCCCTGAAACACCGACTATAAACATCTGGAGGCCGCAGATTGACGACACTGCAGCTCATTAACACTTAATATCCTTGTCAATTGTTTCTGGCGAACAGTAATGGATTACGTTCAGGCGGCGGTGTGGTAACTCGTCCCTTCAGCCTGCAGCAGGATATAAATCGCTCTCCTGCCAATCAACCCGAAGCCAGATCATAAATCTGTTCAACAAGTTCACAGCTTCATTAAAATGAAGGAATAAACGCAACACAACTCATAATGGAAATACTTTATTACTTTTATTACTTTAATACCAACAGTCTTACATGTCATTTCAGTTCCTTCAGTGCCATAAATCATCTTATCCTGAAACTTCTGAAGAAACAAATATTTCTGTCGTATTTTAAAAATGGAAATAAAAGTTCTGAAGTCTCACGTAGGTACATTAGTTTTCTGTCAACAGTCCCGTGTTGTGTAGCTAAAAGCACACAATATTCAAACAAGACACAAACAAGTGAACATCCGCTCTCTAATTGAAGGCTGAGCCGGAGAGTGCGCCGCGTCTTCTGTTAATAATGATGTTGACAGAAAGCTCACAGTGGCCCCAAACGCCTCTTTATGTAAATACACTCGTATAATATGATTAATGTGTGAGAGCCGTGTCTTTGTGGTGCTGGAGTGGATCCAGCGCCGCGCGCCGCCGCCGCTCAGATGTTCAGCTTACTTAGTCAGGGCCACTTAAGGGACGACATCACAATGTGAAACGGGCTGAGTCAGCACGCCTGCAAATGATCGCCGCGCACAAAACATCTCGGCGAAGCAAACAAACAGCTCCCTCTAATGATTTCCCATAAAGCCATTAATATTTTTGTAAACGGGCGGCGGTCACACACGACCCGTTTCACACACTATTGACTGCGAGTGGTAATGTGGTGGAGTGGAGGCGGTCACGGCGTGTTGGCTTTTACTTATTCGTTTATTTTTTTACCTCAGAGCACACGTCGATACAGAAAGCCTCGAATTCTGAGTGTGATGAAGATGTTCGTTCCCTCTTCGTCTCCTCAAAACCTGTGAAAACATCCTGTGTGGATTATTTGATCTGAAAGCATTTTTCATCTTTAAAGTCTCGTAATGTTTCATCAAAAGTCATTTTTAATGTCAATTCAGCAACATGTACAGGACAAACTGAGGATCGAAATTACGATACTCTCAAAACCCCAATAGTGCAAAATACATCAAATAAATAGATATGTTTAAAAATATCTAAAAATATACACAGTACATATTATTATGTGATTTATATCATACAGAAATACCAACTTTATTTCATTATCACTATATTCATTTCTTATTTATTATTACAGAAAAGAAAATGAACCGTTTCGAAGCCCAAAGACAGACTTATTTTTTAAAACATTTTAAATTAGAAATCACCAAGTATAACTGTTATTGATTATATGTAAAGTGGTTGTATTGGTGTTTAGATTTTAAATATTCCTCATCTGTTAATCATTCTTTCTTAAAGGCCCCCACACACCGCCCGAGGCCGACTGCCTTATTTATTTATTTATTTTATTTTTAAGGTTTATTTGAGTAGGGACAGAAACAAAAACATAGATAATCTTGAACAGTCATCTGATGTTTGCATCACAGTGTTTTTAGCCGAAGCTAATTCACGACACTTGTCCCTAGTAGGGCTTTTGATTAAAAATAATAATACAGATCAACATTATTAAAAATACAAGCATAAAACAACAGCATCATAATAATAATAATACAGAGAGAACACAAACTAAATATTAAAACTAAATAGTAAAAAACTAAGTATGAGAGCAAGATTGTCCGACTTATCCGACTTCCTTCTCCGACCACTCCGTCGGATCCGTTCGGTAGAAAAGTCACATTGAAACACACCGCCCCGGCTACACAGTAGCGTATACGTTCTGCGCCTGCGTGAGATGCAATAAGTCTCCTAAACATCGGGTGGCGCTAGTCTCGTGCCAGTCACCCAAAACATGAAAACAGGAAATGACAGAACGGAGTGCGGACCGTAGCTTATCAGAACAAAGCACACACAGTGTTAGCTCGGCATTACTTGCGTGATGTCGTATTACGGTGGTCTCTCTTCCACCAGGGCAGCCAGCTGCTCCTCAAAGTCCTCGGTCCACACAGCCATGGCTTCCAAACATACGTTGGTTTATCCCCAAAATAACGAACGGTGAAGTGTTGTTTGTAACTCTGTGCCGTCTCTGTTTATGTGGTTTGTTTACCATCGTCACTTCCGCCGCCCCTCCCACACGCCGCGCTGATTCGCTGGCACACCGCCAATCAGAATGGTCACTGAACAGCTAGCTAACAACCAATCAGAGTATCCGACGGCGTCCAACCTCAGACGGCCGACTTCGCATGTTCAGTCGGATCAGACGCAGCTGAACACACCGAACAGAGCAGCTCCCGAACTCGTCCGACTCTCCAAACGCTTCAGACGTCCGACGTTTCAGCTGGTGTGTGTCGGCCTTTACGTATATAGAAGTCATGATCTTCTTCTTATACTTGATTCCACATGTTTAATTTCTACGCTGCTCTCATACTGAATGTACAAAAAGGCTTCACTTTATTTTATGGGTCCTGCAGTTTTCTAAAAAAAAAAGTCCTGATAAAGTTATTAGAGTTGAATTGATTGATTGTGTGAACTACAGTGACATTTACGCTGGAAAGCACTGCTCATTTCAAATCCACGAAACTATGGATTGGAAACTATCCAGTCGTGGAGAGAGGCGGCGAGACGAGGCCCTGAAGGTCGCGCATAAAGTCACATCCGCTTGACTGTCACGGACAATCTGACACGAGTGCTTCACCGAGAAATCCTCAGTCCAGCAGCGTTAAACAACTTAAACAAATCGTCCTCAGGCTCGTAAAGACGGAGGGAGGTCTCACTTTATGTGTCACGTTACAATCCAATAACAAAGTGATTAATACATTAAATTGCTACAAATTGTTCCGTAGAGCCCCTTTAATTATATATACAATGTACAATGTTGAACACTTCATTAAGCCGTGCTGGGACTCCTGAGGTTACTCCAATAATTACTGGGAATTAAAGATTTGATGCGTACGAGCTGAAAACTGTTCAGATCAGATGACCTGTGATTTAACAGTCGGTTATATAAAGTGTTACTGACCACCAGAGAGTCGATCCAGAACAAGTCATTTACAGCAGGAAGGGCAGAAAAGAGGTCCTTAAGAAGTTACACGACTGAGAGAGACCCTTGCTGCTCACGAAATATCGGTTTGACTTCTTTTTTTTCTAGTTAATGGAATAGTTATGTAGTTATACCAGCCTGTTATTTCATCTGGGGTCCAGGTTTCTGTAGATTGATCATGGGAATTAACAATAGATCAAACGACTATGAGCATCTGATAGTTTGATCATCTGAATCTGCAGTTCCCCTCAGCTATATGGAGCGTTTTATCATCTCTCTGCTATTTGTTTTAGTGTTTCTGGTGTTTTAGTGCAGTAACGGTGGTGAACAGATGAGCGTTAAGCAGCTAAAGTGACAGATACGTTTGTCGGGAGCTGGTAGCCAGAAGAACAACGCTAACAGAGTAAATATTGGCTTTGTGTTCTCCAGGTGGACATAAATATAACTCCAAATGAATACTAACGTTGCTCTGTATCATCTAGATGTGTAAATTAGCAACCGTTTGCTCAGAAGTTTGTAGGTAAACTTCTAGAGAAGTTCACCTACAAACTTTTGAAACAGCTTTATTAAAGTCGGTTAATGACTTAAACATTTCTACTGGTTTAATTAATGTGGCTGTTGTGTTTCTGTTGGACTTGGTGAGTCTCTCTGTCAAAGTCCTTGATGGTTTTATTTCATACATTTTTCATAAGAATCAGTGAATTTGTGTCTGAATTGTCTCGATGTTGAATGTGGTGTTCCTCAAGGAAGCATTCTAGGACCTCTTCTGTTTTTCTTCATACGTATACACCCTCATGTTTAAACCACAATGTCAAATACCGCTGTTACGCTGATGATACACAACTTTATGTATCTGTTTCTCACTGACATTAATAACATTTTTAAAAAGAAATAAACAGAAAACTTAAATCCTGCTTGTAGGACCAGATAAGGAGAGACTTGTGATGGCATTTCCTAGCTTGTCCAAACAAATTAAGACACATTTCATTTCATTTTTGACCCAGAACGATGCTGAAATGCTAAAAGAAGCTTTTATTACAAGTTGTTTAGATGACTGTAACATTCCCGTTGATCGGTGGAATAGTTTGACACAGTTCGTAGGTCTGTAGATGTCACATCATCCAGGTCCAATATTTGTTATGATTTTAAAAAAAGCGGTGAATTCCCAGAACCACAACGCAAACAAGTCTATTTGTTCATCCCGGCCACGCTCGCGGTTTATAAACCTTCAGAGGTCAGAGCGAAGGTTTCTGGTGGGGAGAGAAGCAATCTGTGAAGTTCTGAATGGTTGTTTTTGTCTTTGTTATCTCTGTGTTATTGGAGGATACAGGAGAGAGTGATGGTGGAGATGGAGGTCAGGCCACAAACACCTGGTTCACAGATTTGCAGTCAGAGACGACATGATCCAGTTATCCTCCGCCGGCCGACACACACACTGTCTGTGACATCCTATTACAATGTTAAACTCCTCATCTGAACTGTTTGATGAGCTCGGACACTAACGCTTTGCCGTTCCTCTGAATAAACTGCGCTGCTGTTTTATTGCTCGGCGCTCTCTGACCCGTTAGTGACCCGGGTCAGATCCACTCACACAAGCCTGCAGCTGAAGCTTCAGCCTGTGATTTCCAGCCTGCAGCGGCGGCTTCCTGCCCACTGGAAAATACCCATTTTCTCACTTATTGCCTCAGGTTGTGCTCTCTCTCCATCCCACCCACACCTCCTGCTGTTGGCTGAACACTCTCCCACCACCAACGCGTTGACCGACCGCCCAAATCCGGCTAATGATCCCTAGAAATTGAGTATGACGCAACGTTCATGTCACTCTGTCTGTTTCCTCCCTGCAGGCTGGACCCGGATTCCCGAAGGCTTCACCTTCTCCCAGTTTCTCCAGCTGTTGACCCTTGTTTCAGACTCCTCTCTTCCGCCTGCTGGGCTCCACGTTGTCCCTGCCTGCCTGGCTGTGCTGAGCGATGAAGATCCCTGTGTGGTACCTGGTGGTGCTGCTGGCGTGTCTCTTCACCCCTGGACGCAGCGACTGCCAGGGGGAGTGTGTGGCCTGCGGACTGCTCCTGCAGCAGCAGCAGCTGCAGCAAGCCTTCAACACCATGGTGAGTGTGTGTGAGTGTGTGTGTGTGTGTGAGTCACTGTTGATAAGAGCGTTCGCTAAATGCCTTGTCAACAGTGTCGTGTGTCGCTCGGTGTGGGTACAGCTGCAGCGAGCGCCCGGCAGCCTGATGGAGGTGTGTTTGTGTTTGTGATTGTCTGACGAAGTTATTTTCAATCACGATAACGGCTCCTGCGTAATGGGTTGTGTACAGTTTGATAGTGCTGTGTGCACTTTGTTTGCCCGTGTGGACGGGAGTCAACATGGAGAAGCAGCGCAGCAGCATCACTGTGTGTTTCTGATGCAATGAAATTTTATTTTTAAAGGCAGTAAATTACATTTAATCGGAGGCAGTTTATTGCTTCAGAGGAAACGGTGACTGCAAAATTTAAAACAGGTCGTTACCCATTCAGCCCCGATGATGATGATGATGAGTTTGATGGTCCGTAAAACATTTCTGGAGCTTCACAGTAAAACATATGACAGGATTCTCCTCAACAACTGAAAAAAATCAGCTAAAAGGCTCCAAACAGCTCTTCAGGCTCAAAGCCCCAAGATCCCACTGATCTGAAAAGACATTATTTACACATCCACTTCAGACGGGTGCACGATTTCACCTTAAAACTGATGTAAATAGCATCTTTTCACATCAGTATGGGATCTCGGTGCTTGTGGAGACCTGGATAACGCTGGATTAGATCTATGGAGCCATTTTAATGTTTGTTTTTGGTCCCGATCTACTTCAGTTGTTCAGGAGAATTCTGTAAAGCTGTTTTGCTGTGAGTTAATGATGACTGAATTTTCATTTTTTGGGTGAATTAATCCTACATATCATCATGTTAATGTTAAACGACATGGCCCTCGAGGCAAACGTCAGCTACCATGTCGACAGAAACTTAAAAATCTCACCTCCAGTTCTCAGAGAACCTGTGCTGTTGGTGTTTCTCCTCTCGTTCAGACTCATAAACCTCCTGTTCTCGTTTTTATCTCACTACTCTCACTACATTGTTTCAGACTCACTATCTTTCTTTGTTTTGGGCTGATTTTCCAAACCCCTCTGGACTAATTGCACTGGAGTCAGTCTCATCACCTGTGTGCAGGTGATGAGACTGACTCCTGATGGAGGCGTGGAGGCAGCTGGGGGCGTTTCCCTCTCAGCCAATCAGGGTGTGACGACGCCCCTTTGTGAATGTTTAAAATAGGTAGGAGATGACAACCAGGTGGCTCTGACCCTCATTCTGAATCTGTTCCTGGCTCGCTGAGAACCTCGGCCCATTAGCTCTGGTCTGTTTAGGTCCTGTTGTGTTTTCTTGGCTGATCCACGTCAGTTTAGTGAAGAAACTGTTTGTTTTTGACACCTGAAGCTCCGACACACCTTCAGTGTGACATGTTATTTCCTTGGGTCTTTACGGAGCACGTTTCAGTTTGATTATCTCTGAAGAGGCATTTAGTTTCTTGGTTGATTGTCCAGGTAGCTGACGTTGGGGCGTCTCCTCTAGATCTACATGTTTATGGTTTATATTTGTATGTTAGCTGGGCTGACTGTCAGCTATTTTACTGCCTGTGGCGCCACAACTGAACATGTCACATGTCCAAATTGCACCAAATTAAACACTGCGATGGTTCCTCAGCAACAAACCTGCCGATCGGATGATGGCAGACATAAAGACAAACACAATAAATAAAACCTGATCCTTCTGGTAACTTGCACCTGTTGCACCAAACAGCATATAAACATAAAAGTGCCTTTTCTGATTGGCCCCTTCAGAGCTGCACCACCCTGACACTGCCTCTGTCTCGGGGGATTTGCATGTGTGAGCATCTCCAGCACTTGTGCAACGCTTCGTGACCAACATGAAGACCGCAGCCTCTGCACGCAGAGACTCGCTCTCCCAAAATCAAACCCAAACTCGAGTGCAGCACACAATCTCATCTCCAAACAGCGCGGGCCACGTCAGCCGGTAAAAATAGTCCGTGGGCGTCCGCGAATAGCTGCAGGACGGCTAATTTAGCTGATAATGATGCAGAGAAAGACAGCTGGGACCTTTTTGGGAGTTGTAATAGAAGTCTGTAATCGACTGCTGCTCGGTGTCGTCAGCCGGCTCACGGTGGTGACTGACACATTTTATCAGTTCCTCATTGTGTTCGCTGCTCTCCTCGCCGAGCCGCAGATGGAATCCACCGGGCAATTCCATTGTTTCCCACGCCAGACTGAGAGTGTGTGTGTGTGTGTGTGTGTGTGTGTGTGTGTGTGTGAGACGCTGCCGTTGTTTGTTATAATGTCAGGACACATTGATTTATTCGTGCAGAGACCTACACACACACACACACACACACACACACACACCGAGCATCTCATAGCATCGCTCTCCTCTGACTGCGCTCATTGTGTTCACCAGCTTTTGTTTAAATATCTGCTAATTATCTGAGCCACAGAGATTATTAACACCATCCTGAGCAGGTTGCAGAGTATCTTTATAAATATAAAACAATCTTACTTTCTGCCATTTAGCTTTGCACAAGTCTGTCTGGTACCAGAGCAACCGAACGAGTCGAGGTTCAGATCGTACAAACAGCAACGTACTCGATGAACGATCGACCGCTGAAGAAGAGAAGTGTGTCGCTGTGATTCGACGTACTTCTCGCTGTAGGAACAGAGGAAGAACAGAAGTCACGTCAGAGGTTCAGATCGCCTCGTTCATTACGCTGCACACTGACAGGATGACATGAGGTTACATGGATGGAGTTACAGCTGCAGCTGAACATCAGGGCTCGGATCTGACGTCAGGGCGTCCTGAGCTGCAAACACCTCAGGAACACATGACCAGAATTACCGGAAATATTGACCAAATTTCCAGTCATGGAAAATGACAAAAAAGGACAAATGTCCTGGAAACGGTCAAATGTTTTCCTGGAAAATTATTTCAAGTGTTCCCACTCTTTCCCTGCAAATTAGCTTATTAAGCCAGGAAAACTTTTAAAGTAAGCACGACTGAAAATGTCCTGGAAAAGTCAGTCAAATAATTTCAGGGAAATTGTGGGAACCCTGAAATAATTTTCCAGGAAAACTTTGACCGTTTCCAGGACATTTGTCCTTTTTTCTCATTTTCCATGTTTTTCGTGACTGGAAAATTGGTCAGTCATTTTCCAGGTTTTCCAGGACGCGTGGGAACCCTACGTATGTTTAAATCGCCAAAGTTCAAAATGGTGTTTCTTTACTTTATTATCATCTATAGTGTGTTACACCTCCAAACTGCACTCAGCTCACTTTAGTAGATTTATTTGCTGTGAACTTTCGCCGTCACAATTTCACAATTTTTTTTCCCGCTGATCAAAAACTCTCAGTCCGAACGCTGTTAGCT
Organism: Lagodon rhomboides; assembly: GCA_039737535.1. Classification (NCBI taxonomy): domain Eukaryota; kingdom Metazoa; phylum Chordata; class Actinopteri; order Spariformes; family Sparidae; genus Lagodon; species Lagodon rhomboides. The sequence continues at coordinate 28,015,653 of CM077798.1, read as the reverse complement.
CTGTTAGCTCTGTTAGCTCTGTTAGCAGTGAACCACGAGCTCCGTAGCAGCCAAAGCCAAACGCTGGCAGCTAACAAAAAAATAGGGTGCGTGTCCTGTTCGTAGCAAGTTTACTGTGTGCTCCTGGTCATATTTTTCGTATGTCTCATGAGTAGCCAGCCAGAGATGGTTCACCTATATTGGGAGAATGAGAGACACACTCAGTTCAGATTGTCTTTTACGCTCAACACCGAAGATTCGGGTATTTTTATATCGCCGGGAAGTCGAGCTTTTTCCGGCTTCATGCTTCTCTGAGCAGCTCTCACCTGAACGGACGAGGCTCCGTCTCCGCGGCTGCGTCCAGGTTTTAATGTGACGTCCTCGGTCCACCCCCCAGATACGCCCCTGTAAGGGAGCTGTTAGTTTACCTCAACCTAACAACAGCCGTGTCACAGTCCATTTAGTTTTTGAACACTTCATTTGACGGACCGGAGGACGAGCAGCGGAGTTCCTCAGCCAGAATTGAAACGAGGCTGATTAACCCGACTGAATAAAGCCTTCGCAGCAGCGTCACTACGGAGGACTCTCTCAAGCTTTTCATCCTCTGGCCCCCGCAAGCACATAAAGACGTGATCATGCACACACACACACACACACACACACACACACACGCTCATAAACTCCTTCAGATTGCTCCATTGATCTGACGTGGAGAATCCCCTGGTGTGCTCTTTTCATTTACGATGGATAATTAATTTCCGTTGATAGATTCGCAGCGGAAACTCCCTCTTCACTCATCCCTTTGATGCGAGCAGGTTTCCTGATAACAATGCAGTTTATCTCATTTGAGCGAGATTTGACGAGTAAATGGGATTCGCTCCTCACCTCGAGCTGAAATTTAACTCGGAGGCGCTCGGGAGTTTGAGGACGAGGAGAAAGGAGGAGACGTGTGTGTATAAAATCTGCATGGCGTGTCGGCCGGAGTCTTTTCTCTGATATATTTACTGTGGAGGAAAAACTAATCCACTGTGGTTTCCCACAGTTAAAGGTGTGGATGATGGATTCAGTCTCATTCTGAGGTTAAACGTCAGAGAGGTAGCCTAAAAAAGAGTGTTTTCACCAAGGAGAATGGAAGAAAACAGGAACAGGCTCGACTGATTTTATTATTATTATCATCAGAAATGCTCTTGAAATGTTCTTCGTGCGTCCTCTCCTCCACGCTGGTGTTCAGGTATCCAGGTACGATGGTAACAGGACAGGCAGGTCATTAAAACGGCCCGGAGTCGGTGACTCAGCACTGACAGCGCTCACTCGTTATCAAAAGTGCAGTTGTCAAACGCTGCGTATCATTTTCAGAGAAAAAAACACGGCTGATTGAAGAGCCGAGCGGGAAAAAAACAGACATCACTTACCTGCTGTCCTTCAGCGTGATTTCTAATTTCCTCCAATTTGGTGCTGTCAGTCATTCTGCAGGAGCAGCTCTCATTTAGGAAGTGATGGACGTCTCACATTAGCACATAACTTTCCATATACGCTGAACACAGCAGGAATAAGGTCCACTTAACTCCCCCGACACATCCGCCGTCCGGGTCGAGAGACCGCTCCCTCCGCCTCGGTCAGGAAGTGACACGCCAGAAATGAGATGCTGACCGTCGACAGTAAAGTTTAACAGGCACTCAAGTCGATATTAATAATATGATCGGTCCAAAAAGTTCTGATAACCCGGCTGTGAGACGTGTCCTTCGTGATATGGCCTTAGCGACTAGCTCGTGACGTTAGCGTAGCATTTAGCAGCTAAAACAGCAGGAATGTTTGTCATGAACTGATCAGAGCTGCAGAGGAAACGCTGATGTTGCTTCTTGTGTCTGCTGGATGTCTAAACAAAAAGCTAACAAAGTTGCTAACAGGCTAGCCACATCGACTTCATACATATTCAGTTCAGTCATTTTATCATCACAGACGGGATTCACTCGATCTGCAGTCGAGATAAAAAAACACAAAATACAAAAAATTTAAATACAAAAACAAACCGAACAAAAATGTTTCCTGTACGTTGAATATACAAACAATAAGTCAACAAAACAATCCTTTAAAACACTATATTACATGTGCAGATTAAGTACAGGGATAATGCCCGGCGGAGTCCATTAATTCCTGATTCTGGACACCTCGAAGGGCATTATCCCGCTTATACCATGGTCACTTGCCAAAGAAAATAAATTAAGACCATTAATTTATATTTTCATGCGTTTTACAATCAAAATATAAAGTTTTTCACAGGCAATAACTTAGTTTCCCTGGTAACGCCTGAGGGTTTGACTAATACCTGGAACAACCATTACCCTCCCGTAAGGTTCTTACGCAACGGAAACGTTGTTCACCTCTCCAGTAAATAGGACGGACCTTAGATACGACTTGGCAACGGGAGATATTCTAGTCCGCTCAGCGGTGAGCCAGAAAGCTAACGCTATGCTAGCAAGATTCAAAGTCAATAACATTGCGTACGGTTGACGAACAGTAAATATAATTTGACAGTATGTTTAACAACAAGACTAGCTAGCTTACCAGTCATGTCATTGTCCCCAAATCAACATCAAGATGTTCACGAGCAAACAAACAACAGCCTGAGGCTTTGACTGCGTTCCCGTCGCTATGGTTACGCCAGCTAGCGCATTAATTTAGACGGTGAACAGACAATTTGACTGGAACTACTTAGTAGGTGTCCATATATCAGGGATTAATGGACACCCTGCAGCCAATCAGAACCGAGTATTCCCCCAGACCATGGTGTAAGCAGAGTTATTGCACAGGGAACAAGGGAGACCTGAACCAGGAAACTTGAGGGGAGATGGTTGGTGCAGTCTAACGTAGACCTGGACTGGACCGGGGGAACCTGCTGGTCAAACACAATCATCAGGGGTTCTGTAGGACACCTGTCACCTTCACAATATGGCTCAGGTGTTTGTTTTTGTCCCTGAGAGAAGTCTTCATCATTTCCGTATCTACTTTAAAACCATTTGACTTCCTCAGGATGTACAGACTCGCTGCCCGTTCCTTTGCTGAAGGTCTGAGACGGTGGGTGGGAGGACTTACTACTGAAATCAGCGACCGTATCTTTGCTCCGTGTGCTGTTTAATCGTAGTTGGGCTTCATCACACCGTTGGACAAACATATTGATATCCACCTTGTGGTTGAGCTGCAGCTCCAGGTGACCATAAAACAGCTGCTTTGAGCCTCCACGCTGAACTCAGAGGACGAGAACGTGGCTCCACATGTGCATCAGCGTCACGGCAGTAAAACCTGCAGCCGTCAGATACGACGGGCTGCTGCGGCGCCTTAATCAGAATCTGCATTATCTATTACGTATAAAACGATTTAATTAAGATGCCAGTGGGGATATTTCTCAGTTTCCAATCAGAAGCAGCATGTGGATGTATATTTCCTTTAAAGCCTCGCTGTCGGGTGCTTTTTAGTGTGAAACCTGCTCTCTGCCTCAGGTGCTGTCCAGTCTCCTGGGTGTTTTTAGAAATCTGTCACCGATTTCTGCTGCTAAGGAATAAAAAATGAACCTTGCAAGGAAACATTCACTCACTTTGTGTCCTTCACATCGCCACCACGTGTCGTTAAACTGGGTTTCAACAGCACATTTCAACATATAGCATCGGAAAGGTTTGATGGAAACGGCGTCATTTGAAATATCTTCCTCAATTTCGCTCCAAAAAAAGTTTGTACACGACACCAGAGTTCATTATCAAGTATCCGAGTGAGTTCTGGTGACGTGAACACTGAACTCATATGACTGATCAGCTGTTTCAGCTACAGGAAACAAAGAAAGAAGATACCTGTGAATATTCTCAATCATCCAGGTCATAGTTATCTCAAGGAAAATTGAATCGAACGCAACTGGATTTGGTTTTTGTCTTTGAAGACGTTTCACTTCTCATCCGAGAGGCGTCATCAGTTCCTGCTCGCTTGACTCGGCTGAGACTGAAACGTCTTCAGAGACAAAAACCAAATCCAGTTGCGTTCGATTCAATTTTCCTTGAGATAAAGAAAGAAGAAGCAGCAGCAGCTGTGTCACCGTCTTCACAGATCAATTCTCACATTCAAACATGGCTGAGGCGTTGTTCTTTTTCTGATTCGAGGTTTACTGTTTCCAGTTTGCGAGCTCTAAAAATCAAACCCAATATTCTCAAACTGAACACCGAGATGCTCAGCAGCCTGACTGAACAGCAGATAAGTCTGTGAGTAGTGTCGCTTAAACAATCTGCCTATGCTGAGTCTGGAAACCGTCTCAATATCCCCTCAAGTTCACACAAATCAGGGATCTTTGACCAGAGTTTAGACATGTGGGTGTGTGTCCTCGCCACACAGCCCAGAGTCTCTCTTATCCCGCTAAGAAAGCCAAAAGATAAATCTCGATCTCCCTGTGGATTAATCTCCCGATTCTCCTCTCTCCCTCTGCAGGTGTGTCTGCTGGAGTGCGAGGGTCACGTCTCCCCGTCGCTCACCTGGGAGGTGTGTAAACGTGCCGTGAAGCTGTCCGAGGGCGGCGCTCTGCTCAAGAGGGCGGGAGAGGAGCTGGCGCTGACCTCTCTGGACCTGAGCTCGGACAATGAACTGCTGCAGTCTGCAGCCGCAGAGCGCCGCCTCCAGGAGGGCGACCGGCAGGAGACGCCCTTCGAGCAGCGCAGCGTCCAGTATGACTCATCACTGCCGGAGTCCTCGGAGGAGGGGGAGGGCCTGCAGGGTCTGGATCTCGGCCCGGTGGACGAAGACAGGGAGCAGAGGGACGTGGAGCGTGACAGCCAGCTGGAGGAGGACGAGGACGACACCTCAGAGGCCGTCACCTTGTCCAAACGCTTCGGCGGCTTTCAGAGGGGGCGCCACGGGTACAGGAAGCTGATTGGCTCCCCCATGAGGCCCTTACAAAAGCGCTACGGCGGGTTCATAGGCGTCCGGAAATCTGCCCGCAAGTGGAACAATCAGAAACGCGTGAACCAGCTGCTGCGGCAGTACCTGGGCATGAGGAGCAGCCGCAGCGGCAAGTTCAGCAGCGTCCCGGTGACTCGGGTGTGGAGGCAAAACAAACTGTAGAGCCGTCTGCTGCCCCCCGTTACCTCAACCAGTCACGTTTTCAACAGCTCACTCCAGTCCGACGTCATCAGAAGAACAGACTCCGCCATCCTGCTGCACCTTTCTGTGTCTCTAAGTAACAAAGGAATGTTTTTGACCGTGATGTCCTTCTTATTAAGCATATTTTTCGTGCCATTCTGTGAAATAAAAAGAATTAGAGAAGTGCAATTGAATATATTTTTGTGTGTTGGTATAATAAAAAGGGGCCAAATGAGATTGGAGGCGCGACCTGAGGGTGTGGTGACTTTCCTGCATGTGTGGATGCTTCAGCTGATGTTTTGTGTCATGAGAACTGATGTCGGCTCTCATGGAAAAGGACTTTTACATACGATCCCCCTGTTCAAATGTTACTGTGTTAAACAGATCACGTACAGATGTTTGCTTTCGTGATCCTCCCACGTGTCCGAGCAGAAACTGGGAGCAGAGTCGAGTCAGATGTTGGTTCTGTTCGAGATGGTCCAATCAGATGTGAATATATACTGAAGTACTGAAGCACAAACTGTTAATTACTGCTGCGAGAATCTAATTTTCTGCTTAAATTACTGAATTAATTAAACCAAATGGATATAAAATTGGTTTTCAGAACTTTCAAACTCACCAAAAACTCTCTGCACCTTAAAAACAAGGCCTGGTTCTGAGTTCTGACTCTGAGTTTGGGTCTGGGTCTGCCGGCTCCCTCGGGCTCCTTCCAGTGAAACAACACTGCCCTCTGGTGTTTGAGGAAGGAACATGTCGCCCCTGGATACTGACCTGGGATCAGTTCTGTGGTGTCCTCAGTTGTTCTCTGGATTGAGTCCATTTTTCTGACATTACAATTAGAACTTTGTGTAATTAACGGGTGAGACCAGATCAGGGAAACATTTAAAAAACAGAAAATCAGTGTCTGATATCGATCTGACTGCAGTCTGAGGAGAGTTTGTGTGATTTACCAACCATGTAAGGGGCTGTGTGAAAAGTATTGGAGGGGCTGAAGCTTATGTTTCCCTTTTGAGGAAAGCAAAGCGCTCGATTAAAGGTATAATATGCAGGATTATCATAAAAAACTGCACCCATAAGAGATTGGATTATACATTTACCTGGCAGCAGCTGATGGTCTGCTCTGATTGGACGGCTCACACACGCCTGAGCCAGCACAGTTTACAACAACGACGACAGAGCAGCTGTGTTAAATCAATTCTTACAAGCAAAACGGCGTAAATTATGCAAACGTGTGACTCCGTGACTTAGTGTGATGTCACAAAATTTAAGGCGGGACTACTGACGAGGCGTTTAAGGAGCAGTGTTTTCCGTGGGAGAGAGGAGCTTCTGTCGGTGCCGACTGTGACCTTTTAAATTTTTTCAAAACCTAAAAGACGCTAAATGACATTTATCAGCGTTCCCAGAACAACATGTGCAGCGTCAAGTCAAGTAGATCTTTGTCTGAACGCTCGCAGTTTGGTTAGGTTCAGGAAAACATTGTGGTTTTCCTTAAATTAACTACGTGAGTTACGTAGCTTCAGTTGAAAACGTTCTCAGTGTGTTCAGCTCTCAGTACTTTAGTGTCTTCTAACTGAATCTCTTCAGTTTCTCTCGTCCTGTTTGTTCTTTCAAACATCTGCTGTGTTTCACTGTTTCATCGTGTTCACGTTCAGCTGGTTCAGGAGTCGTGTTTCATTACTGCTGCTGAAAACACAACGTTTCCTGTGATGCTGCTTCATAATAAAAGCTTTAACGTGGGGCTTTTATTGTGAAGAGGTTATAGGAAATGAAACGTGTTTGATTCTTTGGTAGTACAGCAGGGATGTGACGAGCGAGACTCACCTTTAAGCAGGTAGAGCAGCTGAGGCCGGCAGATGTGATGGAGAAACGATAATACTAAGCGAGTCGACTCGACACTGACTGAATTTTTCCCCACAACTGGAATCAAAATGTCAAAAAATGACATAAAAAATTAATTTAAACAAAACAAACAACATATTTAAGAACTTTTAATTCCCCTCTGATGGTTTTCATACGGTCCCTGAGTCACCGTGCAGTTCTAGAGATGAGGAGCTAAAACTGATCCCCGGTCAGTTCTCCAGCACGACTCCACTCTGGGCTTTCTGCAGAGCTGCTCATGCTCACTTTCCTCTAATTGTACTTAAGTGCATGAAGCTGGAAGCTGAGTCGGTCCTGATGCAGAGGGATGAAATCAGCTGTTTCTGCTCGGCTGACAAAAAAAAAAAAAATCTGTTCATGTTTTCATCGAGCAGGTCACATCTTCTTCTGCATCTTTAATAGTGTTTCATTACGAGATGTAACGATGTATGCACATGAGTGTGTGTGTGTGGTTGCAGAGTGTGTGTGTGCACGTGCATGTGTGTGTGTGTGTTCCCTGTCAATTCAACACACACAGTAAAAAAAAGGAAGCTGTGATTGTGGTGTAACATTTCAGAGCACATTTCTATCATCACTCCATCCTGTTCTGAGTGTCAAACAAAGTGTGTGTAGAGAAAAAAACCACAATAAAATAGTTTGCTATTTGTTTTGTGGACTGTCGTGAAGAGGAAGAAAGAAAGAGACGCAACAAACGCTTCAAATTCTCAGTGCTTTTTTAATTTGTGTTTGACAATATATTTCCTCTTTTTCTTTTTTATTGCTATCACAAACTCGTTCCCCTAAACGCTAATCCCATCGCCACGACTCCACGACTCCACCGACTCAAACCATTAACACTGGTCGTGTGCCGACACGCGGGCAGGAAGGAAAACAGGAACTTGGTTGAGTCAAACCAAATGTAGCTTATTCATGTGAGTTTATATTCCAACAAAGTGCCAAAAAACATTAAATCTGCCCAAATACGCGGGCCGAACGAGACGATTAAAAAACAACAAAAAAAAAAGGTATAAAATACTCGTATGTAACTGAAAGCACACAATATCATGTACATGATAACCACGGTGTCACCACTGGAAGAAGAGAGGCTGGAGTAAAGGAAGCAGCCGGTAGCAGTCTAACACATCGGAGCTACGGGGGCAGTAACACGACCTTTGGATAACGTGGGAGAGGATCGTAGCTTAGCACATCACATGGTCAGAGTCAGGCCGACGTCAGTTTATCAGGATCAAGATACAAAGATACAGAAAACTTCATTTGCATTTCTTTAGGAAAGAACAAAATAAAAAGTAAAAAAACAAACACATGTAAGAGAAGAGTTGTTTCTGGTGACGGCGCTCGGCCCCGATTTAGATCCTCCTCTTGATAAAAGTCTCTTTTATCGCTCATTCATCCATCATCCACCTCGTCGTCTCTCACACTCTCTCCGTCGCGCAGCTGTGTGGTGTTGTTTTTAGTCGGGGAAGCGTTGGCAGGCTTTTTTCCAGCGGCAGGCGGTGCACCACTGATCCTTGCGCTCCACTCCGTACACCTTGCGGCACTTCTTGGCCTCCCCGCGACCCTTCCTGCAGACGAGAAGACACGAGCGGCGTGAGGATGAGGAGCGATGCGAGGTGGCAGAGAGCGCCACGCTCACTCGACGTGATCGCTCTCTATAAAAATGAGGCTGAAGTAAATGTGCTGATAGCGAATGAAGGCGTGATTGAATCAGTTTTATCTCTCCGGGCTGAGCGGTAATATGTGATATTACAGACGGCAGCAGACTGGATCAGAACCTGACAACCTGGAGGAGGAAGGCGAAGGAAGCAACACAGGAAACAGCAGAGAAGCGATCACAGCCTCGATTTACTGTTAAACTCTGAACCCAGGAACTATAACCGATTAATCCTCGCCAAATATTCCCTCGTAACAACTTATTCACTGTGATGATTTGCTGTTTTTCTCTTTAGAGTTTCGAAGGTTTGTCAGACAAGACAAGAGACGAGCACGACCAGGATTTTCTGACATTTTATAGACGAAGTGATCGAGTCATTTACATTTTCAATTGATTACCAACCGAGCTGAAGTCACACGTACCTCTCTCTTCAGTTCCGTCAGCTGTGAAACACCAAATGTCTCATTTAAAAAAACACGAGACAATTTGTAATGTTGAGCCGAGCTAACTGAGCTAACTGAGCTAACTGAGCTAGGCAGCATTAAAGGTCGGCAGAGGAGGACGACGTTAACGTTTCCATCCTGCGCTGACACGAGTTCGAGCCGCTCGTCTCTGAAGCTGCACGCTGATGTGGTTCTGTTTGTTTGGGGTGAACTGTCCCTTTAATACTTTGGTTTCTGATTAATTATCTGCATAATGGCCGACGTTCCGGTCAGTCTCGGATAGATTTTGTGTTTATTACTGATTAGCAAATGTTCACTCTGAACTGTAATGTGACGTTAGCACGTTAGCAATTAGCTTAACTCAAAGCACAGCCGTTTGCATGACTGTAGACACACGTCGGCTCGTCGAGGCCTCACCTGAAGGAACAGTGAGTTCGGGAGGGCGACGCACTCATGGGCTGTAGCCGGTTCTGTTGGAGCCACTGTTCACCGACGCTGACGGACCGGCAGCGAGGTTTCACCATCTGAGGAGACACACAACAGTACAAGACGTCAGGAAAGAGTCCAAAGTACATTCAGACTGTGTTTTACTGACGTCTCTGCAGGACACAAGAATCACATGCAACCAAGGTCTTAATTAACCCTCAAAGCCTCAATTAAAAGTAGTAGTTCAGGAGATCAGCTGATGCTCCTGCAGGTTCTCATGTTAAAGGTCAACAAAGGGACACGGACAGACGACCCACCGGAGTGTTGCTGTGGCCAGAGATGGAGGTGGAGGTGGAGGTGGAGGGGGTCCAAGCCTGGCAGCCGGGGCTTCTGGAGGCCACAGATACCTGGACGGGGCTGCAGGCCTGGACGGAGCAGGAGAGAGGAGACGGCACACCAGTCATCACATCTGTACCACCGCAAACTATATATATATTATACTATTAACAGATATTTCAACTTGCTTTCGCTGATTTTCTGGCCACTTGGGGGCAGCAGAAATACCATTATCAACAATAAGGCGCCTAGCTAGCTAACACAAAGCTAACACGTACAGTCTGGCTGACTTACACAACCAAAAATGATATGTAGACACGCAAAAACTTGTACCACCTGTTTTTACAAGAAGGCTCCCAGTGTTTTGTCGTGTCAACTCACTTTTACTTATTTCTATTATTTATTTTAGTGTATATAAAAGGTGTGAAGTGTAAAATATGGCCAGAGTTTGAAGTGAAACCGCTGCTCTGCTACCTGTCCTCGGCTGCAGTTAGCTACCGTTAGCTCACAGTCCAAACGACCTGTCTTTAAGTTCATCCTGGTGTTCCTCATCTCAGTCTCATATTATTCCCACGCTAACCGATTTAGATCAGCTCTCTGTTCCAGCAGCTCGACTCCAGCACACATTATGAACCTGAAACATGGATTCAGTCCTTCTTGCCTCAGATGATTTGCCAAATTGTTTTTGACTGATCCATTTATGGCTGTTTGATTCTGTCCAGTTGCTGCAACAAACAGAGAGCATCACCTCCTGCGTCCTGGTGCTGCTCCGTCTGCACAGAGCACATTCCCACCAGCCCGTCCCATGTAGGCAGAGAGGAACCGGTCCAACGCACTTTAATATCCACACAGCAGAACAGAACGAGGGAGAGCGCTCACTGTGTTGCCCCTGGAGTCACAGTCAGAGTGCACGGGTCGGACAGAAACGTGCTAATGTGAGTTCAACGCTGCGGTCGGCGCCAGCAGCCATGACACACAGCCGACCCTGAACACTGCTCGGCCCGCCAGCAGCACCGACCCACAGTTCAACCCACTCGGGTCACTGTTAGAGTTCTGCAGCCACGAGGAAGACAACAGACACATGTGGTAGGAGAAGGACTCCAACGTCTGTATCAGCAGAGAGATGCTTTCATTTTTATGACATCTTCCAGAAAACGTGCAGCCTGAGCGGATCTGGATGAGTCGTGGATGTGTGTTCGTCCAGGAGGGTTTGGTTTTTGTTTGCAGGCTGGTGAGAGTCTCGTCTCCTCGGGGCGACGGTCGAGCGCACTCTCTCACTGTCACAAAGCATCCATTTACTGGCTGGGCGGTACGGGGTAAACGCAGGTCACCAGTGAAATGTGCTGCTTTGTGATGCATAAACAGAGTTGTAGCTCATTGGCTCGTCTGAGGGTTGTTAGTGCCGAGGAGGACGTTACACCGCTGCAGCCGTGTGACGCGAGACCGCAGCACAGACACTCCGGTTACATGAAGAGATACGTAGAGGAGGAAGTCTGATTTAGTGGGGAAATGACTGAACTCAGGCGACAGGAAGCGAAGATGTTTGGGAGGTGAATTCCTGTGAAATCTTCGACGCTTAATAATTCATGCTAACGAGGGCTGCGCTGTCTCCTTTCATCGCTCTCACACAATCTCAGCCCCCAAAACACACAGACGGGAACTCAGACGCTCCGAAGTAAACAGCTATTTAAAGAGAAACGGGGATCCAGTGTGAATCCCAGCCGAGCAGCACCGCAGCAGGACACATCGTCTGAGGCTTCATCTTCATCCGAACGTCTAAAACAGCTGAACTTTCATTAAAGTTATTGTTTCTTTGTCAGCAAGAAGTTCTGTGCTAATCGATTACTATAATCATATTTAATATAAATATATCAGATGCTTCTTGGGAGGCGGAGCCACTTTGTTGATGTCAAAAAAGGTGAATTCTGATGAAATACTGTTGAATCAGAACCACTGACCCACTGATCTTCATTGGTGAGAAGCTGCACATTATATTCAATAATCAGTGGAATTAAATAAATACCGTCCCTGTAACCATGGCGACAGTGACTGCACCCACCTGATAGAGATGCTCTGTGTGGATCTGCCAGAAGCTGCTGGGTGCCGACTGGCTGAGCGGACTGGGCCGGCTCAGGACGGGCCCGGAGCTGGAGTTGGACCGGGGCCTGTGCGCCGGCGGGATCTGGAGCCCGGAGGCCGGAGGAGAACCGCAGGAGGCCCAGCCGAGATGAGAGGACGAGGCCTGGCCCAGAGCCTGCTGGGAGGGAGCCGGGGCGGCGCCGGCGTCCACGGTCTCACAGGAGATCTTGGTGTAGTAGAAGTCCTCCTCCCTCTGGGACTGATCGGACCCACTGCTGCGTGTGTGTGTGTGTGTGTGTGTGTGTGTGTGTGTGTGTGTGTGTGGACACAGAGGAAACACTGTGAGCTGTTTGTCCTGTCTGAACGCAGCGTGCTCTGTGGCCCAGATATAAAACCCCCCAACATGTTTCATCACATCCTGCAGCTCAGTCGGAGCTCCTCCACAACCTGAAAATTTTATCCCCTCCTGTTTTTTTAATGTTGTTTTTCAGCTCAGAAACGTTCTGAGGGACTAAACTGTCTGCGTTTCCCTCCACCGCAGACAACAATGCAGGTCAATAATTCCTTTATATTCTAGAAGATACAGACAAGCAGGTTTTTGAGAACTGAACCTAAACTCCAGTCTTGTATCAGCAGCATTTACACATTTCAAGAAAACTCCAACACAACTGATGTTCATGTTAAAAGTGTTCCCACTGACCCCAGATGCAGCACACGGATATGTCTCTTTATCCCGACGGAGGACGTCAGCACCTTGCCACAGCCGGGCCACAGACACCTGTACACCCCTCTGAACGAGCTCTGTGGGAGAGAGAGAGAGACAGGTGAGGTGCAGGTGAGCAGCTGGGACAGGTGACAGACAGGAACACGTGCAGAGACACAAACCTTTGGCTTCTTGGCGTTGAGCTCGTCTCCCTGCTCCAGCTCCATGTGCAGGCCCTCGTCAGGACTGCTGTCCAGCTCGGTGACGGACGGCGAGGGGGCGGGGCTCACGTTGCCGTGGTCCCAGCTCCAGTAGCCGCTGCTGCCGCTGTCGGACAGCTCGCCGCCGCCACACTCCATGTCGGCCGGTGACGACGAACCAGCTGGAGGACGGGAAGATTTAAAGTTTTCAAACGAGACCTTTTCACCTGGACACATGAACTGTGACGTGCCATCGTGGTCATTCTGTCGTCGCTTCACACTGAAAATATGCCTCATGGTCTGATATCTGATAGTCTCAGTTCAAACAGACAGTGTGCAGAGAGCAGCAGGTTATTCTCTACTGAGCCAAAACATTTAAACAGCAAGTCAGCTACATTTCACTCAGGCAGATTTGCTTACGACATATAATGTTAGACTGGGAAGCTGCTGCTGCTGCTGTGAGTCCTGGGAGTTTCCTCATATTAACAAGGTTCCAATAAAACTTCAGACGGATTCTGAGCAAACTTTTGAAAACCTGTGAATATTCTCATTCATCCAGGTCATAGTTATCTCAAGGAAATTGAATCGAACGCAACTGGATTTGGTTTTTGTCTTGAAGACGTTTCACCTCTCATCCAAGAGGCTTCATCAGTCAGTAAGTCAGTCAGTCAGTACATTAGTTCCAACTGATGAAGCCTCCTGGATGAGAGGTGAAACGTCATCAAGACAAAAACCAAATCCAGTTGCGTTCGATTCAGTTTCCTTGAGATAAGGTCACGTCAAGGATCTGAAAACTTTTAAAGCTCTAAAACATAAAACGGAAAAAAAGTTATACAATTATTATAAATAAAATAAATTTTATATAACGAGCGGTAACTCTGCTTTGCCTCATCAGGACAGATAAAAATAATTGCATCATGTTTTTTTTGTTTGAGTCCAATCCAATTTCAAACCAGCGAGAAAAACAAAGAGAAAGTAAAATAAAAAACACAGAAATCCCTCAGAAATGTGTGTTCATGTTCTGAACCTGATTGAGAAAACAGGTTTTCAGCACTTTTAACAGCTCAACTAATAAATATCAGGAATAATGAATGTAATGGCTGTAGTCGTGTTGGTTTGATATAATGAAGGTCACATCAAGTCTGTGAATATTCTCATTCATCCAGGTCATAGTTATCTCAAGGAAATTGAATTCGAACGCAACTGGATTTGGTTTTTGTCTTGGAGACATTTCACCTCTCATCCAAGAAGCTTCATCAGTTCCTGCTCGCTTGACTAGGCTGGGACTAGTCCAACTAGCAACTAACTAATGTTTGTCTTTTCCACACCGGCTAGTTGGACTAGTCTCAGCCTAGTCAAGCGAGCAGGAACTGATGAAGCTTCTTGGATGAGAGGTGAAACGTCTTCAAGACAAAAACCAAATCCAGTTGCGTTCGATTCAATTTCCTTGAGAAAGCTTTTGAAAGTTCACAAAACATCAAAAAGCTCAAAAAGCCAGTCTAATCTAATCTAACAATGTCTTTATTACCGACCAGCAGATATAAATGGTGTGTGAGACAGTGGCTGTGCGCTGAGACGAACCTGGTCCCGGATCTGTCTGCGGAGGACTCTGGACCACGGGGCTGCAGGACAGGCTGGTCAGAACCATGGCTGCCATGATCTCGTCCATCTCCACCGACTCTGGGCTGCGGAAACTGGAGATAACAGGAACATCTCAGCTGAGCCTCCAGCACGATGACGACCACCGTCACACTCTCACACTGCACACGTGCTCTCACCTGTACGCTGCCTCTCCGGTAGCGGACGCGTTGCCAAGGTGCATTGTGGGTCCCACGGTTTGTAACCCTTGCGGCAGGTGAGCCGACGTCTTGTTCTTGTGCTGCCTGCTCTCCATGAAGGCTGTGTGAGCGTGGACACAGCTCCCTGCGAACACCTTCACACACAGGTCACAGTTAATGAAGCTGCCGCGGACGATCTCTGCGAGGACGAGCTGTTTACGTGCGTCTCTGCGCCGCCGTGAGTAAAGCAGTTAAGAAAGTACTTCCTGTCCATCTGCGGCGTCCCGCCTGCAGACGGCGCGACCTGCCAGGACGACTGTGAGCAGGACGCGGGTGCCAAACACCGATAGGGAAGCTTTCAAAGGCCCAAACTAAAATGTAAAATGTGTATTACGTATTATTTTCCATTTACTTTTATTACACGATGTTTTCTACCACATCGAGTCAGTGTGAATAAATTAAATAACCTCCAGGACGATCTGTCTGTTGGTTTGTCGGCAGAATTACACAGAAAGCGTCGAGCGGATTTCCACAAAACTCGGATGGAGGATGTGTGTCGGCCCAAAATTAAACCTCGTTAACTTTCAGTGTTTTTTTCTCACTTTCTTTAACATCACGACGGACGACGTATTCAACATGTTCTTTAATTTCCCAGGAACAATGCATGGAAAACAACAAAAATCAGGTGTATTCAGGTGGCTGGTATCTGTGAGCTGAGTATAATTTGATCTAGCAGGTTTAAATATGTTTATTTGTGTGGACTGGCGGAGGTATGCGCTCTACTGTGTGCTGTTCTAGTTGCATATAAAGACTGAGGGGAACTTCTACATAAACCTGTGTTTATTCAAATGTTAGTGAGTATTTAACTGCTATGATTGTTCATCCTATCATCAAAATGTTCCCATAATGCCATGCAAGACTGAATATTGCCTTCAGAGTTCAGAGTTCAAGTTTATTCACACGTGTGAAACCAAACCGCCCAAACGAAAGCACGGACACTGACAGCGTGGACAGAGAAAGTATCGTTACAGTAATATATTTCTTTCAGCAGTAACAGAGTAATATAACTAATAATATGTCAGTAATATATCACATTGCTCCTCACAGGATATAAAACAAACCTTCAGTCTCGTCTCGTCCCTCTCCTTCTACTCA
This sequence comes from Lagodon rhomboides, assembly GCA_039737535.1. Classification (NCBI taxonomy): domain Eukaryota; kingdom Metazoa; phylum Chordata; class Actinopteri; order Spariformes; family Sparidae; genus Lagodon; species Lagodon rhomboides. The sequence goes on along the minus strand of CM077798.1, from coordinate 27,999,910 downwards.
CCACAGTCTGCTGCCGCCCGTCTGGCCCGGTGCCGCTGTGCGTCGTTGTAGAGACGCAGGCCCGAGGTCCCGACGGGCAGACAGCCGTCCCGCCTGGCCCTGATCCAGCTCCGTCCTCCGGTCCCATAGCTGCCATGGTGCTGCTGCTGCTGCACACAGTGAGGGGACTCGGCACAGTGTCACGCCTCCCTGCAGACGACACACCGGGGGACCGACATGAGCTCTGAACCCACCGAAATATCTCACCGCGTTACTGCCAGTAACTCTGCAGCAGAGCAACGTTCTTAAAGCTGCTCGTTAGAAAGAGCAGAACAGCAGATTAGTGTTGCACCTCCAGACCCACGAGAGACAAACCAGGAGAGAGAGCGATCAGAATCACAGCAGCAGAGGTCAAGTTATCCTCAATTTACAAATCTAGCTTCAGAAACACTGGATCCTACATTTCCCATCATGCACAGTCAACAATATCTTTCATTCAACGCCCCCCGCCTCCTAAATGACATCATCAGGTTCTCCTCCTGACAGGCAGGCTGAACTTGTGCCCCTTTAAACGATGTGTTTGAGTCCCATCTCTGCAGCATGAGTGTCTTTAATCAGCTTCTGGCTCCCGTCTGAGAAGCAGGAAGCCATGAAGGACTGTTCTCACACAGAATAAATACTGTGCGTCTCTGATGAACAGATCTGTTGATCCAAACAGAAGGCAGCGTGTTGGCAAACACTCCTGCACTCCTTCCCATCCTGCACCTCTCTGTCTGACAGCACAGAGGACCTGGTGCAGGACTCTGACGCGGACTCGGACTCGCTCGGGTGGATTTGGGTCGTTGGCTCAACCAAAATCTCGCTGTAGTTTGTGTACGTGACTGATTACGCGTCCCGGAGACGTAATCTGACGTCTGGGTGCCTTCACTGTGGCCCATAGTGGTAAAATGGGGGCAACGCTGCATTCAGGGCACGTGGGAATAATCCATGAGGTTGGAACGGTGAAATATGGTGGTTTCACAGTATCACAGTTTATAGTATAACACTTTAATGACCATTACAGGAATGAAAACAAAGGGCTTTTAATGTCCTGACAGACATGAAACTTGATATAAATAACACTAATATGGCAGAATTTAATACGTTATTGAATCATTAATTTATATCACTGTGACGTATCGTTCATGATTTTCTTTGTTTCGAACACTGTGGAAATTTTAGGGCTGTCAAACTCGACGACTGGAGTTTTTCTGACGAGCGTTTGAGCTCAAATTACAACAAATAAATAATAACAACACAAGAGATAACTTTAGTTAGTTGTTACTTTGCAGATTACATCCTGCATTAAAGCCAAAAGTAGCTCAATTTCACCGATTTCAATAATCAGAAAAATTGTGAGTACTTAATTTAAATTAAATATCAAAATACTTTAAGACTCTTTCTCTAGTACCATTGATTCGCATAAGGCTCTTTCACTTTTACCAACAAAACATTTAACAAAATATCTTTACTTTAATAAATGACTTTGAGGAACAACACAATGATTTTTTGGTGTTTCCATTATTATGATCAGAATCTTATTATTATTATTATTTTACCATCTAAGTTTTCACATAGGAGGAATTGGCTGTGGTCTGTCGGTGCAAGACACTGAGAATAAGAAAAGAATGATTGAAAGATATATAAATAGAGATGAAAAATAGAAAAATACAAACGATAACACACAAATAGACAAAAATATAAAGAAAAAGCAGCAGAACAATACGTAGAAGTGGGAATGTAAAATCTTAGACATGGATTGTGTATTATTATTATTATTATTATTATTATTTTATTATTAGTAGTAGTAGTGATATTAAAAGTACCTAACAGCACAATCAACTGCCACTCCTTATACTGTGTTCAATTTTACAAATTGTGGCTTTATCAAAAAGTGAATAGTTAAAAAAAATACTAGTAGTTCCTTTTAAATTAACATCTATGACGTGTTTGGTATCATAACCACTGATTTCCATACAGAAGTACAGTTTTCCATCGATAAAACTCAACTCTCCCGTTTTTCCTCTGCACCCGAATGCACCATAAAGCCCGATTTTCCCCCACCTTTCGTCCAATCAGCGTCCAGCTTCGGTAGTAAACAAGCGGCGCAGTGTAGGCAGGCAGCGGCCGCTGATTGGCGGAGCCCGGATGTCTCAGACACACACCCCCTTTCTGACAACGTGTTCAGACACGAGTTTCGCCGGGAGGGACCGAGCCGGACCGGGGGCTCGCGGGCCTGCTGCCGCCGGGAGAACCTTCTCCTGAGCGCGGCGCGCGGAATAAACACACTTTAACGGTCCAAACGCGTCACGTGACCGCCGTGTGCGCGGCGGGCTGCAGGTGCGATGTGTAACCGAGCCGCGGTGACAAACACACAACAATCACGTCATCGCTCAGCCGCGCGGCGGAGACACGAGCGGCTCGGTCTGACGTGCGGCGGTGAAATCCCCGAGTCCATGTTGCACACGGTGATCCAGGCTCCGAGTCCACAACCAGCACTCCCCCCGAACCGATACCACACGAACGCCCCGTGTTCCGATGGTTCTGACGTGTCGGAGCGCGATAACCCTGCAGAAGTGATAGTTTACCGTCCGGATCTCCACCCAGCAGAACCAGCCTCGTCCCTCCCCCCCTCAGCTCACAGAAACACTTCAATCCGCCATGCAACAACACAACAACAACAACACAACAACACACAGCCCGTGAACACAACACAACACATCCACACCGAGCTCACCTCGGTCCGGTCGGAGCCGCTGCAGCAGCGGGTCGGCTCGGCTCGTCTCTGCCTGGCTGTCCCGCCGCTCGCCGGCTCTTCAGTCTGGCCGGTGGAGGAGGAGGAGGAGGAGGAGGAGGAGGAGGAGGAGGTGGAGGGGGGCTGGTCGGTCGGATAGGCGCCTACGTGCGTCTGCCTGGTGAACCGATGAAGGCGGTGACAGCTGGACGGAGCGCAGAGACGTCGACCTGCAGCCCGCTGCACAAAAGGATGATGTAGGTGAGAGGTTACCAGAGCAGCATCCTCTCTGCCTGTCTGTCTGCCTGTGTGTGTGTGTGTCTGTCTGTGTGTGTAGTCTGTCTGTGTGTGTGTCTGTGTGTGAGTCTGTGTGTGTGTGTGTGTGTGTCTGTGTGTCTGAAGCAAAGACAAATAGACTGTTAGCGTTTATTATCTGATGATTCTGAGTCACATGAGCTTCTGGATGTGGTTTAGATTCTGTCCCTGATTAATAATTAACAGAAATATTTTACCCCAAAATTTTTAAGACTATATATTTTTTCCTTTTAACAAATAAAGTGTAATAACACAACATCTACACCCTATATATGTATATATATACACATATATATACATATATAGGGTGTAGATGTTGTGTATATATATACACATATATATACATATATAGGGTGTAGATGTTGTGTTATTACACTTTATTTGTGAAAAAGAAAAAAAATATAGTCTTAAAAAATTTGGGGAAAATATTTCATATATTTTTTGGAAAATATTTAATATATTTCATATAATCACATATATTAACATAAAATAAGAATAAAAATAATTATTAAATAATAATAAAACACGGTGAGGAGTAGAGGAAGAGAAAGGTCCTCGTACACCTTTAAATATAAAATATGATGATGATAATAAACTTTATTTACCTTTATTTAAAAACACAGAGTTTACAAAGTGCGTTGACAATCGAGCAGGAAAAAGCAGGAAAGTCAGGAAGACAGTAATTAAATGAGTCAACACAAAGAAGTCGAGTCTGACAAACTGTGAAAACACAAAACACATAATTTAAGCGAGTAAATGCAAATGATAGAAATAAATAAAAGAATAAAGGACGATTACAGGACGACGTCACATCGAAGGAATTAAGAACAGATCAAAAGATTATGAGCAGTTAAATGAATAAAGACTTGAAATATAGAATATACAATGAGTCAAAAATAATGTTACTCAGTTTCCTCTCTTTCTGCTCGACTGCTATTTTATCGTCTGTCGTAATGAAAAATCTGATTTTCGAGCATAAAAAGTGTCACGTTGGCTTTACAAATATTTGAGTGTGCGTTGGTACGGTGGCCCTGAAGTGCCAGTCACAGCGGAAAATGAGAAAACACAACCACAGACTGGAAACGAAAGACAGAAACCGGACTTACAGCATTTTTAACATTCAACCGCACATCTGACACTTAATGCCAACAGACTCCAGTTTCATTCTACATCTATTGATTTGTCTTGAAAGTTAAAAAGCCCAACAGAGTCTCTCTGCTCCTGAACGCCTCGCCAGGAGTCCCGCCTTTAGTTCCGTAACTTTGTGACATCACACTCGTGCACTTCCATAATTGTATCCCAGCGGCTAGTTTGGCTGGTGAGAATTAGTTTAGCACAGCTGCTCTGATGTTTGTTAGCGATGCTGGCTCGGGCGTGTGCCAGCTGGCCAATCAGAGAAGACTCGGTGATCGGGGGGGGGCGGAGCCTTAAAGAGACAGGAGCTAAAACAGAGCTGCACCACGGGACAGTCTGAGGAAACTCAGGTGATTTTTGAACATGAGATCATGTGGACCTGTTCCAGAATTAAACTATGAGCCTGAATATGAACATAACATGTTTCCTTTAACAAAAACCCAGCAGCGAATAGAAAAACACAGCTCCGTCTGCTGCAGTGTTTTCAGGGCCACCATGAGATGTGACACAGCTATCAATGAAAATAAGACTTATGTAACATCTATTATAGACTATAATGCGAACATTAGTGAAGTTACAGTGCTGAAAATAAATAAATTACAAAGATCAGTGATCAGTTTTAATCAATAACTCAAAACTAAAAAAAAACCTGCTGATGCCATCACACACAGCAGATCAACCCCCAACGTCACGTGATGAATTCCCCGCATTGAGATCAAACACTTCCAGTCTGTGTGTGTGTGTGTGTGTGTGTGTGTGTGTGTGTGTGTGTGTGTGTGTGTGACCGGATTAGTGTCGGCTGTCTGCACCCTCTCCACCAGACATCCAGTCAGCAGGGATTTTAGGATCTGAGCAGCGACACACACAGAGAGAGAGAGACAGAAACACAATCCTAGTCCCAATCTGACTCCTAAACCAGACGGACTTCCTTCTCCTCCGGCGTCGCTCGTTAACGACGGCGTGTTGACTCCACGGGCCTCACAGTTACATAATGAACAGACAATGAATGCACAAAGCTAGACAGGAGATTGTAACAGACGTTAATGTTGTTACACAGCAGGTGTTGATGATTTTAAGGGGAGTGTGGTGGAGGTGTAGACGGGTGGTGTCGCCTTCACTTTGGGTGGATCCTTGCTGGCTGCAGTCCAGTTTCAGGTCATTACAAACTGAGATACCCTCCGTTAGAAATAAAGGCTCATCTGCTCCTAAACAGGACACTGAAGCCCCGTTTACACGAAGGGAAAACGCAGATATTTCCAGGCGGTTTGGCCTCTCATTTACACGAAAACCCCGTTTTTATCACAGAAAACGATTATTTCTAAAAACTCCGGGCAAAGTGGAGAATTTGGAAAACTCCGGTTCTGTGTTGTCGTGTCAGCTGGGAGAAACGGGGTTTTAGCTTCTCACGCTCATTAGGCTATGCGCCAGAAAATGCTTAACGTCATGTGAGCGTTGTTTTGAAAGGAACAGGAAGTCGCTCGTGTTATTCGTTGTTGTTGATTCTGAGGATTCTGATTGGCTTGCATGGCTTTATCCTTCTCCCTACACTGCCGCCCAGAGGTTTGGCAGAGTTATAATGGCGCTCGACGGCGTATTTATGCGGGTTGATGTAAATGACAACTTTTCTGAAAACGATGTTGTGTGCACGATGTTATTTTTGAAAACGGAGGGGGGAAATATTCGTTTCTCTAAATACCCTGCTGTGTATAAACGTGGGCAGAGTCTGCAGCCACACTTCAGGATGACATCGCTAACATGCTAATGTGAAGCAGGTTAAATGTTTTACATGTTTAATTTTGCAGATTAGCACAAAAGCAAAGTACAGCCGAGGCTGATGGGAATGATGTCATCTGTGTTGAATGTTTTTACTCATAAACCAAAGTTTTGTTGCCGTGATGACGCTCGTTGAAGTCGGAGGGTTGCTGAGGGGAACATGAATGTTTCATGACGATCCATGAAACAGTTGTTGAGTCAAATATTAACCTCATTTCATTAAAAAAAAAAAAATGGTGGCACCTGAGTTTACCACAAAACAACTCATGTCAGCCTCACGGTGGCGCCAGAGGAACCATCAGGGGAGCAGTGAGTCAGAGGACGTTTCACAGTAATCCATCCAATAGTTGTTGAGATGTTTCAGTCTGGACCAAAGAGGTGGACCAACCAGTGTGGGCATCTTTAAAGGTAACACCTGAAACCCTTTTGGGCCCGGCTTAAAAGCTTCTAGCTTCACTGGGTGTCCCTTTTCACATGTTAATGTGATGTTTTATATTTGTACCACTATGCTTCTTTGACTTGTATGTGAATAAAGATGATGATGATGTTGATGATGAAGCTGAAGGACGTTTAACATGGAGCATGTTTCATTCAGGGTATGACTGAAACTTAACTTCCTTTCATTTGACCGACTTTAAGACCATGAGAACTTTGTAAAGATTTCAGTTTAACATTCAGCAGCTCACCTTATCAGCTCCATCAGGACTGTGTGGGTGCGGGACATCCCCGCTGCCTCGCCCACGACAACACAAATACAGAAATCTCTCTCATCTCTTATCTCTACGGCCTGATATCTCTAAAAGAATCAGCTGCTCACACCGAAACTATCTACAGGAGGAGCAGGACTGCAGGTAAGAGGGGAAACAGTTTCTCCCTTTAAGCAGAACCTTTTGTGTTCACGTCGGACCACATTGCTCACAAGAAAGAAAGGAAATGGGTTGTCAAGGCCTTTAATGCGGAGTGGCAAGAGAGAGGCAGTATCGCTGACATGGCTGCTGTCGCACTTGGGTGTGTTTTATTTGGACAGTTCGGTGGATTAATGCGGAGACACAAGGCACGACAACTGGCACGACAAGAATGACGACTCCACCCTGCTGTGACCTTTGGTTTACTTTGAATTCTCGGCGAGGCCAGGTGCCGCTCCCATCCCATCGCAGTCAGCCAGGATGGGGTGGAAAGGCTGGCTTTCAAAACCGTCTCTGAGTCCAGGACGCGACAGAACCGACGAGTGTCGTGAACGCCAGACGAGCTTTCTGCAGATAAAGTCAGCGGCAGACTGAGAGACGCTGAAACAAGTGGAAAAATACAAAATACAGACACAAAGTTGATCCCTTAATTGATACTGAAGAGCGAAAGTGCACCGAAACTTTTAAAAAAATCCCCTTCGATCAACACAGAACAGAAAGTCAGTCCCTCTGTTGTCTAATGGCCACAGATGAATGAATATGATTTTAAACGTTTCATCCCACGTTTACCTCGGAGCTTTGGAAACCACTGTGCTAACCCTGCTGCCAAACAGCATTTAAATCAGTTTAGCTTCGCTTAGCTTAGAATGGAAATGGTGAACCAGCAACCTTTTTAAAGCTGACAAGTTAACATTACAAAGTTACAGGTCATTTCTTTAATTTGTACCCAGACACAGAGAGGAAAGACGCTTGTTAGTTGGTGGTTATGTGACGAACTGTTTCTTGGCTGGGTGCGGCGACTTCCTCGTCATCATCATCCTCGCGGTGATGACAGGACTGCAGGAAGTCTCCGGTCTGGCCAAGAAATAGTTACACCGTGTAACCGCCTGTAAAACTAATAACCATTAATCCACAGTCTGTACTGAACGAGCTGGAAGCTTCACTGGAAACTGTTGTCCTCCACTTTACGCTCGCTTCACGACAAAACAAACCTAATTTGATCAGTTCTGGAACTTCTGAAAGTTGTTTTTTCCCTGAGCTTTGTCTGCAGGCTGTCCGATCGTCTTACATGGACGACAAAGTCACCAGTGTTAAACATGCAACATGAGCGAGCACACGTCAGAGGAAACCTGACGCCTGAACAGTTTAGTGGCAACCCTCAAAAAAACTGGAAGAATAAGCCGAAAATGAAAACCTCTTAATATCTGAGCTCCAAACGTCTCCAGAGTTCTACGTGAGGATGAGAACAGTTCCTCTGCACACACAGAAAATAATGGGAACAACATGCAAACTTTAAAAAACCTAATCAGGAAAACTCTGAGTTGAGCGAGATGACAGAAAGTCTTTATGTGAAGGTCGCTCGTCAGATGAATTCAGTAATGAGTCAGGACTTCTCCGGAGAGGTGGAGGCCGTCGGGAGGTGGAGGTGTGGATGGTGGCTCAGACTTTTCCTCCCGCCTCTCCTCTTCCATTCATCTGTCCGTTTGAAACGAGGTTAGGTTTTGAAAACTGGGGTTCTCGAGTTCTGATTCGTCCTGTTTGTCCTGGTTGTTGTTTGTGACGGGGGGCGGTGGGCTCAGTGTTCAGGACCGCGACCGGCTGGTTAGTCGGTCACGGCGCGGTTCCGGTCCAGCGTGCTGGCGGGCATGTTGTTGTGGCTCCTCCAGCTGATGGAGGTGTCTGGACGGTGAGATGAAATGAAAATGTGAGCGAAGTGCAAATGTTTTATTGAAGAGACGTTTGTGTTTTCAGAGAACTCACCGGTGGCGTCTGCTGTCTTCGTGCTGGCGACCCCGTTGGATCCTCCTGCTCCTCCTCCTGCTCCTCCTCCTGCTCCGTCAGTCTGTCGTAGAGAGGGACAGATGGACAGCGAGGACATAATGTAAAACACAATATTCACCTTATTATCAACCAAAATACTGACGGGTGCAGTCTGCAGTCCTAAAACACAGGAATCAGTTTGCAATTTAGCACAAAGTCTGTGAATTATTTTTCGGTTAAATGCCTGAAATAAGATGTGTGGTATATTAAGATATTTACATGTTTTGTCCTACAACATAAAATACACAATTAAATGTCCCACAGTTTAATCATGAAGCTCTTCATGTGTTAAAAACAGTTAGCGGTTGCTAACAAGTGTCTGAATGAGACTCCAGAGGCTGTCGGGGACATTAAACGTCCTCACAGCGAACACGGAGACTCGTCTCCTCACTAGTCCGTCTCTACAGGCCACTTTAGTTCCACACTGTTCTAACTCTGACTTTACAACTTGTACTCTGATCAGTTTATAGAAAACCTGGATAGTAATTGTGCAGTAAGACTCTTAGTGGTGGAGACGTTTGAGTCATGTGACCGTGATGTCGTCTGTTTGTAGCCGAACATTAGCTTTAGCTTTAGCTTCAAACATCACAAAGTGGTGTTCATCTCTGGAGATTACCTTTAAGAACAAAACCTGCAAGTATCATAAACGTGTGTTTGACACAGAGATTAATTTCAGCGATATTCCCAAATCTAATGTAAAAATACAGGACGATGCTAACTTCCGGATTAGCCAACAGAAATACGTCATCGCTGCACCGCTCTGTATGGAGCCAGAGATGGAGCGAAGCTAATTTCTGTTTATTTGTTTGAGAGTAAACAAGTAAATAAGCTAGTTAGCTCTGTTAGCTCGGGTGAGGGAAGTGCGGCACAAAAACAGGAAGTTGATCAACTTTTGAAGTGGTTCAAAATGAAGGCAAATACAGTAAATGCTCATATGGTCGATATAGAGCTAGCTGCCAGTTAGCTTAGCTTAGCACAAAGACTGGAAACAGGGTAAACGGAGCAAAGCTAAGCTAACAGGCTGCTGGGGACTAGCTTCCTGATTTTATAGACAGACTGTCTCTTTAATTGTAACTTATATACGTACTGTGTGGAGCTTTTGGGATTCAGATGTCCGTCACACAAACACAGAACTAACTAAGATAACCTGCTGAATCATTCAAGGATTCAGCATTTAGAGCCATACGGTTTGTTTCCCTGTCACAAATACACAGAGAGGTTTGTCATATTTTTCCGCACGCTTTTTGAAACTTGCAGCGAAAGGTGTCGGATGTTTTGTTTTACAAATATGCAAATGATGAAAGAAGCTTCCAAAGAACTGACATGTTTGCATGTTTTGTGGTCACAGCCTCCTCTTTCCATAACCAGCTGTGTGGATCAATATTCCACTTCCTGCATGAAGTGACATAACTTTTAACTCAAACTCAAACAGGACGGAGGCGTAGAGGGAAGCGTCTGCCGTTTAATGTTTGATGGTCGCTTTCTTTATATTAAGCATAAAACTATCGCGACCACTTTGCTGATGTCTCAGTGACTAACGAGCTAGCTCGCTAACGTTACGTTGTTATTGCTGATTCTTGCAGGATAATCCCACATTTTTATGTATTTCAATGTCTCAAAGTCCAGCAGGGAAGTTGCTGCACTTCACTTCTGCTCCTCTGATATCAGTGCAGGCTGGTTGTGAAGGAGCATGGGTTGCTAACGTTAGCCTATAAACTAGCACTAGCATTAGCAGTGTTCATTATCATCTGATGACTTGATTGATTGCATGATTGCAACTGAGCATCTTCTCACGGTGAGAGTCATAAATTGAACCCTTTTTATTTTTCCCCCTCTGATATATTTCCTCGCTTGCTGCTTGCCGTACTTTGGGCCTTATTCTGCCTCTGATTGGTTTACCCAGATATTAACCCAAACCAATCATCAGTCTTTCACCAACCCAGCGAAAGACACAAAGTACCAACCAATCAGACTAGAGTAGGGTGGGTCATGTCAGCAAGGGGTTTGGTTGGAAATGTGGAGTCGGGTTAAACCTTGGAAATGTGAGCGGGCCCTGGTGTCTGGTGTAATCAGTGGAGAGGTTCCTCAGGGCTCAATACGAGGTCATTTATTTATCTTCCTGTGACGCCATCGTTTGTTAACGAGAGTCACGATTTAAGTCAAGAAGAAAGATCTTTGAGATCCAACCAGCCAAGTCGTGTCTTTCTTTATTCAGCTTGTGTTAGTCATGCTAATATTAGTCATATTCAGAGTTATGGTGCACTAATAATATCCTGACAGAGTTCCTCTTTGTACTATTTTATACATAATTAGACATTTTCATTGCTGGTCGGATCTATTTTCATTTCTCTAATTGGTTTGCACGGTTTGACTCTAATGAGGCCGGCAGCAGCGTCGGTATCAAAGCCCCCGCTGCCCCGCTGAGCGCCGATAATCAGCCACTTATTGCTCCTAATTGGCAGCTAATGAACTCTAATAGATGCTCCACGCTACGTTAAGATGTTCAAGGTGATGTCGTGTGAACGCTGTGAGGAAAATGAGAGGTGAAGATGAAAAGAGGAAGGAGGAGAAAACAGTTCATACCGTCGTGCCGTTCACGTCGTACGCGTTGGTCGTGTTCCTGTGGACGACAACAAAGATGATTGAAGTTAGATTCAGTGCTTCAGAGATTCAGAGATGATGAACCAGTCGCTTAATCAAGACCTGTGACCTGACTTGAACTTGTTTAATCAAGACTCGAGACATAACCTGGGACCTGCTTTGATAAGATTTCAGACTTGACTCTGACTTTGTTTTAAAAGACTTGAGACGAGACTAGACCTGACGTTCCTTTCATTAGATGTGACTTGACTTGAACTTGAACCTGCGTTAAAAGACATGTGACCTGACTTGTACTCGTGCTTAAGGACCTGAGACTTGACTTGGGAGTTGCTTTGACGAGACTCTACACTTGAGCTCTGGTGCGTTTAAAATTAGTTTTTAAAACTTGTCGGTTGAATCTGAGGGATCACGAGTCTCCCAGGTGTTAGTCCGATCCGTCCTTGAGATATCCTTTGTCTTATCTCGATCAACATACCATGGCACAAGGCGTGTTCCCCTCCCTTTAATGTACGGACATATTTTCCGAGTTGTGAGTAATGACTGCCATCCGTCACGACCGTCCCATTCAGGTTTCATTCCTCTATGTGAGTACCAAGCCCAGGAATGTACAGAGATCGACACGTGGAAGATAAGATATTGTCTGTGTCACCGCCGCTGTGACAGAAATGCATGAATGGGTGTGCAAACATACACATGCACGCACACACACAGATCTCGTTACAGCTGTCCGGGCCCGGCCCAGCTACGGTGGCCTCAAAGCCATGTTTGACGATCATACGCCTCCTCTGCAAACAGGAAACACCCTTCACCAGAAACCACCCGTCGAGTCGAACGAGTCCGTGTTCTGCGCCGCTGAAAAACGATTAATAGCAAAACAGGAAAAATGAATCCGCCCGCCGGCGTATTGTGAGCCGCCGCTCCGGACAGGAGAAGACTTGTTCCTGTGCTGCTCATCACGATTACTCACACATGAGGTGACACTGCTCTTAATACCTTTAAGTCCCTCTGAGAGTCAGCGATCAGGAGAGCAGATGACCTCAGGCAGCTTATATCACACAGCATACTGACAGAGAACTGACTCAACACAACACACTGAGAGTAACAACTGCACTCACCTGCGACACCTGGCACAAAGGGCCACGAGGGTGATGCTGAGGACGAGGAAGACGACGAGGGAGATGATGCCCACCTCGGCGGAGGAAAACCAGCCCAGCGTGCCAACCATGCCCAGGGGAGCCATCGTTGCTGTTCTCTGTGAAGAAAGACAAAACCGCCAACGGTGTCAACGATGTCAACGATGTGAGCACACGAGACCAAAGTGTGTTAAAACTTCTACAGTCAGTTTCTCCATTAGTCCAGTAAACAAACAGCATCTCACAAATGAACATAAACTTTAAAATGAACCATGATGACACATGGTACAGCAGGAAGAACAGAGCGCAGGGTTCAGGACGTACCTTGAAACCTTGAATGCTGCCTGACTCGACTGAAGCTCCGTCAGAAAAACTGCTGCCAGTCACTCAGCTGCCGTCACTTTATGAGGCTGACGGCAGGCAGACGACTCTGGGAGGGACTCACCTCAGCTGTCTGTCTGTCTGTCTGTGTGTGTGTGTGTGTGTGTGTGTGTGTGTGTGTGTGTGTGTGTGTGTGTGTGTGTGTGTGTGTGATGAAGGAGGAGGTGTTGACACAAGCCCATAAACAGCCCATTGTTTGTGTCACCATCACTGAATCACATCTCGACACCTGATCCGCCCCGCGGCTCCAGGAATGTTTGAATGAAAGTTTGTCTTTTGCCAAAATGACTGAAACTTTGAAAGAAGGTGATTAAAACATCCAACAACACTGGTGTTAGTTCGTGTGTGTGTGTGTGTGTGTCGGACAACACCTCCCTCTAGCAGCAGGTGACACGACTGCAGAAGACTGGCAGCTGTTTACAGGCCTGAGGCGTCTCCAGGCTCTGATATGTGCACATTTTAAACATGCCGGCACCATGTTGTGTGTCCCTGTCCCAGTGTTTATCTCTACACACCTTTTATAGAGTATTTCTGATAACAAGGAGGCTGAACAGTACAGTATTTATACTTTTAAGTCCACTCTGGATGTGTGTTAAACATGAAGTCAGTGACACTGAACGCACTCGGCTGTGGAAACTCTCCTGGTCTCTGCACTGAGCGCTGATACTGCTGAACTCGTGCTCACAAGGCAGGTATTACAGAAAAAAGGGATCATTGTTCTAACGCGCCGCGGACTCAGCCCGGTGTAAATGGATTACTGTGCTTTCGAAGAGCGGCCTGAGGTCTGCACAGGGAAGCGAGAACATTTGGACTAATCGCTGTGAAAAGGTCGAGGGGCCGGTCGGGAAATTAGGGGGATAATGTACATGATTAACAAATGTAGAAACCTTAAAAACCCAAAACAAAAGGACACACCAGCCCATCAGGATCAACTTCCTCTCCAGGTGAAGGAGGGAGGAACGTCACTGCAGTGTGTGTTTGAGTGTTTCCAGCCACACCTGAGCGACGGTGAACCACCGCTGTGACGCTGCAGTCATCCTGGATTAAACTCAATTCATAAACTTCCACCAAGAAACAGAGTGTTTTACATTTCCAGGAAATATTTTCACTCAGGACTCAAAACACTTTCCAAGAATCATTAATGTGAAATGAAAATGCAGGTGTTACCTACTCACCTCCGAGCTGATGGAAAGTCTCGTGAAGCAAAACAGTGATGCAGCTTTTTCCTGAACAGCTGAAATAGATGTTGTCTTGTTTTAAAACGTGAGAATACAACAGAAAAAACACATCAGATGGATCCGTGCAGTGTAATACGAGTCTCCAGAAGCCCAGAAATCAAACAGCGACTGAATCGAAAAGAATTTATCTGCACTTTTATTGAAGCAGAAATCGTCACCGTACCCGCTTAGTTAAAACGTTAGCGTTCGTCCCGTCTGAAGCAGGTGCTGAGTCTGAATGACACTCGACAGTCTACTGTCTTCTAAATCGGACCTTTAAGACATTTAAGGAAAAATGTTGTGTGTCTTTCTTGCTGAAAGTTGGATGAAAAGATTATAAATCTCACGCTGATTTGTCAAATATGAAGCTAAGAAGCTAAGACTTAGCTTAGCTTAGCCACAGCGGACGTAGCTCGGTCCAAAACACAGACCACCAGCACCTCGACGAATGATCTGGATTAAACAACGACGAGATAATTGTATATTTAGTGTGTTTAATCCTTATAATCCTTCTGTCCAACCTTCGGACACAGCAAGGCTAACTGTTGATCCCATATCGGCACGTCTGTGTCACCGTTTCCGTCCACGCTCAGCTCCTTTCAATCGGACAAAGAATCAATATGATATCTTATCGTGATGAAACTAGAGATTTACAGGCCGAGTATCAATCTTCAAAGGTGAATAAGTGTGTTTCACAAACTGTAACTGTTCCTTTAATGACATAATTGCTGATATATAAAGTTTTATAGAAACAAGAAGGTGGAGAACGAATTCCACTGATTTACCCTGACACACACACACACACACACACACACACACACACACACCCATTACTTGTTTAACAGCTCCATTCGGTGGTAATCATCTCCTGCAGCCTGCAGAAGAGCCGCTCTATAACTCTCAGCAGCCTCCATTTGTTCCCTTTGTGGGGTCTGGATGAGATCTGCTCAGAGCCACAAAGCAAAATCAATATCCGCCCCGTCGCAGCGGGCGGAGGAGGAGGAGGAGGAGGAGGAGGAGGAGGAGGAGGAGGAGGAGGAGGACGCCTGCAGGAGTCATGGCAGTGTCACATATTTGCGACATGATCCTGAGAGCACAATCTGCTCGTACAGCAAATCATCTGTGTTTGTGGGGAAATTGAAATGATGTGAGTTTAACCTGCAGAGGACAGATCGATGTGACGACGCTGCTCAGGGTTCACTCACACAATAACACAGATAACACACAATAGACACACACATACAACTGACTGTGGCAGGATTTCAGAAAGTCAGGTGAAGTGTTCGATGTCCACAGAACATGTCTGGAGCTTCACAGCCAAACAGTTTCACAGTATTTTCCTAATCTACCGCCTACTGAAGCAGGTGAGGACAAAACACAACGGAAAGAAACACAAAATGGTGTAATCCAAGTCTCTGGAAACAGAGATCCCTGCGTGGTTTAAAAAGACGATGTTGAAACCCTCGACACACGCTGGAGTGGTCGACCTTCAGACAGGGTGACTTTTCACTCAGCTGTGAAGATTTCAGTTTAAAAATGGATTAAATAACATCTTTTAAATCAATTTGGGATCTCTGGACGTTCAGAGATTCGGATTACGATGAGCTGTACGTAGAAATATACATATTTTTTCTTAGTTACTTCAGTTGTTTAGGTGTGAAGCTCCAGAAATGTTGGACTGAGGACGAGTGATAATGACTGAATTTTCATTTTTGGGTTAAGTTTTCCTTTAAATGTACTTTAAAGTAAGTGAGTATATATAATATACCAGATGTGAGGAGATGAATGAGATGTTTGATTTCACCCTCAGCAGCCTTTTAGCTCAGCTTTGTCCACAGACTGGTGTCAGGGTGTCTACACGCACCTCTACAGGTGTGTTCACCTGAGGTGAGTTATAGATGTGGCATGATAAAGTCCAATGACAGATGTGAGCACTTTAACATCTGTACAGCTGCTGTAGATTAATGTGTTCTGGGTGAATAAACACAGACTGCACAAATGGATGGCAGTAAAATGAACACAGATAAACCACAGCTTTCATTCTCACACCTGTCTGAGACAAACAGTGATGATTAGGGTTTACAGGTGCTGGTTGGTCCATCTTCTCATTTGATTCTCGGCCAAAAGAGCGGATGTGCACATTTGTTAAAACGCTCGACTGTTAAATAAAGTGATGCCTGAGCGCTGAGTCACGCACTGATACCGGGCCGCCGTGAAACTGGTCCTGAGGGAATTAACTCCACAGAGACAAAAGGTGTGTTCAGCAGCTTAATGAGGGAAACACGACGTGAGGAGAACAGGCAGAACCGCTGGGACGCGCTGACGGTGACTCAGTTTCCTGCGTACGAACAAACAATAAACAGGAAATGTGTTTGTGTCCAAACATCTCCATTCATTTCAGCCTGTTCTACAGTTTCACCGCTTCCTGTCGTCTAATGCTTTACATGTCGACTGAGATAATTTCATCTGCCAATCAGAATAATTTTATTCAGGAACAATAAGATGTTTTTTAAACCACACAGTCGTTGCCGTGGTGCTGTCATCACATCCAACCCACCCACCCAGTCGTACAGCATCCGGATCTGTTCGGCCCACTTCTGTGAGACCAACATGATCCAGATCTGCTGTCTCAGTCTCGTCTTGTCTTTTTTCGATGCTGCTCACCTCAGAGAACCTTTAGTGGCAAACAGGAATGAAGACGTGAAGCTGGAGAAGCAGGTTTGGAGAAGAGACACGACGTAAATACAAAGTCGTGGATTTCTGTGTCAATCGAGGTCAAAAAAAGAAAGAAAAAGCGTGAAAATGCATTTTCTCCACAGGTGTTCATAGTATAAATCATCAAATTAAAGAACAGGTATGAACAAAACACACCGCGAGGTTTCATACCAGCAGACTGACTCATACAGTTAAAGGGATATTCCGGTGTAAGTTTAATCCATGGTCTAACACACCGTGACACCGAGTAAGACTCCCCCTCGAGAGGTCAAGTTAGCTGACCGCTAGCTTAGCTAGTTTTAGCAACCTCAGAAAAGACCGCACGATAACAATACACTGCAGCTTATGTCTCCAACTAGAAACCGCCATCAAAAAGCCACAATTAATGGTGAGAACAGCAGCAAACTTCAGCAACAGTACATGTACAGTCCCAGCACACAGTACGAAGCATCAAACATCTGCTAGCTTTGCCGGATTTGTATTAAAAACACAGCACAACTCACCCTCTCCTCCAGCAGCCTGCCTGTGTGGGGAAGCCCTGACGAGTCGATTACCGAGTGCAGTAGATTTCTGCAGCTCAAGGATGAAAATGTCTGATTATTACTCCATTACTTCCGTTATTTTCCCTGTCAGCTCTCGATAATAAGAACTGAACATCCCATGGAGTAATAATCAGACATTCTTTTCTGAGGTTGCTAAAACTAGCTAAGCTAGCGGTCAGCTAACTTGACCTCTCGAGGGGGAGTCTTACTCGGTGTCACGGTGTGTTAGACCATGGATTAAACTTACACCGGAATATCCCTTTAAACTCTTTAGACACGTGTTCATTATACGAGACAAGAAATTCTTTCACATTATTTTATTTAAATACTTTCAGAAGAAACCACATTTATTTATTTATTTATTTATTTATTTATCTATTTCACAAACAAAAACATTTAAAGATGGATTTCATTATTAACTGTGAGATAATTTGGTACATTTAAACTCAACCTCTCTCTCTCACACACACACACACACGTCACTCCTTCTCCCTCTCCTCTTTGTCCTGCAGGAACTTCTTCATGCGTGTCATGGTGAAGAGCGCCGTCAGGAGGCAGCACAGGAACAGGACGGGGAACGACGCACAGGCCCACCACAGCTGCCCGTCTCCGAACACCTCCACCACGGCGTCCCTCCGCCCGGCGTAGTCCCTGAACAGCGCCTCCAGCTGGAACATGGTGCACAGGGACAAGAACACGTGGAAGATCTGGTGACCCTGACCCACAAAGTCACAGCGGCCCGGGAAGAAGCGCTCGGGGATGGGACAGGAGAAGAAGAGCGCCGACAGCAGGAAGGAGACGATCTGGAGGGCGTGGAAGGGCAGCGAGGACTCCGGCGTCCAGCGGGCGGTGAGCAGGCGATGGGCTACGGGGCTGATGTCCAGCACGTATGCCAGCGTGGTGGGGATCAGCTGGCAGACTTTACGCTGCAGGGGATAAGGCCGCCGGTACCTGAACTTAGCGAAACAGCAGCCGGCACAGGAGAGCCACCCCAAGAAGGCAGCTCCGGGCAGAAACAGCTGCCCGACGCCGCTGTCCCTCCACGCCGGCTCTGACGTGTAGAAGTAGTGTCCGAGCGAGCAGCCGTACTGATACACGGCCACGCCAACGTAGTCCATGAAGAAGACGGAGTAGTGTGCGTGCTCAGAGCGAGACTGCAGGAGGTGAGCTGCCACGCTGAAGAACAGGTAGGTGAGGGCCGACACCAGGAACACAGTCAGAGGTAGGGAGGCTGCGTCCAGGGTGAACCCCAGGGCGCCTACGTTGGCCCACCAGCGGAGCAGCAGCACCGGGCCCGCCAGCAGGTGGGTCCACACGTTCAGGGACTCATTGTGTCTCTGGAAGAGGCTGAGCAGGTAGCAGCGCCAGTCCTGCTGGACGGGCCGGTAGCCCGACAGGATGTAGGGCTCTCGGAACAGGCTGGGGACCTGGGAGGCGGCGACGGTGGGGCTGGGGGATGGGATGGAGGAGGAAGGGATGAGGTCTGTGAGGCGCGGCAGGTGGACCAGGTGCTTGACGCTCAGGTTGAAAGGGCTGAGCCGCTGCAGAATGTCGCCCGACATAGCTGGACGCCGGGCGGAGGAGAGGAAGAGGAGGAGAGAACAGCCTGAGGAAGACAAAACGCCAAAGAGACAGTAAACAACAGGAAGCACAGGTGTTTGAAAGAACAAACAGGACACTGACTTTAAAAACCTCTCTCTCAGGTTTCACTGCACAGACGTTCAGTAACAGCAGCTCTCGTTAGCAGCAGTTAGCGGTTGCTCAGGCGATCTGCTGCCCCCTGCTTGTTCAGAGTATGAATTCGACAGGTGGCCGACTCTTACACATTCCACCTTTAACTACATTTCATATCAGACACTCTCAGACTGTTACTCAGCACTACTCATATTGTTTTAACACAATAACTTTACTTTTACTCAAGTGTGACTTTTTACACCGCTGATGTGCAGCCTGGGTCACGTCCTCAGCACCGCAACGCTTCATTTAGTTTAATTTAATCTATTTGTAGAGGGACTATGTGCAATATTAATGTTGCCATTTAATGCATTGTAGCTGAGCTAGCTTAGAGCTAATTTACATCTTTGCAGGTGATAATTAAAACACACACAGACTATTATTATTCAAGTTAATAAATAATACAAATATTTATAATGGAGCGTTGTGAAAGTAGCAAAAAAAAAATTGCAGCTCCTGTGATTTGGACATTAACACTACTTTAATTTTGTTAATATTTTGGATTAATTGTGCATAAAAGTAGAACATAAAGTGAAAAGAAAGTCTGAACTATATCTGGAGGATTTAAAACTGAGAGAGAAACGTCTCATCTGTGAGGGAAGCTGTCGTCTGACCGTCCACATTTGACAGGTGTCTGTCTCATTTTCTTGGTATTGATCAGAAAAACAAACAAATACACAGAACATGAGAGCATGCATGACAGACATTCCTCTCCATGTGAGTCATGTGAATGAAAAGCAGGTATGAAGTCAAACCTGCAGAGAACACACAGAGAAGAATGTAGACAACTGCTGTCTCCAAGGTAAACCAGCACCTACTGAGGCAACCACACAAACAAGCTCCCATCTGAGGACAGACTGCTGCTGAACCCCTCTACGAACATTTCCCCCGTTACTGCCACAGAAACGCTCCTCACCGGCCCTGAAACATCTGCACATATTTAAATCTAACTAGTTAAAGTTAAGGTTTTCATGATACACCAACAAAGTGACGTCTCCACCTGCTGCATGTGCATCTGAGCCCGTGAAGAAATACCACATCAAGAGCTCTTTTCCTTTAATTCAGCTTAATGTTGCCACAAAGAAACTTCACTTCATCCTTCATGTGTCAACACAGAAGAGGAAGAAAACAACCCAATCCACAGCAGAAATGATTTACATGGTGAACATGGAGCGTGTCCAAACAAACAACACTGTCAGATAGAAGTGTGACTGTGTTGCTGAGATCAGAGAAGAAGAAACAGCAGCTCACCTGCCCGTGTCGACACAGAACACCTGTTGCTCCTCTGCTGCAGTCTCAGAAGAATAAACAGGCTGACTCTGGTTCCTCCGGTGGAAGGTGAGCAGAGCCAGCACACTACAGCATGTTGAGGTAGAGAGGAGTTCCAGAGGCTGCAGGCAGGAGCTGAAGGCTGAGAGCACAGAGTGGAGAGAGGGGGCGGGGCTTAGATGACCGGAAACGCCCCCCGCCCCCCCTCCAGACAAACTTGAAGGAGAAATTGTGCTTAATGAGACAAAATACTTTATAGTTATTTACATTATGAGAAAACCTTTAATAAGTATGAAAAATAATGGAAAATAAAAATAATATTGTATGTTTAATTTTGTGTCTCCATCTACTGTCTGCTATGATACAGTGCATCCATTTATTTTATTTTATTTTAAACTATAAAGTCCTGAGTGTCTCACACCTGCAGTGCACTGTGAATAACATGAGTCACCATGTTTTGCACAAACACACCAGCTGGAGAGAGCCAAGAGATTTTCAAGATATATATATATATGGATAAAAAATGACATTTATTAGACTTTTAAATAATTTAAATAGTGTATTTGTTGTTTAAATCATTCGTTCATTATAAACAAGTCAAAAATAAAAGAACATGTATCTGACAGTCTGAGTTTAAACACATTATAACAGATAGTTTGATGTTTATGTCGCCACCTGCTGGACAGATTGTTGACGTCACTACACTCGGCTGTTCCTGCTTCCTCACAGCCCCGCCCCTTCCTGCTCCTGTTTTTCGCGCGAGTTCTTCGAAGGGGCGGGGTCACGTGGTGTCGACCGCGGATTCTATTGGACGGCCCGCGCGTTCACCCGCCGACTACGCAGACGAGCACGTGCCGAGTTGACCAATCGGGTGTCGCGCTCGGCTTGTGCCGGGAACTCAGTGGCGCGAAAACCTCTCAGTCTGTGTCCTGACGGCAGCAGAGCGACACGTCCCACCAGACTCCAGCCAACTTTTATACATTTTAACGTCTAATAACTAAAAAACTAATAATGGCGACCGACGTGGTGGATGACCGGGAGATGAGGGAGGCTCAGAGGGACTACCTGGACTTTCTGGACGACGACGTAAGTCCCGACTCGTTTCTTCTTTTTATGAGGTGAAAATGAGAGAAACCATGCGGTCACAACAAAAGACAGGAGCTTCAGTTCGATTCGTTCGTCTGAAATCTCACTTTAAAACATCAGTTTACTAAAGCAGCACGGTTTTACTCCTCCTGTTGTCAGAGTTAAATCTGTTTGGAGGCTTATTTTCATGATTTTTTGTAGTCGATGCGTCTTTCTGCTGAAGACGAGAGAGAAACTGTTTTCACGTTTATTTGGGACGAGAATGAATTAAAAAACAATGTTGATGTTCTGCAGCAAGACCAGGGAGTCTACCAGAGCAAAGTCCGGGACATGATCAGCGAGAACAAGGCTCGACTCATCGTCAACATCAACGACCTGAGGAGGAAGAACGAGGCCCGGGCTGCGAAGTAAGGAGGAGACAGTGTGTGTGTGTGTGTGTGTCAGTCACAAACATTCAATAACACATTGTTCTTTTAACCCTTAACGTTAGATGCATAAGTGGGTCAAACATTGAAATATCTTCTTGGTGAAAAGTTGTCATTCATATTCCAAGTTCTTGTTGAAGTGACGTTTAAAGTTTGAGCTCATCTTTTAATTAATTTGAAGAAATTGTAGTTTGTGGCTGTCAGGAATATATTTATTGTCGATCACACACTTTAACATGTCCATCTTTTACATCAGAAGATACTTGTTTGGACTATTTGGGGGGAAAAAATCTAATTTTTCTGACCGATATTGTGATTCAAGTTGAATTTTAAAGTCAAGCTTCAGCTCAGTATTCACTGTGTAATTGATTTTAAACATGTGATATACAGGTTTTGTAGTATTCATATTTTTTTTTGTTGCACGTCTCTTCGAAGCTGAAATACTTCCACATCACTGAAGTGTCGCCCTTCTTTGTTACTAAATCCTCCGAGGGTGCTGCTCCATCAGAGGACGCCATTTTTCTGCACCACAGCTGTAAAGTTGCACTTGGGATTCACGTGTTGTTGTTGTTGGCAGCAATCATTTAAACTCTTGCCTTGTGCCACGTCTGACTGGCGAGCATTATTGTCACATGACGTGTGTGTTGTTGTTATTGCTTTGACCCAGAGTCAAAGTTAAAGCTGTCATGTCATCCAGGACACTAACCTTCTCTTGTCTCCTATCAGACTGATGAGCAATGCCTTCGAGGAGCTGCTGGCGTTCCAGCGGGCTCTGAAGGACCTGGTGGCCTCGGTGGACGCCACCTACGCCAAGCAGTACGAGGAGTTCTACATCGGCCTGGAGGGCAGCTTCGGCACCAAGCACGTCACCCCTCGCACCCTGACCTCCCGCCTGCTGGGCAGCATGGTGTGTGTGGAGGGCATCATCACCAAGTGTGAGTGGATTGTTGACGATCGCTTGTTTCAGAACGTTTCCCTGCAAAGACAATGTAAGAACTTGGAGATCATCGTCCTCTTCTCGTTCTTCTTCAGGCTCTCTGGTGCGTCCGAAAGTCGTGCGCAGCGTCCACTACTGTCCAGCCACCAAGAAGACGATGGAAAGGAAATACACCGACATGACCTCGCTGGATGCATTTCCCTCCAGCGCCATCTACCCCACCAAGGTACCTGCAGAAGCCAGGATGTTTTTACTTTTCAGATAGTTGTAGATGAACAGTGACGGTCTTAACTGTACTTCCTCCTCCTCTCTCGACAGGACGAGGAGAACAACCCTCTGGAGACAGAGTTTGGGCTTTCCGTCTACAAGGACCACCAGACCATCACGGTGCAGGAGATGCCAGAGAAAGCTCCTGCTGGACAGCTGCCTCGCTCCGTGGACATCATCCTGGACAACGACCTGGTGGACGTGGTCAAACCCGGAGACAGAATCCAGGTCATCGGAACGTACCGCTGCCTGCCCGGGAAGAAGGGAGGCTTCACCTCTGGCACGTTCAGGTGAGCTGGAACAAAACGTGTGCTGGAGCTGCTGAGTTTATCCACCTGCTGTTATTAATCTGTCGCCTGTTTCCATCGTAGAACCATCATGATCGCCTGCCACGTGAAACAGATGAGCAAGGAAGTGTCTCCGTACTTCTCAGCGGACGACGTCGCCAAAATCAGGAACTTCAGCAAGACCCGCTCCATGGTGAGGCTCGCAGCCGTCAGGCTTTTTCTAAATGTTGTCACATCAACTTAAAGGTGCAGCATGTAAGATTTGGACACCTGTCAAATTCATAGGCCACTTGGAACAAATATTAGCTGCTAAATGCTGCTATCTGCAGCTGCCCTTTTCTAGTTAGCTCAGTTAGCTGTGCAGCTAGCAGTTGGGACTGTTGACTGGATTGGGATGCACCTGAGGCTAACTGGTTAGCATACTGGCGTCAGTAGATGTCTCTGCGACACCATTCATAGCCGTCATAACGTCAGAATTGCTTTTTATTTACATTCTGTTTCTTCCATTCGTCGCTTTTAACTTCCACTGTGTTGTTCCTCAGGATGTGTTCGACCAGCTGTCTCGCTCTCTGGCTCCCAGCATCCACGGCCACGAGTACATAAAGAAGGCCATCCTCTGCATGTTGCTGGGCGGCGTGGAGAAGGTGCTGGAGAACGGATCACGTATCAGAGGAGACATCAACATCCTGCTGATCGGTACCAGAGATTTTCTGCTAACGTGCTCCTTCAGCCAGGACGGGTGTGTCGGGGATGTGGTGGTTAATGAGATCTGTTTTTCTTCACCAGGTGATCCATCGGTGGCGAAGTCCCAGCTGCTGCGTTACGTGCTCCACACGGCGCCCAGGGCCATCCCGACCACGGGGCGGGGCTCGTCTGGAGTCGGTCTGACTGCTGCCGTCACCACCGACCAGGAGACGGGTACGACACACACTGACATCTGTACCAGCACTGCAGCGATCAGTCGATCAGCCATCAACAGTTTCATGAGTTGGCGACTTGGTTGTCTAAATTTCTGATTCCAGCTTCATAAATGTGAATATTTTATGGTTAATTTCCTGTTTTATGACGGTAAACTGAATGTCTTTGGGTTGTGGACAAAACAAGACATTATCGGAAATCATGTCGTCACTTTTCACTAATTTCTGACGTGTTTATAAACCAAACAGCTGATCGACTGGTTGAAAATGAACAATGAAAACACGTCGGTGTAGAGTTGATCCTGCTGCCTCACCAGCCCCTGATGTGTTTTTATTGTTTCCTCCTGAAGGCGAGCGCCGTCTGGAGGCGGGCGCCATGGTGCTGGCTGACCGCGGCGTGGTGTGCATCGACGAGTTCGACAAGATGTCCGACATGGACCGCACGGCCATCCACGAGGTGATGGAGCAGGGCCGCGTCACCATCGCCAAGGCCGGCATCCACGCCCGCCTCAACGCCCGCTGCTCCGTGCTGGCGGCCGCCAACCCCGTCTACGGCAGGGTGAGAGATCCGCCAGCGTGTTCCACCTGTCAGACACAAACGTGCTGCTCAGCTCTGATCTGTATCTAAAACTCTGCTGTGTCTCTGCAGTACGACCAGTATAAGACCCCCATGGAGAACATCGGCCTCCAGGACTCCCTGCTCTCCCGTTTTGACCTCCTGTTCATCGTGCTGGACCAGATGGATCCCGAGCAGGACCGCGAGATCTCGGATCACGTGCTGAGGATGCACCGCTACCGTGACCCCCGCGAGCAGGAGGGAGCAGGTACGGTTCCTCAGGAGCACTTTGTTCTCCGTCAGTGACCAGTGTTTGTTTAAAAGAAGAGTCTGACTGTGTTCCTGGTTCTGCAGCGATGGCTCTGGGCGGGACCGTCGACATCCTGGCCACAGATGATCCAGACGCAGTTGCAGAGGAGCACGAAGAGCTGCAGATCTACGAGAAACACAACAACCTGCTGCATGGAAGCAAGAGAAAGAGGTACACACACACACACACACACACACACACACACACACACACACACACACACACACACACACACACTGATTCACGTGGGCCTCATGATTAGCAGGTCAATACACTATGTGACTCCCCGCCGACGCCCAGTGGGATTCTGGGAGAATGTTTAAAACAGACGGATGGAGAGGAAACGTCCTCCTGACAGGAAGTTAAAGACTCAATCAGTGAGCTAAAGGAGAGGAGACGAGGACAGAGGAGACAAGGAAACTAGGAAAGACAGAAGAGGGAAACAACAAGAGTATCTAAGTAAACATGGAGGGAAACAAGGAAAGAAAGGACAGGACAGAGGAGACGAGGACAGAGGAGACGAGGACAGGGGAGACGAGGACAGGGGAGATGAGGAGACAAAGCCTCTGATTGGTTCTTCAGTGTTTGATGTAAATCAGCTGAAGCAGATTCTCAGTCGTGTTTCGTTTAATGGAGAAGTAACGACACACACACACACACACACACACACACACACACACACACTGTCGGCCATGACATCGAAAAACAACAACCCACCTTTAATGTCCTCTAACAGGAAAAGTCCAGTAAACAGAGAGACGATGTGTTTAGGTGAGTAACTGAAGGATGGGGTGTTTCCGGTGTTTCAGGGATAAGATCGTGAGCAAGGAGTTCATGAGGAAGTACATCCACATCGCCAAGGCTGTGACACCCGTGCTGACGGAGGAGGCAGCCAATCACATCGCAGAGGAGTACTCGAGGCTGAGGAGCCAGGAGCAGATGGGTGCTGACATCGCCAGGGTGAGCACACACACACACACACACACACACCTTTTATATGAAGACAGAAGGTGTGTTATAATAAACACACACACTCGTCAGCTCACCTCCCTCCCAGCATCCTCTGCCAGAGCTCACACAGGTGTGTGTTTGTTTACATAGAAGGAAAAGATGTTACAGTTTTATGTAAACATCTCAGTGAGCCAGCGTGAACAACACCTGAAACCAGAGGAGCTAAATGGAGTTTAATGATCATGAATTTAGATTATTTAGCCCTTTCTTCGGTGGAAAAGGTCTTTCCTGCTGTAGCAGTTCATGTAAATGCCTCCTGTGTTTGATATTACAGTGAGAATAGTCAACAGTCCACAGTGACAACGTGTGGAAACTAGTTATTGTGATTATTTCTTCCTGAACCTGTGTCCAGGTGACGGTTTAAAAGAATCATATTCTCGTAGAAGCTCTGCAGATGTGCAGCTGCTACGACCTGATGTGTTGGGATGATGTGATCACGCTCTGACCTCCTTCCTCCTCCTCCTCCTCCTCCTCCTCCTCCTGCTGCTCCTCCTCCTCCTCCTCCTCCTCCTCCTCCTCCTCCTCCTCCTCCTCCTCAGACCTCTCCTGTGACGGCCCGTACGCTGGAGACTCTGATCCGTCTGTCCACGGCTCACGCCAAGGCCCGGATGAGCAAAGCCATCGAGCTGGAGGACTCGGAGGTGGCCGTGGAGCTCGTCCAGTTTGCCTACTTCAAAAAGGTCTGTGCTGCTGGAGAACAGAGCGATGATGTGTTCCTCCCCTCAGACTCCAGGGTGAAGTAATGTGAATGAAGCTCACATCTTGTGGTGTGTCCTGCAGGTTCTGGAGAAAGAGAAGAAACGTTCACGAAAAGAGAGGGACTCTGAGGATGAGGAGGAAGAGTCGGCCACCGAGCCTTCACAGAAGACTGCGAGGAAGAGGTAGACACTCGCTCTGCCAGCGTGCACGCTGATGGAAGGCTGCAGTTTGTGTTGTCGTCAGTGTTTGGTAACAGTGCTGTGTGTGTCCTGCAGGGGGCGGCGTGGCTCTCAGGGCAGCGAGCCCTACAGCCCGTATGACTTCAGCGAGGAGCAGAACGTCCCCGAGCGTAAGTTTAACTCCTGTGACTCATCGGTCAAACACTCATCAACAGTCAGCTGTTTCTCACGGTCCAGTCTGACCCTGTGTTTGTTCATGTGTCATCACACAGTGTGGCAGGATACGTCTCCCACCTGCACTGACAATCACTAAATATGGCTCGTCTGGCTCAGACGTGTTGGTCCTGAGCAAAACATCTGAGCGTATTATTTAATTCTGGGCATTTTAAACAGTTTCTGGGGGCTTTTTAAATCCTGTAAGTTTCTTATTCTGTTGAAACAAACAGGCCAACATCTGTCATTAACTGTTAACATTAAATTTACAGCATTAATTGATCTCAGAACTTCTTTCATGTCCGAGTAAAGTCGGTCTTGTAACTGTAAATCAATAACCAATCAGGATCTTGTGAATTTGAATCAGTTTCAGTTCTCACTCTGGTGTTTTATTGTCGTTTTCAGTCCAGGCTCGCACCCCGAAACCAGCCAAGCCCCGTCAGGAGGAGGAGGAGGCGATGGATGCCACGTCACAGGCTGAAGCCTCCGACCTGTCTGCAGAGAGGTGGGTGTCTGATCCAATCAGCTCAGTGACAGTTAATAAATGATAACACAGGTCATGAAATATGATCAATTAGAACGGAGGTGATCGGGGTTGAAATGAGGAAATTCAATAAATTCAGTGAGATGTTAATTTTAAGTAGATGACCCTGAACGACATCAAACCTGTGACAGTTTGATGACATGTGACATCCTCTGCTCGTGTCCTCCTCCAGGCTGAAGGAGTTCAAGTCGTCCCTGTTCGCCGTCTTCCAGGCGGCTCATGCTCAGTCGGTGAAGATGAAGACGCTGATGGACGACATCAACAAGGAGCGCGAGAATCGGTTCTCGGAGCCGGAGGTCCGATCGGCTCTGACCCGCATGCAGGACGACAACCAGGTCATGGTGGCCGACGACATCATCTTCCTCATCTGAGGGAAGCTTGATCTCATGGACTCTGAGAGAAGCAGTGGTTTATATTCAGCTGTACATACACCTGTACTCAGTTATTGATGGGTTTGGATCATTACTGTGCATCAGCAGTGGAGAAAGGTCCAGTTTAAGTCCCGTCTGCACTTCAGCTCTGCTCCATGGTGGTCGTGTTACCTTATAATATCCTGTAACTGTATCTGAGCAGATCTGTTGGTGTAACTGAACACATGAGGCAGAGTTCTGCAGTTCTGTTCAGCGGTGAAGCCTTTCAGGACGTCACTAAGTAGTTCAACGCTTCTGCTGTCTGGATTTGTATATAGATAAAGACACGTTTTGAAATTTAAGTGTAGTTGTGTATTAAAAAATAAAATGCAATGCTTGGGAAACACCTGTGTGTATGTTGTCTACATGCTCTCGTTCTAATGTCGGTAATTTTGTCTGTGAAATATAATTTTCTGGGAAGATGCTTCTGTTATGCTCGACGACTTCATGATTTCCCAGCAGAGCCGTTCTCAGACGATCAAACCTCGTTCTGCTTCCTTAGCAGCGTGTTTACAAGAAGCACCGTCTGACAGCCCCCAGCTGAGTCCGGACCTGGTTCTGTGTGGGAGGCCGGCCCTGCAGACTTGTTCGGTGCACCGCTGAGAGAATCAGTGTTCAGCTTCCCCCCGTTCAGTCGATGAGCTTCACCATGACGCAGATGCTGGTCGAGGCGGTGGGGCTGCTGAGCCTCGCTGCACCCACTAACCTTACTTAACTGTTTCAGTGCTCGGCGAGCGTGCACCTGCTGCCGCCGCCACCCAGGACTCGAGGCGACGACCTCTCTGAAACACCCACGGCTGACTCATATCACAAACTCCATCAGAAGCTGCAGCCCGCACCTTCTCACATCTTTCCCCTCAGCCGAGGTTTTAGTTTCTCTTACAGACTCAGAGTGAGCTGCCACATTGATCAGATCACAGTTTGGTAAACAGACTTTATCTGCACGATCACTTTGATATGTCTGGTAAATTGACCTACAAGCACCTCTTAGCTTAGCTTAGCTTAGCTTAGCACAAAGATTGAAACGGGTAAATTGCCATCACGTCTTGTTTGTACGACGGAGTATTAGGGCCATACTAAGAGGAAAAAAAATACAAATAAAAAAAAAATTGGGGGAAAATTACGAGAATAAAGTCGTAATAATATGAGAATAATGTAATAATAATACAAGGGGAAAAAAGTCGTTTTAATGAGAAAAAAGCTTCGATAGAGTTCAGATCTGACGTGACCAGCTCAACCAAACAGTTGCCTGAGCCCAGCAGCCGCAACTCTTCAAGTGATGCTCAACATTCCTCATTCTAACGCAGGAAGAAGACTGCTCTTTCTCATTAAAATTACTACTTTATTCTCGTAATATTTTGACTTTATTCTCGCAATATTTTGACTTTATTCGACTTTAATCTGGTAATATAACTTTTTTTCTCGTAATATTTTGACTTTATTCTCGTAATATTTTGACTTTTTTCTCGTAATATTTTGACTTTATTCCCGTAATATTATGACTTTTTTCTCGTAATATTTTGACTTTAATCTGGTAATATTATGACTTTTTTTCTCGTAATAATATGACTTTAATCTCGTAATATTATGACTTTTTTTCTCGTAATATTTTGACTTTTTTCTCGTAATATTTTGACTTTAATCTCATAATATTTTGACTTTTTTCTCGTAATATTTTGACTTTATTCGACTTTAATCTCGTAATATTATGACTTTTTCTCGCAATATTTTGACTTTTTTCTCGTAATATTTTGACTTTAATCTCGTAATATTATGACTTTTTTCTCGTAATATTTTGACTTTTTTCTCATAATATTTTGACTTTAATCTCGTAATATTATGACTTTTTTCTCGTAATATTATGACTTTATTCTCGTAATTTGCCCTCCAAAATATTTATTTTTCTCTTAGTCTGGGCCTAATACTCCGTCGTATGTTTGAGCCGTATATAAACAAGTTGTGGTTCCTTGAAGGTGTTGTGACCTTCGACACAGCGAGGCTAACTGTTTCCCTCTGTTTCCAGTCTCTGTGATATGCTAAGCTAACTGGCTGCTAGCTGAGGTTCACATAAAAAACGATGTCATTTCAAGACAGCAAATAAGTAGAACTGAGAAAAGTGATCTGGTCCAACGTGTGCAGAAGATTTCCAGCCGTGCAGGCTACCAGGAACAAACAGAAGCTGCACAACGTTCACATGTTCTGATCACATTCACATTTCTCTCTCGTTACTTTCCCTCGTTTCAGTCTGATCGTAACTTTTCAGCAGTGTCCAGACTCAACAGGCTTCTTCAGCAGACCAAGAAAACCGCAGATGCATCAGAAGCAGTTCAGGACCGACGGTATCAGCAGCTACAGCAGCTCTGAGGCTGATGAGGGGATTTTACAGTGAGGAAGTCGTTGATATCATCATTCTTTCATGCTGAAGAAATGCATCAGATGAGTCTCCGCTGACTGCTGCTGTAACCATGTGTTCATGTGTCTGTGTTCGTCCGAGCAGCACCGGGTCCAATCAGAACCATGGGACACGTTTATTTCTACCGTCTCACAGCTCTTAAAGTTCCTCCCAGACTCTTTGTGGATATAAAATCACAGCTCTGCTTTAATATTCTCTGTCCTGAACTTCACTTTCTTCTCTCCCTTTCATTTGTTGTTCATTTTGTCCTGTGATTGATTATTGATCGGTTGGATGTAAAGGCTTCGCTCTGCACTCGCGACGAGCGGCAGTATGAATAAATGATCTTGAACTTGACGCCGTCGCTTGGTGTGGCGCCTTTGGGAAATAAAGCGGCGCAGTGTTATCTAACGACAGAACTGGCTGACTGGCTCGTCGGAGCGCTTCACTGGGAATAATTTGGAAAAGAGGAAGTTCTGTTCGGCAAAAGAAGATAGAACCGGTGTGAAGAGGAGGACAGAACCGCTTCAACTCGTGTTAAACTCTCTGGAAAACTAAGAACAGGTTCAGACGCCTCCTGTGTGTAAAACCTAAAAGCCAGATTGTTCCACCAGTTAGCCGATTTTGTCACCACGTGCTTCTGATAGAAATAAAGAACATGTCATGAGGAAGTTCTGACTTTCGGCAGCAAACCCACAGAGAAACACGTCCGTCTCTGCAGGACGTCTTTCAGCACACCGTCTCTGTTGCTCGTCTGCTCTCATCACCTCCAGACTCTCCGTCTACAGAGGAAGCTGCTGTGATGAACACACCGTCTGCCGCCTGTTAGCGACCTAGCGGCTGGTAAACACAGCGAAGCATTTAGCCGCTTCGGAAGAAGTTTGATTTCCCTGGAGAGTCGTTAAAGACTGAAATAGAGCAGAGTTATCAGACACTGGAAAGACATTTAACAGATTCAGGCCTGGATTTTACTCCAAAACATACGTGCACATCTAGCACGACACTGAGGACGTTAGCTCAGGTCAGAACATCGATATCTACAGGATGATGTTTTCCTCGCATGTGCATCGAATCAAAAACGTCCATGCAGGTAGCGACAAACCTCTTCACAGCCTTTCTTCAAATCCATTGTCCATCTTGGTTTTCCATCACACAGCGGCGCTGGTTGCTCGCCGTTATCAGACGCACGTGGTCGTGTCCAGTCGGAGCCCATGTGAACACATTCACACCTTCACCTCAACTTTTTAGGAAACAGCGATCAAAACTTTGAGGTTTTAGAATAAAGTTCAAGAACAACAGACACAAAATAATGTTTCATGTTTTAATCACATGATTTGTGAACATGTAGTTAATATCGAGGAATATAAATGTTATAGTGACATTAATTTATTTTATTTTCAGGTTGATTGAACCCGATCAGAATGATGACACAACGTAGATGTATCACATGACCCGTGACGGAGTGAACCTTTAAATTGGCCTCCATACGTGCAAACTGCAAGAATTATTTATTATTATTATTATCATTATTCCAGTCTTTGTGTGACCGTGAAGTTGCTCGATACGTTCAGAAACCGTTTCGAGGCTCCTTCAGTCAGACGAGACTCGCAGGGAGAAGATGTTATCACGCTGCTCGTCGTTATGCTGATCTATTCCCAGAACCAGAAGACTTTCAGGTCGGGTTTACTTGACCTACATCGTGTGGCGTGGGATGTCAGGGAGTAGGCGGAGCTACTAGTAATGTGTTTTATGTAACTCAGATTGAAGTTAAAGTTCACACTGATGAGTCTCTGGTGTTTTCTTAAGTGTTGGTTCCCTCTGAGACGCCTGATAAAACCTGATAACGGGCCCTTCCAGCGAAACGATTTCAAAACCTCCCGTGTGTTTTATCACAGAGGTGCAGTCGTGATGATCACATGTTAAAGATGTAAATCTCAGCCACTGTTTCAGCCTAAATCAGGACTCTCTGAAGGAGGTGCAGGTGCCCTCGCCCCCTCAAACATCCGGAGACTGTGCATACATGATGAAATAAGCTCCTCTTTCAGGCCTCTTTTACGCTAAGAACATCACAAACAGTTGCTCTCACACTGGTGGAAGATGTTTCAGTTAGACTTGCAGATTTTCACATCGTCGGCTCGTTTCCTTTCAGCTCAAAAAGCCTCTTTTTTGCCAGAAAAGCGAGATGCAGCTACTGATTTCACAGCCACGTGAGAAAGGTTCTCACACCTCCTGACAGGTGTTAGCTCACTCATCAAAGTCTGACATTCTCACAGGAACATCAGCTAAAAGTACAAAAGATCAGCACCTTTGTGTTCAAATCAAATCAGTTTCTTCTCTCTGTGTGTTTTAAATGTACAGTGACACGATCCAAGACAACGAAACGTACGACTGCTCAGGTGGATCTAAAACAGCACCGCAAAGAAAAAAACTGCTGACCAAAACAGTATCATCTCCCTCACAGATCGAGATGTGTATCTTCAGCATCAGTGACAGTCATAGCGGAAATGCAGCGCACATCTTGCCAACACACACAAACACACACCGGGCTGCATATAAACACAGAGAGCGTGAAGTCGTCAGCAGACAGCAGAGCAGCGTTACAGCTCGGCAGCTCGGACGGCTCGGTCATGGCGCTGGTGAGTCCGGGTCTCCGTGCCCGTCTTCCATTCATCTCCATCGTTTGACTTTTGATTCCAGGTTTTATACTGTTGGACTGAAAATGGAAACACAATCAATAACCCATCCAGGCGTTCACACACACAGAGGAGCTGACAGGAGACTCGTCGTCCTCTGATGGACCTCGACTCTGACGCTCCGGTGTTCTCCTGTTCAGGTTTTGAGAGCTTTGCTGGTTCTGGGCTTGGCCTCGCTGCTGCACGCCAGCAGGACGTTCTCGGTGAAGCTGGGCCGGGGAACCGGACTGAAGGGCAGGAAGGTGAGACTGCACCTGGACCCCTCAGTGCAAACTCTGATCGGCAGGACGTCCACCTCGGACATCGCCAACATGTCTCTGTCGCCGTGGACGTACAGGTGAGCCGATCTCTTTAATCTCTTTACAGTTTGTGTCAAATAACTGGAATCTCAATCCTAAACGTGTGTTCACTTCCGTCTCCAGAGAATCCTGCGTGTCGTCCCGCCTGCCGCAGCAGATCTCTCAGGCTCAGTGTCTGACCTCCGGCTGTCTGAGCCTGCAGGGGGGAGGAGAGGACGCAGCGCTGGAGGCTCAACCGATCTACTACCAGGCCCTGGTCCTCCACAGGTGAGCCGCCGGGGTCTGAATGAGGCAGCTTCTGTCAGTGACAGTGCTGCAGATGTGCACAAAGTTCAGCAAGTGAGGTCGGGCCAACCCAAATATTACTGCGAGCTGTAATTAAACGAGCATTTATCTTTATTTTTATCTTTATCTGATGCATTTCCTGTTGAAACAAGCGGCAGGGTGGGACACGACAAGAGCAGGCGCCACTCAGTACAGTGTAAACCGCTGGCAAACAAAGGAAGTGAGAATTCAGAGGCACAATATCGTGTCGAAGATCAGTTTTATTCATCGGCAGATTGCTGTAATGTTTACCTCCCAGCAGGATGTTAGAGGTCAGAGTCTCCCAGGAGGTAAAACAGCCTCAGACACTTCTAAGTATAAGAGTTAAAGACCGTGGTGCCAGTTTCCTTCCTGGCTGAACTCCGTCTGCTGAACAAAGGGTTCGGCTTTTCTCACAGATGAGGCGTCACTGCGCTTAAAGATATAATACGCAACATTTCTGCATTTAAATGTAAAAATACATTTAAGCAATATTATTATTGAAAGGTAATATTGCGATTATACAGCTAATACCAACAAAAATAAAATGTATACTCAAAATATATCCACGTTGACGGACAATTTGCTCTCAAATTTTAAAGTTTTCTGCGAGTGTGCGTCGCGTTTCCATGGAAACACATGGGGTCTGACTAATAACTGAAACAACACCAGCCCCGTCTGTTACTCTTATGTGTAATGGAACGTAGTTTACCACTACAGCAAGTAGTCCGACCCATAGCAACGACCTAGCAACGGGAAGGACTTTCTAGTCTCAGATGAGTGAACTCTGAGCTGACGTTAATGTTTTATCGCGGTCTCGGAATTTCCCGACCTAAATCAATACTGCACAGATAAACAGAAAATGCTTATTTTTATCGCCCAAGTCATAACAAAGGTGTTGATTTGACTGACTTTGGCAGCTGACAGGTGGTTTGTGATTTATTTTCATGATTAATAAATAACGTTTCTAAATAATAATAATAATAATAATAATAATAATAATAATAATAATAAAATACTCAGCTCGGACTTGTTTCATCTTTATCTTATTATTAGGCTAGCCTATCTAACAATAAAGAACAGAGAAGTTACAGATTTATCACTTTATTTACCACAAATCTTTCCTTTTTTGTCATTTGGTTCTTCTCATCCTCCTCCATCCATTCATCCAAACTGAGACCGCCAAATAAATCAAAATTAACAACAAATCGATCCATTTTGTAGCTTATTTTCCCGCCGTTTCCTGCTCCAGCTCTGACAGTTACGGTGTTGCCATGGAGATACGATGATGTCACAGACTTGGCGGAGTGATACTCTGAGTAATGAGTCAGGCTGCTGTCATGCTGATGTGAGCACGGTCAAAATGTGTTGTTGACCAATCAGATCGCTCGGTCGGAACTACTTGTTGTATAATATAACTTATATCATATTTTGTCGGGTTGAGTCTTCTTACTTTTACCAACAATGTTCAGACAGTGAGAGATCCAGATGTGGGCTGACCGAGCTGGGTCACTTCTGGTTCCGGGCCCGGCTCACTAGAACAGGGATCTGCTGGACTTTACAGATGTTTGATTGGCTCAAACTGTGACGGTGAAGCGAGTCGTGTCTCATTAACGTCCCGTCCCGCTGCAGAGTCCAGAGGCTCAGCGGCAGAGGAGGCAGGAAGGCGAGGAGGAGGAGGTACAGCTTCCTGCTGGGGACGGAGACGGTCGCCGTGGGCTGCACCTGCGTGAGGCCCAGCGTCGTACCGCAGCCGTGACACCTGACACACACCTGACACACACCTGCAACAGCTCCAGGACACTTTTACATCTTAAAGGACCTGTAGTTGATTCTGGCGCCCCCCTGTGGACGAGAGACGACAGAGCAGCTGCTGAGAGACGCTTCAGATCCTCCTCAGCAGAAAACCATAAAAAATAGTGTTTTCATTTGTGATTTATTAACGAGCCCCGAGCAAATTATTGTAATCATAATGTTGATTCACTGATTGTATTGTTTTTTTTATTATTATCATCATTATTATTAAATATTCTGCTCTATTCTGTTTTTGTATTATTTTCAATCGTCTTGATTTTATTGGTTTCATTGCAGATTAAATGTTTCAGTCATTGTTAAACCATAGAAAGCACTTTCTTTACAAAGTGATGAATGAAGGTGTTAATTATTATTATTATTATTATTATTATTATTATTATTATTATTATTATTATTAGTGGTAGTCACATTATCAATTTCAAAATATGTTCTCTAAGTGTTTTCTCTGGACAGCTGGCTCATGATCGGAGCGTTGTTGGAATATAAATCAGATTTGTATTTGATATTGATATGATGTGTTAAAGTTGTGTTTCTGTTTTAATGTTGTTTCATTTCTTGGCTGTTTCATCATCACCCTGTTATTTCACTGTGAACAGTATCACAAGGTTTTGTTAAAGTTTTTTTCATCCAAACTTTGAAGTGTAATTGTGAAATATTAAATCAGCAGTGAATAAAACTGAACAATCGTCTTGTTTCTGTCTGGAGCTTTAGATTCGATGACTCATTTAACACTTCACATCCTCTGCAAACTCATCCGTGTCCTTTACGAGGTCACTCTACATGTTCACGTCTTTACTGGTGATGT
>CM077798.1:27740414-27963370 GCA_039737535.1 Lagodon rhomboides | reverse complement strand
GGAGAGAACACACATATCTATTAGGGTTGTCACGATACTAAAATTTTCAACTCGATACCGATACTCAGGAAAATATTCGATACTCGATACCATTTTCGATACCACAAGGATAAAAACAAAGACCCCCAAATTTAACAGAAATATTTTTATTAACAAGAAAAATGCAACATGTAAAAATTAACAGAACCACAGGTTAAATATTTATAATAAAAAACAGTTGTGCAAAAAGAAACTGCAACTATGATAACAAGTTTCAGGTCTGAGGTGGTGCAGAAAATAAACCGATGGTAGAGTCGGCTGTGTGTGTTGCTGTTTGGTTGCAGGTCGACTTTTCTCTGCTTCATTCTGGGTCTTCAAGAGAGAAAATAACACTTTTCAGTCACCAACATTTATGTAAACTTATCAACTCTATGCTTATGTATACTGACACTGTGTCAATTAACGTAATATGGGCATACTACGTGCCTGATTTATTTATTTATTTACGTTGTTTATAATCATTAACGTGACGTCAGCCTTTAATTGCTAGCTGCGGCTAATGGCTAATCATAACACGGCCAACATTAATGCGGGCCACCGGCCACGATAACATCAGTAATAGGTAAGTTTGAAACGAAAGACACTAACCTGTCGAAATTCACTGTAAAGGCCAGGCTGTCGGTCCTTAAGATGTTTCGCCAAGTTTGAAGTAGCCTGCTGCTCGACTTGGTCGCCGCCGCCTTGTAGCAGTGTTTGCACACAGGCCGATCCGCGTCCTTCGGCTTTCCGTGCACGTCAGGCTCGAAGGCAAAATACCTCCAAACAACACTTTTCCCTCTTTCATTTTCAACCAAACCTGGTTGGTTTGGACCTCCTGCAGCAGCACTGGCCATCATGCTCTGTTGTTACTGTGCACGTCACGGTGAGGGGAGGGGCCTGCTGCTGTGTGTGTGTGAAGGCAGAGAGAGAGAAGGACGCAGCGTCGGCAGCTCGGCGTCGGGGGGTATCGATACTTTTAAAAATGAGTATCGTATCCGGATACAACGTTTTAGTATCGATACTTTTTTGAGTATCGATACTTTTGACAACCCTAATATCTATTAAGGTTGTTCTGATTTTGACTGAGTGAGATTTTAGAAGCTAACAAACCTTTAATATTATGTAACCTTTAAAGTCTGCCAGGTAAGTTAACACCAGTCGTGTGGTACAGCAGATACAAACACATTAAATTAAGGGTCAGTAATCAGTCGATCTACAAAGTCCTGTTATTGAAATCAGTTCTTTTGCAAGAATAATACAAACATTTTGGAAAATATGTTGAGTGAATCGATTCAGCTCTCCTCTCTGCTCTGTAAATATGAAGCCAGCAGCCTTGGCTTAGCATCAAGACACGAGACATCTGGAGGCAGTCCGCCTGGCTTTATGCAAAGGTCAAAAAATCCCCCTACCAGCTCACTAAAGCTAAAGCTCACTAATTAACACATTATTTCGTGTTTGTTGTGGTCTCCTGGCTAGCGTCGTATTTAATGAATATACACAGATTGGTATCAATCTTCTCACGCAACTCTCGGCAAGACAGCGAATCATTCAGCATTCAGCCATCAACTGATCCCGTGAAGTTATAGGATACACTTTTTAATTGAAGAGATTTATTATGCTTTTTCACCCAACAACAACGTCTCCAATACAACAAGTGAAGCATTAACTAATGTAGGCAGGAATTAATGGAGTTTGGCCAAAATACAGGAAAGAATATACCAAAGACGAGGAGACTTTACTGAAGGACTGACTTCGACCAACCAGTTTTCACGGGTGATAATGCAGCACTATGTAAAGTTAGTGTAATGTTATTATTTTTTTTTGTGATTAACAGTTTTTATTTCCATTTTCATTATTCAACAATAACAAAACAGACAGACCCCCCACCCCCCTAAACAAGCACCACCATCTGTGATCCCTTTCTGGTTACCAACATCTACCCCCGTGCTCCTTCACATAACTGCCACAGTTACACCAATCGTATCAATGAAGACCTAATGCAAGATAAACAAAAATAAACACAGAAAATGACTTGCGGTAAAGTCAAAACAAGAAGTAAATAAAGTGAGCACTGCATTAAAGCGGTATTCTGATAACAAACAACACGATCAAAGTAACAATAAAAACATAAAATACATATAAAAATAAGAAGCACAGTTATATATTTATACAAATTTTACTGAAACCATGCGTCTCTCCACTATATAACCCCTTTAAGAGAAGTTAAAAGTTAGATATTTGCTCCACTTTGCCTCATATATATCCAGTCTACCCAGTCGTTTATATGACATTTTTTCAAAAGCTGCAACTCGTGCCATCTCCACTGCCCACTCTTGCGTAGAGGGTGCCCCCTCCGTCTTCCATCCCCTGACAAGTATTTGTCTGCCTATCATAATACTAGACTGGATAAAGCTTTTAACATGTTTATCCTGTCCTGTCAGAACTGAATGATCACTCAAAATAAATAGTCTAGGAATAAATGGAATTAGCATCTCTGTTATCTCACATAGATTATCATAAACATTGGTCCAAAATTGTTGGACTTTGTGACATGACCATAAAACATGAATTAAAGTACCTTCCTCAGACTTACATCGCCAACAGTGCGAAGTGGATAATAATCCTAATCTAAATAATCTAGAGGGAGTCCAATAAAAACGATGCATAATTTTGAATTGAATAAGGCGTACTCTTGCATCCCTTGAAACTACTTTAATATTCCTACAAATTCTGTTCCAATCCTCATCACTAAATGTCAAGTTCAGATCCCTTTCCCATGTCTTCTGTAGAGCTGCAATGGGCCCATTACCAAGAGTCTGAATCAACATAGAATAATAGACAGCTGCCTCGTGTCCTTTCCCATAACTCTTTAAAAATTTTTTCTAGAGGCTCTGCATTGTGAGGAACCGATGCAGCGGACCCAAAAACCCCCCCCAACATATGTCGGAGTTGCAGGTACCTGAAAAAGTGAGATGTAGGGATGCCGAACCGCCGCACCAACTCCCCAAAAGAATTTAATGAACCATCACAATACAGATCCCCCAATGTGACCACTCCCTTCTCCTGCCATATCTTCCAATAAATGGGAAATTTACCAATTCGTAATTTAGGATTTAACCAGATACTTGAAGAGACATGTAGAAAGGGATCAAATTTAAATATTCGGGCAACCCTAGTCCAAATTAATTTGAGATGAACGATTATTGGATGCGTATTTGCTTTTTTACTTAATTTAGTAGACAAGACTTGCATGGGTGATAGAGGGGCAACAACAGCTTGTTCCATACAATACCACGGCGGGGCTCTTTCAGGAGGGAGAGACCAATGGGCCAAGTGTCTTAAATTAAAAGCATAATAGTAAAATAACATCTTTGGTAGCCCTAAGCCTCCTTTATCAGCCGATCTCTGTAACTTGCTGTGGTTCAGACGGGGCCGTTTACCATTCCAAATAAATATCTTGGATATTCTGTCGAACCTTTTAAAATAACAGTGGGGAATTTCTAAGGGGAGGGACTGCATAAGGTAATTAAGTTTGGGAACACAGTTCATTTTCAAAATATTAACTTTACCTGCCATGGACAAATTAAGAGTTGCCCATCTTTCAACATCACAAGAAATTTTTTGTAATAATGGGTCAAAATTGACTTTAACCAAATCTTTAAGCTGTCTGGGAAACCGAATACCCAAATACAGAATACCTTGCTGAGGCCACTGAAATGCACCTGGATGGAAGGCAGTGGAGGGGCAATAAGCTGTTAAGGGGAGTGCCTCGGACTTGGGCCAGTTCACCCTGTATCCGGAAAATTTTGAAAATAAGTCTATAATTCCAAGAAGACATGGTACAGATCTGCTAGGATCGGAGACCAGTAATAAGATGTCATCGGCGTATAGCATTAGTTTATGTACCATCCCACCCACAGTGACCCCTGGAAAATCTGTCGCCTCACGTATGGCAGCTGCAAGAGGCTCAATGGCTAAACAGAAGAGCAAGGGGGATAGGGGTGAACCCTGCCTGGTTCCTCTTCCCAACATAAAATAATCTGAAATCAACCCATTGGTTTGCACTGCTGCTTCTGGGTGCTTATATAATACATGAATCCATCTTATAAAGGTGCTACCAAATCCAAACTCTTTTAAAATTCTGAATAAATACCCCCATTCGACCATATCAAAAGCCTTTTCGGCGTCCAGAGATATTGCAGCAACCGGGGATTGGGTGTCAGCCACCGACCACATGACATCAATAAGGCGTCTAATATTATCTGAGGAGCTACGACCACGAATGAATCCCACTTGGTCAGTATGAATCAATGATGTAATTACGCTATCTAATCGGTTTGCTAAAATTTTCGAAATTATCTTAACATCGATTTGCATTAATGAAATAGGACGATAATTCTTGCATTCATCCAGATCTTTACCTTTCTTAGGAACTAGACTAATAAGGGCCTGTCTCAGAGTCGGTGGCAGCACCCCCCTCTCTAGCGCTTCCTTATAGACCTCTAGTAAAGGTGAAGCTAACTCTGTTGCAAAGCTCTTAAAGAATTCCCCAGTAAAGCCATCGGGCCCAGGTGCTTTACTTGACGGTAAAGTCTTAATTACCCCTTTAATCTCCTCAACAGTAATATCAAGGTCTAGAAAATCCCTTTGTTCATCTGTCAATTTTGGCAGTCCTAGTGGTACTATAAAGTCATGCATTTCTTCTTCAGACGAGGTAGATGCTGAACTATAGAGATTACTATAAAATTCTTTAAATGCCTGATTAATATCTACAGTTGCAGTAAGCAGGTCTCCAGTCAGCGACCTAATAGCAGGAATAGTGGAGGACAACTCCCTCTGCTTTATATAACTGGCAAGCAACTTTCCTGCTTTGTCTCCTGACTCAAAATATGTTTGTCTAGCCCTAAATAGATTAAATTCAACCTTCTGGGATAGTATGTTATTATACTGATATTTTAACTTTGTCAATTTTCTCATGCCGTCTTGTGTCATATGTTGCTTCAACTCGGTTTCGGCCTGTTTAACTACATTTTCCAATTCTAGCAGCTCCCGTGTTTTAATTTTCTTATGATATGACG
The DNA here is from genome assembly GCA_039737535.1 of Lagodon rhomboides. NCBI lineage: Eukaryota > Metazoa > Chordata > Actinopteri > Spariformes > Sparidae > Lagodon > Lagodon rhomboides. The sequence continues at coordinate 27,958,274 of CM077798.1, read as the reverse complement.
TGCGTTGGATGATCCGTCCCCTAATCACAGCCTTTAGGGCCTCCCATGCGACACCTGCCGATGATACAGATTGCCAATTAATCTCCAAATAATTATTTAGTTCTGTCCTTAGCCACTCAACATTTAGTGGGTCCTGCAGAAGGGATGAGTTTAAACGCCATCTGTAAGACTTTCTTCTCTCACTTTGGGGTAAAAGGTCCAAGCTTACCCAAGCATGATCAGAAATAAGAATGTTCCCTATTTCACAACCTATAGCAGAGGAAATGAGTGCTTTGGATATTAGGAAAAAATCTATTCGGCTATAGGTCTTGTGTACTGGTGAAAGAAAAGTGTAGTCTCTGCCAGAGGGGTTCATGATCCTCCAAATATCTATTAATCCTAAAAATTTGCAAATTCTCTGTAATGTTATAGCAGCCCTTGGCACTTTACGCAACACTGTCCCACTGTGGTCAAGAGCTGGATCCATTAAAAGATTAAAATCCCCTCCCAAAACAACAGCATGATTCCCAGCAGTTTGTAATTTCCTTTCAAGATCAGTGAAAAAAGTTTGGTCATCCAGATTAGGTGCATATATGTTAGCCAAGATCAGCTTCTGAGACTGTATTTCAGCCAGTACAATAATCATCCTTCCCGAATTATCCTTAATTTGCTTAAGACAGTTAAACTGTAAATGTTTACTTACTAAGGTTATAACACCCTTGCTCTTGCTAGAGCCTGTGCTGTAAAAAACATGTCCAACCCATCCTGCACAGAGCTTCTCAGACTCCTCTTTTGACATGTGTGTTTCTTGAAGAAACACCACGTCATATTTTTTGTTCTTAAGCATCATCATAACCTTTTTTCTCTTAACCGGGTTCCCCAGCCCATTTACATTCCAAGTGGCGAGACGCATTAAACCTATTTGTGAAGGCATTCCTGCCCGCGCATTAATAACATACAACCATTCACCAAAAGCAATGCCATTACACAGTGGTGGTAACTAAACACAATCCCCATAAAACTAACAAAACAAAGAGTGTGCAACTGAACCTGAACTTTGCACATTTCCACCCCCACAAAAGTCCCTTCAACGAAGGTCCGACGGTCCGTGTCTGGTCCGCGAGACTCCACTCGTCGTAACCCCTCACGCGCGTCGCTGCCATAACAATGAGTCTACACCAGTGTCTTTAATTGAACATATAGGTGCTTGGGATGAGAATGAAAACACTTCCGTTATCAGCACTTACTGCATAGCGTCTATGAAAGCCATAGCTTTCCGGGGACAGTCAAACGCCCTCTCACCCTCGTCGGTCTCGATCCTCAGTTTAGCCGGGAACAGCATCCTGAAGCGCACTTCACGATCATGCAGCTTTTTCTTGCATTCCCTGAACTTGTCGCGCTTCATCTGGGTAGCTCTGGAGTAGTCGGGGAAAAGCATAATAGTTGTGTTTTCCCAGCTCAGCTTGCCTTTATTCCTCGCAGCCCGCAACACCGCATCCCGGTCCGACGATCTCAAAAACCTGGCCAGTATCGCTCTGGGTCTGTCGCCTGGTGTGGATCGCTGGCTAGCAATCCGATGAGCCCGTTCAATCTCTCGTCTCCCTTCCATGTTCAGCAAATTTGGCAACAGCTCCTCCAAAAACTTCACCACGTCTCCCCCTTCTTTGCCCTCCGGAAAGCCGACGAAGCGAACATTATTGCGTCGCGAGCGATTCTCCATGTCTTCTAGTTTATCCCATATCTGTCCGACATCTGACTTGCTAGCTGGCGGGTTAGCTTGCCACTCCTGCTCGGTCATTTCCAAAGACTCCACACGCTTCTCCATGTCGTCCATTCTTGTAATTAGGGATGAGAGTTTAGTCTCTACCGACGCGGTGGTGCGACGTATTTCTGCCAACCCCGTCAGATCTTCAGATATTTTTGTTAGTGCGGAATAGATGTTACTGATATCCTGTGCTATATCGCTAGCTTGTTGCGGCACGTCCGCTCCCTCTTGGTCTTGCATCATGGCGTCAGCCCCGTATGAACGTAAATGTCTTTTAATGTCTCCACAAGCCGAAGTCTTAGCAGGTTTCGACATTTTTGCAACTTCTTTAGTTAGTATCAAGTATACTGGAAGCTATTATCTCTGGTGTAAATATTTTAAAGGATAAAGGCAACGACGCGAGCGGAGCTCCCTACTCCGTGGAGAGTCCAAACTGTCGACTGGAGACTCTGGGGTCAGACACCATTTTTTCCTGCTGTGCTCAGATTAATATGATGTGAAAGTTGTGTTGACACTAAACTGCAGACATCAGGCTGATATTATACTGATCCACACTGAGCATCTTAATGCTAAAGTCTGTTTTCTTCTTCTGTGGTTTGGTCCATTGACTGTGGCAGAGCAATGTTGAGCTGCACATTTAAAACCTTCATATAACAATATGAATAATTCACTCTGAACATCCTCAACTATTGATTTTCATCTTAGATTCTAAATCATGTTTTTAAAATGATTTTTTAAAGAGACGAGAAAAATACATTCTACAAAGAAAAGTTAAATAATCTCTATTTTAACTATCAGACAATAACAAACATATTCAGAATTGTCTTTTTACAACATTTTAATGAAGCTTTGTGACGTTTATACTGACTGAATATTTAAATTGTGAAGTTACATCATTTATTCTTTATTCAGATTGTGGTGGTGCAGGTTGTCAGAGATCAGCTGTGCTTCTCTGGCCTCAGCTCTGAAGTCCAACTCCTCCCATCTGAGAGAGCTGCAGCTGAGTTACAACAAGCTGCAGGATTCAGGAGTGAAGCTTCTCTGTGCTGGACTGGAGAGTCCAAACTGTCGACTGGAGACTCTGAGGTCAGACACCATTTTTTCCTTCTGTGCTCAGATTAATATGATGTGAAAGTTGTGTTGACACTAAACTGCAGACATCAGGCTGATATTATACTGATCCACACTGAGCATCTTAATGCTAAAGTCTGTTTTCTTCTTCTGTGGTTTGGTCCATTGACTGTGGCAGAGCAATGTTGAGCTGCACATTTAAAACCTTCATATAACAATATGAATAATTCACTCTGAACATCCTCAACTATTGATTTTCATCTTAGATCCCAAATCATGTTTTTTAAAATCATTTTTTAAAGAGACGAGAAAAATACATTCTACAAAGAAAAGTTTCATAATCTTTATTTTAACTATCAGACAATAACAAATATATTCAGAATTGTCTTTTTACAACATTTTAATGAAGCTTTGTGACGTTTATACTGACTGAATATTTAAATTGTGAAGTTACATCATTTATTCTTTATTCAGATTGGAGGAGCTGCAGTTTGTCAGAGATCAGCTGTGCTTCTCTGGCCTCAGCTCTGAAGTCCAACTCCTCCCATCTGAGAGAGCTGGACCTGAGTGACAACAAGCTGCAGGATTCAGGAGTGAAGCTTCTCTGTGCTGGACTGGAGAGTCCAAACTGTCGACTGGAGACTCTGAGGTCAGACACCATTTTTTCCTTCTGTGCTCAGATTAATATGATGTGAAAGTTGTGTTGACACTAAACTGCAGACATCAGGCTGATATTATACTGATCCACACTGAGCATCTTAATGCTAAAGTCTGTTTTCTTCTTCTGTGGTTTGGTCCATTGACTGTGGCAGAGCAATGTTGAGCTGCACATTTAAAACCTTCATATAACAATATGAATAATTCACTCTGAACATCCTCAACTATTGATTTTCATCTTAGATTCCAAATCATGTTTTTTAAAATCATTTTTTAAAGAGACCAGAAAAATACATTCTACAAAGAAAAGTTAAATAATCTCTATTTTAACTATCAGACAATAACAAACATATTCAGAATTGTCTTTTTAAAACATTTTAATGAAGCTTTGTGACGTTTATACTGACTGAATATTTAAATTGTGAAGTTACATCATTTATTCTTTATTCAGATTGTCGTGGTGCAGTTTGTCAGAGATCAGCTGTGCTTCTCTGGCCTCAGCTCTGAAGTCCAACCCCTCCCATCTGAGAGAGCTGGAGCTGAGGTACAACGACCTGAAGGCTTCAGACGTGAAGCTGCTGTCTGAACTTGTGGAGAGTCCAAACTGTCGACTGGAGACTCTGAGGTCAGTAGAGAGTTGCAGTCAGTCCCTGCTGGTTTCAGCAGTATTGTAATAAACACAGTCAGTATCAAAGTAAAGATCCAGCATTTCCTGCTTTCCTCAGTGAAGCTGTGAGAGGAGAACGGTGACAGGCTTCAGGATTGGACAGAAAGAGATAGAGGGGGAACAGTCAGCCAATCAGACGAGCCAGAAGCTTGTTGTGATCGTGTGTTTGAGTTGAAGTGAAGACGACTGTTGTTGTTGTGTTCATGTCTACAGGAAGTAAAGCTGGATCACAGCTGACAGCATCACAGGATGTGTAGAGACAGCGGTCCTCATCCATCAAACTGTTGTAGCATCACATCTTTGTTCTCTCATTTCAACACTAAACAGCTGATCAGTCCGTCTGTGTCACAGCTCTCAGGTCTACGGTGGCCCTGAAGGTCAAAACACAACAACATTCCACAAAACATCAAACTGTCACCAGAGACTCGGGTTCTGTCCAATAACAAACAAGAACGCCGTCCCACCTTTTCCATCATCTGAAGTGTGGTTGTGTTTGGACCTTCAGGGCCACCGTACAGATCAGTCTGACCGAAGCCTGCACATCACTGACTCTTATTTCAGAGAACCGTGGTTACATTTAGTAACCATGTGGTCTTCTCACAGACCAGAACCTCTGCTGAAGTCCAGTAACCACAGCTGATGTTGACTGTTCAGTCTCTGTATGAACATGTAGGAGCTTTAACATCAAATATTTATCTGTCCATCTGTCTTCTGTTTTATCCAGATATTTTTAGAACAGACTCCATATTTACATATTAGTAATATTTCAGAGCAGATGAAATATTCAGGTGTGACTGAGACTCTGGTTTCTAACAGCAGTGACTCATCATTAAAGTGTTTCTGCAGTCATGATGCGTTCAGGGACTCTGAGCAGTTTATTTCACTGTGTACTTCAGTGAAACCTGCAGAGTAAACACACTTGATGTGTCTGCAGGTCTGTGAGCTTCACTCCAACACGTTAACATGAAGCTGAAAGGAAGCTGGCTACGCTACACAGCCGCTCCACTTGTGGTCTGAACAGGACTGAAGTCCTGCTGGTCTTTATATCACTGACTGACAGCTGATGGAGGGAGTCTCTGTGAACACTCATGGATCACTGCTGCTGTCTCTCTGCTTCTCTCATCAGGTGGAGGTAGTGATCTCTGTCAGAGTGGTGAGAAAGGTGGAGGTGTTGAGAGGATCAGCTGTGTCCTGATGATCCAGAGAGGTTGAAGCAGCACCATCAGCTGGTGGGTGGAGAGGCTCTGACTGGGCGGAGAGGAGAGCTTCATCCAGCAGTGACTGACGGACCAATCACAACACGTGGAGATGACTGTCAGTGCTGCAGTGTGAACTGCTCTGAGATCAGCTCCACTGTCCAGTCCAGCATCCTCCCTGTGTTCCTCTGGATGTGACAGAGTGTCATCAGTGTATCTGGACTGCTCTGCTGCATCTGCCAAGCAGCCGTCACGTTAGGAGCAGACAAGATAATGAGTTAATTACTCGTTAAGAGAGACTTGATGTTCTCTGCAGTCAGGTGGGAAACATATGTGCAGATATCAGCGTCGAATAAAAGGCAAAAATCCAATATTGTTGATGGGTTGTGTAAATCTACAGTCATTTAAAGTGTCCACAGGTTAAACTAGTGTGAACGAGTGTAAAGTCTGTGCTCGTCTCTGTTTTCTCTGGGACCTTATTTTCCTCTGAGGACCAAAAGTTTGTATTCTGACCTCATTAATATTGTAAATAATAAAGTTCTTCTATAAAACTACTCAGTGCTCCTTTAAATTGTGTTGTTGTCCTGTACAGACAAACAGTATTACATCATATTAATTCTGTGTCATAATAACAGAATAAATGTGATAATGACATTAAATGTCTTTATTTTTACATTAAACCCAATCATAATGATGTATCATCACTTTGTCACTGTAAAGTCAAACTAACAAAAAGTTTTTCAGTATCCAGATTCATTTAATCTGCTCAAAGATTTATTTGCAAACAGTTACGACACAAAACTTTCCAGAGCAGCAACATGAGAGTTATAGTTCGCCTGACGCAAAGACCAGCGTGTCACATGATCACGATGCATTGATTGATTGATTGAGTGATTGATTGATTGATGAGCATGTGCTGTGATCAGGTGCAGTCAGAGCATCTACAGTGTCTTCTTGATGCAGCCACCAGGGGGCACCAGAGTCTAACAGGTGTAACTCTGCAGGCCTTTGCTCGCTGCCTTCACTTTGTTTGTATGTGCGCACATAAAACAGACAGACGCCTCGTGCTCTGACTGAATGACTGTGCTTTAGACTGTAGCCCGCTCCACCAATCAGAACAGAGCTGACTGATAATCGTATCGATATTAAACAAGATGATAATAATCAGGGTGATATCAATAATAAATCCTCAGTATCGTGACATTTAATGTTGTTGTGATCAAATGATATAAATAAGATCCACAACTGAAACCAAATACAAGTTTGAATCTATAAAGTGCTTCTCCTGTGGATACTTCATGAGGACAGATTTTAGGCCATCTCAGCCAAATAGAGGCCGATAATCTGAGAAGTGAAGCAATTTGAAATGTGGAACCTGTGTGGTGAGTGAGTGTTGGTTGTGACTGTGTGTCAGGCATAATGAGTAGCAGAAGATTCCAGCTGGCACCGTGAGCGATATGAGGACGACGATAGAGGTCTTTAGATCGGTCTGGACCTGTTCGTTGGATTGTCTTGAGGTGATTCTGCTGACTTGTGTCACGCACGTGTTTGTGTGTGTGTGAGACATTGTGCTGTCAGTCGACAGGTGATCAATGACGACAACGAGAGCAGGGTGTGTTTTCAGTCAAGCTGTTTTTACTGACCATGCCAAACAGAAACAATCAATCCAGCCTCCAAGATACACAGCGACACACAGTTACAGCAAGAAGTACGAACCCCGATGTTCCTCGTCTCCTCCGGCTCAGTGCAAACGATTCAGACGCTCCAATCAAGTCAGTATGACTCAACAACTCGAGCTTTTAGGGTTTCAATCCTCAGTCAAATCATGAACTCAGAGCACAGTGACACATGCCGAAGCAAAGGAAGCCGTCTGCTGCTCACCTCCTCGTTTTAAAACCAAATGCTCCTAAATCTGTTATTCTGTCTGATCTGCTGCCCTGCGTGTGTCTGTGTGCTTTTGACTTGTGCTTAATGAAATAAGAGTGCGATCAGTGCTCTAAATCTAAAAGAGACTCGAATGCAAAGTCACTGTTCTACGACTACGCTACGGCTAAAGTTTCACAGAGAGCCTGAAAGTGGCAGAAAAACAGCAGAGCGTCTTCCTCTGATTCTCCCGGAGAGAAAACACAAGCCTCATTTTTATATTCATGAGCCGGAGTTTAGCACAGGCAGACGTCCCCAGGTGAGCCGACGATCCCCCCGAAAAAACAGTGCAGTGAAGAATTAGACCCAGAGAAATCAGCTTTTTATTTTTAATCCACCGACGGCTCGTGTGTTCTGTTCTGTTTCTGTGCATCGACTGGGAAACATCCTGTAAATCAAAGACCGGGACTCTTGATCGGGCTCCTAAACTACGTCTGGGTCCAGTTTTTTTCAAGCACATCGCACTTATTTTTTATCTTTTATGTATTTTTTACAAGGTAACAGTTTAGCTGTCAGCTCCCTGCTCTGTCGTTAAGAGAAACGGGATAATTGGTAGCAATCAGAGACACTTTCTGTAAAAACGCAGCTCGGGTGAAGCTGCCGAAACATCACGCAGGGAATCTTCTCTGACTGAAGCGACGATTTAAACCTTCACCTCCTTTCATGCCCAACAAACAGACACGTTCTCTGTTAACATCTGTGATAGCTTGTTTTGTTCCCACTTTCCTTTAGAAAAAAAGATTTCTTTTTGAATTTCAACATCAAGAGTCGGCTAAACTTTGTACAGCTTTTTCAGAATCGCTACAGCGAACATCAAATATGAAAACTGGTCTTTTCCTTTTGTTCCAGTTGCTTTTGAGTTCTTTTTTTTTTTTCCTGCACTGTTTTCATCTCCTTTTTTTTTTGTTTTTTTTGTGTGATACCGACTCAGTCTTCCTCCTTTTCTCTCTCTCTCTCTCTCTCTCGGCTCGTCTACCGGCAGGCTTCCTCCTTCAGCTCCTTGTTCTTCCTCACCTCCTCGGCGTGTTTGTCCTGCAGGACGCACAGAAACATCAGAGCCATCAGCGTCCATGAATACATCAGCATTAATGAGGGAGGGGAGACGCTGGCAGAACGAGGAAGCGGCTCGTAAGGATGTGAACAGGGGAATGATGGAGAGCTAACAACGCTTTTCCTCCTCATATATTATTCATGATCACTGATCAAGTGCTAAAATAGAAGCCTGGTTTATTATAAGGTTTCCTCACATGCACTCAGGAAAAAACACATGAGGTCTCAATGAAAACAGAAAGGTAGAAATACAGATCTGATAAACAATCTGCCGTTTAAACGCTCGAAACTTATTATGCATTGTTGATAGATAAAGTATTAATATGTGAACTTGGAGATGATGTTAGCCGGGTTCTTTATGCTCGCGGCTAACGTACACAACTGAAAACCAAAGGTGGCGATTCAGGTTCAACGTTGGACGGTGGACAAAAGATGTAGATCCTGTTGTGATGATTGTCCGTGTGAGTTCCAGTTGTTCTGAGTATTTATTAAAACTATAATAAGCTGCAGGTGCAGGAGATGGTTATGTTTTGTCAATCTGTCATCTGATCCAGAGAAATGTATGAACATAAAACATATGGCTTACATTGGTTTCTGTCTTAAAGGGATATTCCGGTGTAAGTTTAATCCATGGTCTAACACACCTTGACATCGAGTAAGACTCCCCCTCGAGAGGTCAAGTTAGCTGACCGCTAGCTTAGCTAGTTTTAGCAACCTCAGAAAAGACCGCACGATAACAATACACTGCAGCTTATGTCTCCAACTAGAAACCGCCATCAAAAAGCCACAATTAATGGTGAGAACAGCAGCAAACTTCAGCAACAGTACATGTACAGTCCCAGCACACAGTACGAAGCATCAAACATCTGCTAGCTTTGCTGGATTTGTATTAAAAACACAGCACAACTCACCCTCTCCTCCAGCAGCCTGCCTGTGTGGGGAAGCCCTGACGAGTCGATTACCGAGTGCAGTAGATTTCTGCAGCTCAAGGATGAAAATGTCTGATTATTACTCCATTACTTCCGTTCTTTTCCCTGTCAGCTCTCGATAATAAGAACTGAGCGTTCCATGGAGTAATAATCAGACATTTTCATCCTTGAGCTGCAGAAATCTACTGCACTCGGTAATCGACTCGTCGGGGCTTCCCCACACAGGCAGGCTGCTGACTGTAGCTCCAGATTTATCAAGATTTGTCAAGCTACTCTTCCAATAACAGGATTAGTTTACGACGCCTCTGAGAAGCTCTGTGAGGGTGAAGCGTGGACGTACCTTCTCCTGCAGCCGCTCCAGCATGGCGGCCAGCAGCGCCTCCCTGTTCTCCTTGTTGGCCTCCATCTTCTGCTCCAGCTTCTCCTTGGCGTGCTTGATGAAGTTGTTGTTCTCCTCGAAGGCCTTCTGGATCACCTCGCGCTCGTGCTCCCGCTTCTCCGCCAGGTGCTTCAGCAGCTCGGCCTCCTGGCACTGGAGGGAGACAGAATCAGAACCAGAATCAGAACCAGAAGTCCTTTATTTGTCCCACACTGACGAGAAATCAGCAGAGTGTTTTCACCTTTGTTCAACTGCAAATGAGAACGAGGATATCAGAGGTGTTTGAGGCAAGAGGCCACTTGGACCTGAACAGCTGACAGGCACCGGTACCAGACGGTCTGCAGACAAACCGTCTCCAGTCGGACCAGGATGAAGGTTAAAACACAGGTGCATCCTCTGACACCGGCTGTGCAGAGTTCTGTTTCTGTGTGATGAGGATAATATCAACTCTCCTCTCAGGAATAAGTCGACTGTGTGGAGATATTTTGGATTTTGGAGAAATCAGAGTTGATGTAAATGTAACTGATCGTCGTCTCATATCCGATCAAATCAAAATCTTTGTGATATCGGCAAAGATCGTATCGTTGTCTGAAGAATCGATCGTGATGAAACTTGAGATTTACAGATTTACAGCCTTTATAAGAAACTAGAAACGACTGAATACTCAAAGCTTTCACTCTGAGACCTGAGATGTGTCGTGTCGTCTGTGCTGGAGTGATTCTATCAGATTGATCGTGTGAAAATCACCAAATCTGATTTAAAAGCTGCAAAATCCTGATTGGTGCACGACATCTCTTCTATCAAACTGAGCCCCGCCCACTTCACACCAACCAAAGTAGGAAGAAAAAAGGAAACTAAACTAAAAAACACCACAGTGAGAATGTGACTGACACGTTATTATTCAGCAGCCTGATAAACTAATGGTGACTGATGGAGACGTCTGCTGAGCGTCCTGTTGCAGGACACATTCTGCTCTCACCTTTCCCTCCCCCTCCCTCCCTCCCTCCCTCCTCCATCCTCTCTGCTTGATGAATATGAGCCATTGTGAGTGTGTCCTTGTACTTTCATGTCGCCCTCCCTCCCTCCTCCCTCGGCTGTGTTTCCTCCCCATCAACTCTTTCCTTTCATCCGTTTCCACCCTTTTCTCCACCAGAGTTGATAAATCAGGCTGCTCACAAAGACTGCTGTCAGATGTTGAGCTACAAATAGCTCGGGTTAGGGTTTACGGGTTAGGGTTAGGGTCTGTCCAATCAGGTCTCTCCTTGCAGATGCCCCTCCCCCTCACCTTCCGCCTCTCCTCGGCGGCCTCCAGCTTCTTCTGGATCTCCTCCAGAGACGGGTCGCGGCGCTGCGGCATGGAGGTGTTCAGGTCTGGCACGCCGTCGAAGGACGGAGGCTTGAGGATGACCTCGAAGGCCTGGCCGGACGCCCGCTTGTTCAGCTCGATCACCTCCACGTCTTTGATGACGCACCAGCCGAGGTCCACCGCATCTGCGGCGTGGGATCGGACACGTTAGCATCAGTGTGTGACCTCTGGGGCACCGTGTGGTTTGTGGTTCAGCTGCAGGCCTTCAGCGTGGCTCAGCTTTAATGCTCTTTACCCAGAATGACTCAGGCCTGCTGGCTATAACACTGTATATATATATATATATATTTATATATATATCTATATTTCTATATTCTCTCTGTATGATTGTGAGTGTGTGTGAGACTCGGGTGTATTTTTACCTTCTGCCTTGTACGTAGGTTTCTCTGCAGTCTGTGGGTTCAGGCAGGCGCAGAACAGAGACACCAGGGGGAGCTCTTTGACCTTCTCTTTGTAGGCTGAGGACACACACACACACACACACACACACACACACACACACACACACATGCTTGACATTGTGTTGACTGAAAATAAATGATGACTAGGCGTCCGAGGCGTGCTGATGTAACTGTGACTAACCACTCTCATTATGTTGTTATAACCTTCATCATGTCCATGTGCAGTTATGTGGCTGAGGTAATAAAAGGACTCGTACGCATGTGTGTGTGTGTGTGTGTGTGTGCAGTAGAGGGAGGTGTGAGGTGTTGGATTTACCTGCCAGAGTCATGTTGTCACCGTGTACGTAACTCTTCAGGGATGCTGAAGATCCTTCTCAGTCTGTCGGGGAGAGAGACGGAGAGGAAGGAGTGAATGAAGCAGCTTTAAAGGTCATATTGTGACTGTGACGGGCAGATTTTTAAGGAGGGAATGAACAGGACTGCAGAGCACTCGTGTAAGCTCCTCCCACTGAGGTTTAATTCAACCAATGAGAGAGCAGCTCCGCATGAGAGAATAAATATTGGCAAAGCCGGAGGAGTTTATCAGTTTCATTCCCTCGACAGGCTGGGAATCAAACCAGAGGCCTGAAGAAGAGAGAGAACGAAACAAGACGTACAGTCGTGTCACATTTTGACCCGAGGTCGTCATCGTCTCGCTCACATGTGGACGCTAACGTCCCGTCAGCAGAACAAAGTGGACACATAAGTGCTCTAAAGCTCCTTCAGTGGACAGTGTTTACTCCTAACACTGGTGTATATCACTGATCTGTGATCCATGTCAGCGTCGTCCTGTGTTTCCCACAATGCCACTGGGTAACTCTCAGAACAGGCTCATCCCCTACAGACGTCTTTGAAGAGATTAAAAAACACATATTCAAGGTTTTTCCACCAAAATGTTTAAACCTATGACAGTTTACTTGTCTTCAAACTTTAACTTCAGCGCCAATTTCAACCTAATTCCCACAAAACTGTCAAATGAAAATGTGAATTAATGTGAAAACCATGTTGATGAAACTATGAGATTTATGTTTGTTTCATTTATTAATTGAAAACCAGTCAGATCGATATGTTTCCATCAGTTACAGTTTGTATTCTCACCACCGGAGGCGCCCCAGACAGGTTTTATACCAGAAGGGGGCCACCTGAAATCTTTGGGTGGCCACCAAAAGTGATTACTGCTGCTCGCCTCTGGAGGAGAAGCTTCAGTGCACATTCAGGTCACATGCTTCATGTGAGTCATGATTTATTCCTTTAAGTCTGTTATTCTTGAAGAATTACTGATTTCCACTCCACAAATGTGCATAAAAAATAGGTAGACTGAACCATAAATACTAATAAGTCTGTTGTTTCCACATCACAATAGTGCAAAATGCATACAGGACCATGATGATGTCACAACATCCTGCTCACATGGACCCACCTTAACCTCAGATTTAAGGTGGAAGACAAACTCTGCACACTGAGACTCAAACACCGAAGTGAAGTCATGATTAATAAATCCTGTTTTGAGCGGAGGGAGGCTTTAAGGTTCGGTTGTTGCAGTGAATCACAGCCGGTGGAGGAGGCAGCTGTGGGTCTGTGAGAAGATGCAGCAGAGGAAGAGGAAGGTATAAATAACAGGAGCCTGTTCCACCTGCTGGAGACGTTCTTCAGACCTTTAGACGGTGCAGCAAGATGTGTTGTGATCAGGCAAATATGTCTCTGTAGTACTGACAGTCAGTGATACAGTACGAGGAACGTACGATGAAATGTTGAATGAACTCAAACTGACTGATTCAACAAGAGATGCAAAGAGGCAAAGTGTCTCACCAGACCTCCCACCACCTGTCTGTCTGTCTGTCTGTCTGTCTGTCTGTCTGTCTGTCTGTCTGTCTGTCTGCCTGTCTGTCTGTCTGTCAGATGGTCTCATTAACACCCAGCAGATGAAGAGTTATTCTGTACATCAGTATCTCTCAGATGCTCTACAGACTAAAGCTTTAAATCAAGCAAACAAGCCACTGACATAATTACACGTGTATATTTAGATGAGCTAATATTTCTGACTCAGTTCAGTGACTAAGACTTGTAACATTGTAGCAAATACATCCTCAAGTTGATTGATAATAGACAGAACTATCAACACTATTGCTCATAATTACATTCAAGTAAAGGTTTAAACATAACATGATTTGGGGATGTTATCATGTGAGGATGCAGCAGCGCTCATCACACCTGAACGCACACACACTCATTAAGTTTTTGTTTTTTAATCTTTCAGGAGCAGACACACACACACACACACACCAGCCGGCTGGTGGAGAAAACAGTAATAAGCAGGAATATCAGAGAGTAGATGAGACAGAATTCTACTACAGGCTGAGAGACGCTGCTGCCTCCTTTCATCGCTCAGCTGTGAACCTGCTCTCATCCACCTTCCTTTCATCTGATAAAAGAGGTTTCTGCATCCGAGCAGCTCGCACAGCGTCCACACAGGAATATACGCTGCTCAATAATGTATGTTAATCACATGATTTCAAAGGTAGAACGTGCTACATGCAAAGAATACACACAATATTCCACATTCATAGAAGATGAGAGACAATATTTTTTATTCTTTTAGGTTTAAACATGAAATGCATTTAAAAATGTGTTGTTTGATTTGGGACTCCAGCAGCTCTGAAGCCTAATTAGCATGTTTCAGAGGTATTAGCACTGATATAACCCTGCAGCTCGCTAGCTGTTCCCTGTTTCCCTGCTCCCAGCCTTCCAGCTAAGTTAATCATCTCCTGACTCTCATCCAAAAGCACAACGCTTCTGAAAAAACAGCTCACGACTCGAAGCGTTCGCTGGACTCTCTTCCCTTCTCCACGCTCCTACGAGGGAGCTGAAGTTGTGTGTGTCTTTATGCTAAGCTAGGCTAATGCCAAGGTTACATCTGTAACTTATATGCATCACTATGTAGCAGGCGTTATATGAATATTTATATTTATATATTTATAATACAATATAAACACTCCAGTCAGTCAGCAGACATACGGCTGTAGCTGTGTTATTTTAGATCACACTTTTCACCTTTCCCGGCGTTAACCCGTGTGTAAAGAGATGCTGCAGCGATGCACCATGTGTTTTTTTGAAAATTAAAGTGTGTAGTATGAATTAAAGAAGTATGAACCTGAAAATTAGGCCTACCGTCCACAACCCATGTTAAGCTAATTAGGCTAGCTTGCTAGCTAGCTACACAGCATTCTTAATATGGCACACTGTGTCTATCCATCCACCCTGAAGAGTAACGAGCTCCAGGGGAGTGAGACAGGAGTCCTAATGAGACGCCGTACGACACAGACGAGGAGAGACGACTCATCACGGTGCAGATCACACGCTCACCTGACAGGTGTCCTCGTGGGACGTCAACACACAAGGTCATATAAACACACACGCAACATACATGTACAGATACCTCGAAATACACACACATACCAATCAGGCAGTACATGTACTCTGCTGCACTGTTGGACTGCACACAAGCACACACACACACACGCACACACACACACACACACACACACACACACACACACACACACACACACACACACACAGAGCTGCTTCTCATCTGAAGGAACCACCCAGGTTGCAGATCAATGGCTGGCTTCCTGCAGGAGAGAGAGCGCTCCACTCGCTGTGTGTCATTACAGAGAGGGAGGGGGAGCAGCTGGTACCGGTCCTGGTACACAGGGGAACATTTGGGTCATGCTGATGGGAAATCTGCTGACAGTCAAATCATGGCGATGCTTTTTATTATACTATTTTATGATATTCATGTAAATTTGGTCCCGTGAGATCGCCGTCCCCTCGTCCGCTGAAGGTGATATTTCCTCTTTATGGTCTCTAATAAAATTGGGCTAATACAAAAAGTTATTAAAGTTTATGATGGTTAAAAGAACAGGAAGTAATAGCTCGGGTTTGCATATTAAAATAATAAAAATGATTTGGCTTTTCAACATAAATTAGCGGGTCTACATGGGTTTTTTAAACGCTAAAAATTGTCTCCTGACCCCATTCCCACTTCCTGCAGGCTGTCTGTGATTTTTATCTGAAGCGTGACGTTGTACGTCACCGATGTCACATTTCACGCCACGAATGCGCCAGAAACAGTTGTAACAGCAGAGAAAACACCAGTAGAGGTGGATAAACTCTTTTGAGCGTCATGACTCGTTCCACTGTCAGAATTTGAGCCATTTGGTCCAACAACATTTTGAAAGTGTCGAGCCGAACAATTAAATTATTTTATCCCCGTTCAGGTTAGCTGGGCGCTAAACAGGAAGCTAGTCAGCTCGGTCGGTGATCCAGGTATTTTCACAGCCGGGAAGTCAAGCTTTTTTAGATTTAAAACACCACCGAGCAGTTTTCATAGGACTGAACGGAGCTCCACCTCCAACACTGTGTCCAGTGAAAGAACGTCCCTGAATGGATCGCATCCCAAATGCCTTCTTTATTTACACGCCACCACTGGATGTTGATGACGCGTCATCACTTTGCAGCCTGTTCGACCCAGGTCTTACGTTTAGAGGTGATAAAACCCAGACTGCTGCAGAGTCGACTGACCCGGGTGTAAATGCAGAGCATGCACATTCCCACTGCACACAAACGCCTCATCGCAGGACTCCGAGGTGTTCTCGTGCATAGCGTTTAATCTTAAAGGAAAAGTTTTGGGAAATACTCTCATTCGCTTTCTTACCCAGAGTTAGATGAGAAGATTGAAACCACTCTCGTGTCTTTATGCTAAATATTTAGCTATATCCAGCAGTTAGCTTAGCTTAGCATCAAGAGCTAGTCTGGCTAGAATCTGCATCTCTATAGTTCACTTATTAACATGTCACAGGGAGCTTTACCAGCACATAACCCTGTAAAACAGCTGCTGTTTCTACACTTTGGGTTTTGTACAGATTTGTGTGAACAGATAAAATATAACATCTTGTGTTTTGTTAATTCTCAGGTCTTAAAGGAGACTCAGCCTTCACTTTCTGCAGAGCCAGCAGATGTTCTGCCGAGTTTTTCTGAAATCAGATGTCTCGTTTTCATTTTTCATGTACGGTACAACACACTGAGACCTTCGGAGCTGCCAGGACGTCAAGATGGAAAACTAAATATAAAATATTTATTTTCCTCACTGATGCTGTGACCATTGACCACTTCAGGTTATTTCGTAGAATATTCTGGAGGAGCAGCTGTAACACACCACAACTTCACAAACTCCTTCAACGTTTGTCAAATTCAGCCCACAGCACCCGTCGTCATCTGAGCCACTTTGACTCAGTGGGTTGGTTTTACAGATTCTTACAGAGCTCGGTGTTTTCTCCTCCTTTCTTATCGACTATCAGCACTTAAAAATGCATCATCACCACCCGATAATCCACCTGAAACACGCTGCAGCTGAAGGTGGAATTAACACAAAGGAAAAACAGAAAAAACACCAGCTGGATGGGAACTTTTCTAAACTATCTGTCACATTTAAGAAATACATCATGTGTCGTACGTCTCTGTCTTCCTCTCCTCCACACCCTAACACACACACACACACACACACACACACACACACACACACACACACACACACACACACCTTCTCCCCACATAAACACATTCAAACCCCCTTATTCTCCTCCTGCACCTCCTCTCTTCCTCGCTCTCCGTCCAGATCGCAGACACAAAGCTGCCTGTGCACATATGGAGGATGAATAATGGATGACACAGCGTACAGTTTGAGGGTACACCGAGTTCTCTCCCCCCTCCTGCATCTCCACTAACCTCACCCTCGCCCCGATACACCCCACCTCGCAAAAACAGACACATAGGCAGCTTTCATTCCAACGCAGCTCCACCCTGAGAGGCCGGAGAGACACAGGTGCAGTGCAGATGTGTGCAGGTGTGTGTGTGGTGGAGCAGACTCACCCCCCTCTGTCCCTGGCTTCTCTGCTGCTGATGGTGGACCGGTGACTACAGTTACCCCCGTCTGGCTGCACGGATACAGGCGCCGGGCAACAGCATCAGCAACAGCATCAACGCTGCCTCCATGACATCACCTTGGAGACGTCTCATTGGTCTGAGACACTGCCAGCATCCAGGCCTCGCAGCCAATGAGAGGCGAGAGTGAGGGATGGGGGGGAGGGCTGTCAGCCTCTTTGTGTCGTACCGCAGGGTGGGTGGTGAAATCTCTGCTGTATTGTGTGTGGTGCAGGAGTGTGTGTGTGTGTGTGTGTGTGTGTGAGAGTGTGAGTGTGTGTGTGTGTGAGAGAGAGAGAGAGTTTGTATATTAACGTGGGGGAGATCTGAGTGAAGTAGAGTGAGAAATGAGTTTGGTTAGGTTGGTGGTCTGTGTGTGTGTGTGTGTGTGTGTGTATGTGTGTGTGTGTGTGTGTGCAGCTCAGCAGGGGACCCAGCTAGGCAGCACGCAACACCCTAAATAATTTAGATCTTAAGTGTAAATATGAGAACAAGTGGAAAAGCTTCTGCACGTGCAGCTCGTCATGTGGAACGTTTGTTTCGACCGCGAGGACAACTTGTACCTTCACAACTCTCAGCTGATCATGTTTATCAAGAAGCAATAATCAATATGTGTATGTTAACAATGGATCACCGGACTCTGCAGGTCCACTGAGCTCTCCAGACTGTTCTGCTGTTTTTTAGCTCATTGTTTTGACACCAGCTGTTGGAGAAACTGTTTTTCCCTCTGGAGTCAGAGTAGAAGACTGATATTAGAGAATATTGGATTTAATAATGAAATATTAGCATTAATGTTTAATCTGATTCTAAGAGTGAGCCTATGACTGCTGACATTTCAAACAGTTTGGATGCCAAACCTGGTCCAATATTCAGCCTACACAAGTGAGATGAGGAAGTTTGAGCTCACGAACACTGAGAATAGACTTCACAGTAACGTCTTTTCTCAGTGTTTTTAATTTTAATGTGGTAAAGACACACATTTTAGACATTTCTAACTGGGATATTCTTTATTCTGCAGCCAGATCGTCCCATGTGTAGTCCAACATGTCCTTTTCATCTCAGCCCCTGACTCTTGGAGAGTCTTTGCACAGTCCTGCTGCTGCTCACAAAGTTTCTGCAGGAGTTGATGTGAGCAGCTTTTTCAGACTCTTTTCATTACTGTTCACTCTGACACACCACTACTCATAAATTATAACAACCTTCTTTCCTCAATAAATTACATCAAAATAATTTAAAGTGATGAAACGGCAGGTAAAGACATCAGAGGGGCTGGAGGACGAGAACAAGCGGAGGAGACGGTGACGTATGTGTCGTCGCCGCCCTTTGATCTCGTATTCAGCTCACACAACTAACATGATGTCACCACGCTGCTCACAACACCGGAGGAGACGCATGAGGTCACTTTAGGGTGTGTCCTCCCCTCCACCCCTCTCATCTCCTCTCCTCCCCTCCTCCCCCTCCTCCACTCTCCTCTCCTCTCCACCCCTCTCCTCCCCTCCCCCTCTACCCTCATCTCTCCTCTCCTCTCTCCTCCTCCCCTCCACCCTCCTCTCCTCTCCTCTCCTCCTCATCTACCCTCCTCCCCTCCCTTCCCCATCTCCTCCTCTCCTCCTCTTTCCTCTCATCTCCTCTCTCTTCGTCTCCTCTCCTCCCCTCCTCCTCTCCTCCTCTCCTCTCCTTTCCTCCTATCCTCCTCTCCTCTCCTCTCCTCTTCTCCTCCCCTCCTCCTCTCCCCCTCCTCTCCCCTCCTCTCCTCCCTCTCCTCCTCTCCTCTCCTCTTGTCTCCTCCTCTCCTCTCCTCTCTTCGCTAATCTCGTCTCGTCTCGTCTCCTCTCTCATCTCTTCTCCTCTCCTCTCTCCTCGCTCATCTCGTCTCGTCTCCTCTCTCCTCCTCTCCTCTTTTCCTCTCCTCCTCTCCTCTCTCTTCCTCTCTCCTCCTCTCCTCGTCTCCTCTCCTCTCTCCTCGTCTCATCTCCTCTCCTCTCCTCTCCTCTCCTCTCCTCTCCTCCTCTCCTCTCTCCTCGTCTCCATCTCCTCGTCTCCTCCTCTCCTTCCTCTCCTCCTCATCTCCTCTCTCCTCTCCTCTCTGCCTCCTCTCCTCTCTCCTCGTCTCCTCTCCTCTCTCCTCCTCTCCTTCTTCCTCCTCATCTCCTCTCTCCTCTCCTCTTGCCTCCTCTCCTCTCCTCTTGTCTCCTCCTCTCCTCTCCTCTCTTCGCTCATCTCGTCTCCTCCTCCTCTCCTCTCTCATCTCTTCTCCTCTCCTCTCTCCTCGCTCATCTCGACTCCTCCTCTCCTCTCCTCCTCTCCTCTTCTCCTCTCCTCCTCTCCTCTCTCTTCCTCTCTCCTCCTCTCCTCGTCTCCTCTCCTCCTCTCCTCGTCTCATCTCCTCTCCTCTCCTCTCCTCTCCTCTCCTCTCTCCTCTCTCCTCGTCTCATCTCCTCGTCCTCCTCCTCTCCTTCCTTCCTCCTCATCTCCTCTCTCCTCTCCTCTCTTCTCTCCTCTCCTCTCCTCTCTCCTCTCCTCTCCTCTCCTCTCCTCTCTCCTCTCCTCTCTCCTCCTCTCCTCTTGTCTCCTCTCTCCTCTCCACTGACGGTAAGCGCATGGGTGACATTAGACATCACACACATCCTGGAAATGAGATCACTAGGGAGAGACAGAGAGAAAGAGAGAGGAGGAGGAGGAGGAGGAGGAGGAGGAGGAGGAGGAGGAAATGAGGAGGAGGAAATAAGATCAAACAGATTATTCCAGTGATGCAGGGAGACGGAGATGAGAAGGAGGACCAGAGCAGAGGAAACAGAGGGATCTCACTGGGAACACCCTCGGGAGCATCGAATGCTCCGGGGACGAAGGACGAGGAATCACACATTTCACAGAACATGAAAGTATCCGAGTGTTGGGACGAGGCAGAGAAACAGACGAGTGTCGTCCCTCCATCTGGAGGAGAAGCATCCGAAATCTCTGCAGAGCCTCAACACAGAGGAGAGAAAGAGATTTGAATGCAAAGATATGAATAAATGGAAGGAAACAGATTATCTGATGGCCCTGTTAGATTATGTTCCTTATAATCCATTTTAATAACATTTTAAACGTCCAGATATCTTTTTCTGACTCGTGTTTATAACAGAATCACTCACATCCTCAATTAAAAATCAAAAACCTCACGAATCTGTTTTTTCTTCTGTGGTTTCCTGTTTTATTTTGAAAAGTTTCACCCTCATGTGTCTCGTGTTGTTTTCCAGGTCCACCTGTGTCGAGTCTGTGATCAGCAGCTTGTCTGTCTGTAGTCTGTGTGCTCCCTGACGTCCTCGTCCGTCACCTCAGCCTCTCCATCGTCTCCCCGGGGAGGAAGTCCTGGGTTTTTGTCCCTCGTGTTTTTACTGAGTCGCACTTTGTTATTTTGCACTTCTTGTTTTTTGGGTGGGATTCTTGGATTTTGGATTATTTCAGCTTTTGTTACTAAAGCTTGCATTTTGTTTCTTAATCCTGCCTCGTGGGTGTCCTCACCTCTTTACTGCATAGTGTAACATAAAGTACACACACACACACACACACACACACCCTCGTGGCCTGTTAACAGAAGCAGTTACAGTAGCTCAGCGGCGGTCCTGATCTTGAGTCTGACATCATCTCTCAGCGTCTCAGGATGAGATCATACCTTCTCACTGGGCTTACTCACTCCTCTCTAAGTGTGTGTGTGTGTGTGTGTGTGTGTGTGTGTGTTTTCTGAATCAGAGTGGATGTGCTCAGTGTGTTCATGTGTGTGTGTGTGTGTGCAGGTGTCACTGCAGAACAATTAGATTAGAGGTAAAACCCTCCACAGAGTGATCTAATCGAAGTTGAAGGGCTTTTACCAGCATTGATATTGACAGCGAGGCCTGGCGTCGGCATCGAGGGGAAACAGGAACACACACCCTGCATGATGTAGTGCTAACGCTCCATCGAACACAACCACGGCAAAGCCCACGAAGAGTTTAAGTTCAGTTTTTAACAGCTCCCACAATAGATTTAGTTTTGTCCAATGAAATGATGTAAAGTTGTCTTGACCTCGTTTTCACCGTGCAGACTTCTTCTTCTTCTTCTTCTTCTTCTTCTTCTTCTTCTTCTTCTTCTTCTTCTTCTTCTTCATGTTACTCCTGTCAAAGGACAGCCTGTCTGCAACAGTCTGTTACCATGGGAACGAGGAACGAGAGAAATCAGCGAAAAGCCATGCAGGAAAAGTGTCTGTGTGCAAAATCTGAAGCATTTTGTACGTTTAAAATTTGACTCCATCCACACGTCGGTGAGGGCAGCGGCTCACAGCTGTCACTGCAGGCTGTCTGTCTGCAGGAATATTATTTAACTGTATATTTTACCAGTTTATAGTTGAAGGGGAGGTGCAGTTATAGGAAATTCTAGTATATATTATTAATATTCAGATGCACGCAGTTTTGTAGCTTATTGCTCGTAAGATTTCACATCATCTGTACCGTCAACGTGTCCTGTAACTCACTTAACACATAACATCAGCACTTTTTTTATTATTATCAAATAATGTTCTGATGCAAAATATGTGTAAGTGATTCAGACCATTGACTATATAAAATACTGATGGTGCTTCCTGGTCTGAAGGATCCACCCTCCTGTGTAAATATGGTCATTTCTGGATACAAAAAACCCCCAATATTGGTGACGTCGGTAATGCCAAATTTTAGGCTTCAAGTCTAAAAAACAGTGGGTGATGTCATCGTGGGTTTGGTTCAGACCAGCGGTGGCGCCCACGTGTTGGAAAACACAGCGACAGGGCTCCTCTGGTGGATAAAACATGATAAAGTGTCATCTAGGTGCCATTCTGGTGCCACAAACATCAGTTATAACTGACTAACTTGATTCATTACTAATAGAGTCTGATATTATGAAGTGAATGTGTCACACAGGCAAAAAAGACGCAGGAGCCGGAAGATTCAGCACAAAGAATCTAAAATCCAAAAGAAGCTAATCAAACAGACGGGAAACAGAAAGTCTGGCAGATGAGAAACACCAGGAACAGGGAAGAAGCTGGAGAAGCTGGGGAAGTCTAATGAGGGAGAAGCAGTGCAGGTGTGCAGGAGGAAGCAGCCTGGGGAAGAACTCAGGTAATTAATCAGATTGAACGCAGGTGTGGAGGGAAAACCAGGCTGCCGAGGAGCAGGAGAAGACAGGAGGGAGGCCGGGACACTGGAGGAGTGGTGGAGCGTGACAGGATGCTCCTGAAGCCTCCGTCATGCTCGAGAGGTTTCAGAAGAGGTTCTCCTTAAAGGTACAAACACGATCCTGCAGCACAAAACACACAACCTATAAACACTTTTATTGGTCTGCTGTAAAAGGCGAGTCAGTCTCACTTTCTCCAGAAACAAAGCCTCCACATGGAGAAACATAAATCAGCTTTTACTCCTGTTTCTGCTCGGAGCCAGACAACCTTTTAATGAGTCGAGCATCTTTAATTTGTATCTGACTACAACATCCCTGCAGCTGAAGGTAGTGAAGAAGACATGAAGACACTGTGAGGACGTCTGAACAGAGACAACCTGTCAGGACCCCTGCAGCTCCGTGGGGACTCCATGTCACACATGACAGAAGAAGAAGGGATCGCTTCTCTTTGTTCAGCTCTCAGTTTCTGGTGTTGGCGCCATCTTCAGGCCACTCACAGTCACGACACTATAAACCCGGCAGAGTTCTGCACACAGTGGTCTCACACTGATCGGACCTTTGATGGTGACTCCCTGAACGGATTGAATATATCACATTTCATTTTGTTTCCACTGAGTCTACCCGTCGCTCTCCAGAATCCTTCTGGTGACGGAGGTCTGGATATTTTCCGATGTGTGTGTGTGTGAGACACAGAGGTCAGAGGTGAAGAATGAGAGGTTTCCTGTGATGGGTCAGAGCGACAGTTATGAGTCCCCCGTGTGATGGACGTGATGCACGGGTCAACGAGACGACGCTGATTTATGTCTTCAGACTGCTCGTTGTGAAGAGGAGAGCGACAGATGATGATGGAGCATCATGAACATCTACCTGCAGCTCTCAGTGGACTGTACATGTCTTTTTAAGATTGTTTCTTTACAGAGTCGACCTTCAGGTAAATTGTTTTTTATTCCACTTCTTGTCAATGTATGGAAATAGTTTAAATATCATATGAATCAATGATAAAATGCTGCTAAACATCTCTGCTGCAGCCTGAGCTCGTTCTGTATCCTCCAGCGTTTCAGAACCAGCATTATGGATCCAGTATAACGGCTGCGGCGCTCTGTCACCCTCTGGTGCCTGTAAAAATGGATGACTCCATCTTCCGCTCGCTGCAGCTGACTTCATCATGATCTGCAGTCACAGCATCGACTGCAGGACAGCGTTTCCTGGTGCGATTACCCACACTGGTGTCATACTGATGATACTGCACGTTTAGGAAGGAGTATAAGGGATGTGTTTTATAGCTATCGACAAAAGAAAATGTCCCACGTGATCATGATGACATAAGAATATCTGTTCGTTGGTGGTTTAATGCTGATGCTGCTTAAATCCACTTTAAATGCAGCTGAAGGTGAAAACGAGATCACAGTGAGTAGCCTCGAACGCGTTGAGAAAGCGGTGGTGTTGCCTCTCGTCATCACTTTAATGTTTATCTGTATATTTTTGGTGTAAATTGAACAAACACCTGGCGAGCGAAGCATTTCATTTATTGTCTTCTTTCTGATTTTTCCCTCTTCAACCCAATTCTAACCGGTTGGTTCTGATGCATTAAACCCGGTCTTTTACTCATGACCTCGAGCTACACGTGGTATTCTTTCTGATCGGCTCAGAGTCCGTCTTGCAGCTTTCTATTTCACAAAGCTGTCACCGTCTCTTTCTCATTTTAACTTCCTTCTTCAGCGTCCTCTTCACCTCTGTCACGATGTCCGTAGAGCCTGTTGCTCACCAACCCAGCTCTGGTTCTGGACTGAAGGTCTACCTTTTTTTCTTTTAGATGTGAGCTCAGGACAGTCGGCTAGATGGACGTCTAACTGAGCTAACGAGCTTCTGGCAGCTACAGCTGTCAATCAGGAAACTTGATGCAGAGCAGCCGGAGGGCTTCAGAAATATCTTCTCTCTAACATACGAACGGTCGGTGGTGTGTGGTGAAGTTCTGGACCTACCAGCTGACCCAGCTTACATCGAGCAGGAACCGCTGGTCTGATTACAAGTCAGACAACCATGCAAATAATTTTAAAGCTGTTATTATAAAGCAGCAATATTTACATCATGTTTCTTTAACTGCAGGAGCCGTTTCTGTCTAACACACGCTCTCCTCGTGTCGTCGGTTACTGAATACAAATCAAATTAAACTACACATTCAGCCTCCTCCGAGCGCTTTGGGTGAATCTGAAAGGAAATGTAAAACTAATTGAGGCCTCGACTTGCCGATCAAATCCAAACTTGACTTGTTAAATTAAATCAGACTGAGTGCTTTCCACTCCGGTGTGCCCACAGGTTGTCTCCGCATGAGAACACGGAGGGGCCTCTGCAGAGGAGACATGGTTTCAATTTAAAGCAGCCGACCCACTTACCTCGCTCTGCACCATCATCGCATGCATATGGACACCACATGGACTCGCACATACATCAAATATCACGCTCTTTACTGCCAGAAGAGACGAACCTGGGCCGACCTATTTATATCCCCGACCGCAAGATGTGTTCTCAGAGTGTTAATGTCCCCGCAGGCGACGACAGAAGAGAAACACATGCTTCATTTCTGCACAGACTTGAGTCCAAACAAGCAAAACATATGTATAAAATTCAAAGTCATGCACAATGCTAAAGGTCCAGTCTGTAGGACTGAGAGGGATCGACTCCACTTTTCCTCCTCTGGTAGGCGTCAACATGTGACGTGACGTGAAGCAGGAAGTTGGGCGTGAAGAGAAGCAGGGCAGTTTCTGCTTTTCTCCCAAAATCCTCTTCCCGTTTAACATTGGGGCTTATGGGGCAGTTGCTGGAGTTTGTGTCGGTTAGACGCAGATAATTAAAAAACCGTACATCCTCCCGATAAAGTGGACACGTTGCCAGACAGAAGACAAGTGTGGCTACGTTCTTGGAAAATATCACTATTGTAGTGTGAAATCTGTGGCTAGGATCGTCATCTAAAGAAACATTTTCGGAGAGTTTTTTTCAGGCTCCCCCACTCTGCCAGTTGGTGCTGCGCGAACATTCCGCAATACACACTCATTGAAAATCCTGAATTTTTCTGAATTTTTTCGAAATCTCTCACGATCAATTAAGGGTCACCGTTCAAAAACTAAACATCGTAGAAAGAAAGTTCAAATACAACTCAAATAGATGAGACTTGTGCCTACATTTTAAAGTTTGAATGGTGTCTCTAGGTCAAAGTCTGCCAGAGCAGGAGATGTTTGAAAAACGGCGATGATTTTGCGACTTTTTTGACCCCGTCCCATTCATTCCTTATGGGACAGTTTTTCGCAGTTTGTCTTCAAAATAAGAGCTTTACATTGCACCCCATCGGAGTTTAGAACTGGGTTCTTAGCGGGGGGCTTTTAATTTGAAAGTAGCGACCGCTATTAGCTCGCCGCTACAACAACAAGCGGACAACCAAGACAGCTACAGAGAGCGAGGAGACGCTAGCATCTCCCGGATCTCAGCGGCTTTCCAGCTGCTCATCTTCGTGGATGAAGTGACGAACTGACTGCTGTGATCAGCTGTTTCCTGGTTTTAAAACTCCCGGCTGTGGGTGCGCAGCAGTGCACGTCATCCACACCTCCGCCCATCTCAGCATTTGCCACCACATTGCCGCCTCGGATTTACACAGCAATGGAGGCGCAAATAAGTGTAACGTTACCCTCCGAGGGGCAAAACTGGCGGAACAAAACAGACCACCAATTTGCCGCCTTCTGTCTAAATCTGCGGAGCGAGCCGCCAAAAGGACGGCAGATTGGTGGCTTACTGCCCAGAATAAAGACGGCTAGTGGAAGCAGAGTTATGAATCCTGCAGACTGGACCTTTTTTTAGGACAAACTCTCAAAGCACATAAAGTCTCCAGCTGCCGTCGAGGAGCCGGTCTGTCCCCTCTGCACAGGTTCAAGAGCCCTCGTCAGGACTGGACCCCTCACCGGCCGCCCACCTGTCGACGCTGCCAGCTGTGTCCGGAGAAAAACCAAAGCTGTAACCTGAGACCCGAGAACGACGGCACGCTTTGAAGCCAATTTGACATAATGACCAGAACCGTGTAATTACATTGAACTTAATGAAAAGGGGCTGTAACCATGACAACCATCCCATCACTAACTGTTATTGTAGTGGGTGTTTGTTTGTCTTAAGATAACTACATATGTACTGAAGGCTAATCAATGAGGTTAATCGCCTCCTTCAGTGTGTCTGTCTGATGTGTTTTTAAAAGACGCAAAGCGAGCAGAGCGCTGAAAGGCTCGCGGACGGACGCCTCCCCGACACTTCCCTTTGTTCTCTGCATCTTCAAACCAAAAGACGACTCGACAGGAAGAGTGACCTCGGAGCAGCAGGGGGAGAGACAGGAAGACAAAAAGACAGAAAGGAAAGACAGAAAGGACGGAGAATGAAATGCATAATGGTTCACGGACGGAGAGAGACGGGATTAAGCAAACACTCAGAGACAGAAAGAGACACCGAGGTGATATAGGTGATATTAAATCCTCCACACACACACACACACACACACACACACACACACACACACACACACACACACACACCGGCCTGTCGACTCGTTTCCCCCCCACCTGTTTAATAAACGGCTGCCACTTCCCCCGACTGTAACAAAGGCATATTTCAAGTCGGCGTCCACAATTAGAAACAGATCCAGGTGGTGACCCGCTGAACAAACAAAGAGTCGGGGTCGCGCAGGCTTGACCTTTGACCCCTCTGGCAAATAGGTTTAACATTTCCTCCAGGGGGATGCACCGGGTCTTTTCTCCTCGGGGCCGTGCATGTGTTTCTGGGAGCTGCCGTCGAGGCTCATTTAACAAAATTTACCCTCCATTCACGGCTACTGTTCACCTCTCGCCTCGTGGCTGTGAGGGAACACTGGGGCCGAACCTCAGCTGTGACCTCGGAGGAGCTTCTGAACATCAACAGTGACCTGAGGGGACACTCGGGGGCTGGGCTCGCTATAAAAAAGTCAGCGAGTATATCTTGCGTGACGGCTCACTGCTAAACAATATATTACAGCTGCCCGGACCCATGTTTGTACAACCAACATGTGCATGAGAACCACGGAGAGAAGGTTCACCTGCTCTACGGAGATCTTACGGAGCTTTCTGCTCAATGATTTGGTTTCTGCCATCATCTGTATTATTTCCAGCAACAGCAACGGAAAGCAGTTTTTTTGTAGAGAAGTCTTCAAAACCTGAGGCAGACGAAGTTAGCAGCTAGCTTGTGAACGTGTTGGAGTCCAAAACAAGTTAAAAGGGAAGTAAATATTGTAGTTTACGTTTATTATAAGTCACTTCTCTGTTATTTAAACTCCTCAAAATGTGTTAAGGAATCTGGGATATTTTTGTCTTTGAGCTTTTGCTTGTAGTGAGCTGCAAAGAACAGAAAAAGGCAATTTAATACTTTGCTGATTTAGTTAAAAGTTAAATTTGTGCATTAATGTGAAAAGCAGCATTAAAGAGAGAAGAACAAAAGAAAGCAAACAGTTTCCCTCCGTGTCTGTTTCTCCTCTTTATATTCTGGAGAATATTGTGTTCTCCGGCGGTCCACAAGTGAATGCTGGGAATTTTGGATCTACAATAACGGTATAAACATTTCCAGCGTCTGGGCTCCTTTTCAACGATCTGCCAGCCGAGTAAACTTCAACCTCCGACATTCCTCCGCGCCGTCAGTCAGAGGTCTGGACTTTATTCTCGCATATAATTACATTTCCATCAATTAACCAATTCTGTAATAAATCTATACCTCATCTCGTCTGCCAAAATCCACCCGCGCCTGCTTTTCTTGCATGTAGCCGAGTATTTAATTTCAGATTTGACATGTGGTTTGAATTCATCACACTTCTGCAGCTTCTGGCTAAAGAGGAACATGTCAGACGGTAACGTGGAGGCACAGAAACACACATGTATCACACTTTTGTTTCATGATGCTGAAGTCTGTCCAACCTGATTTTCTGCTGCTGGATGACACACATGCAGCGCGGACGCTGAACAGTTTGAAACGTGTGCTTTACGGCTTCACGACCCTCCGGCCGAACCCGCCGACAGTCGTTAGCATCTTCTGAAAGAAAAGGTTTCTTCTGGACAGTGATGATGCTTTATGGACAGTAAAAACAATCACCCGTGTCGCTGATAACAGAAGCGTGCTGAGGATCAGAAGCGGTTATTCCACAGAGGAACCGGGCGTCTGAACAGACGGTTCTGCATTAGTTCTGCTCATTCGCGGGGTCCAAACACAGATGTGCGCTTGTGGAAAAGTGAATCCCCCCCTCTGGTCCCGGGGGCCCGTCAGCTGACCACCACACGCTCGTAAAGCGAGGCCAGACCGCTGCCACGCCTTTGATCGCCTTACACCTTGAAGAAGTGCTCCACATTTATCACCGCCGTAAAGGGGGCACTCAGAGATCTGATGATCCGCCGCATTCCTCGCGTGTTGCATCAGTGTTTTCTGAGAAGAAGCTCACATTTCTCAGTTTTCCTCTGCCGACACACAAAAGCTCCGTGCTACAAACAAGTGTTGACTGTGGAAGGTTATCAGAAAAATGAGAAAGCGAGGACACGATGCAAAATAAACCCAGTCGCTTAAATACTTTGTTTTCCTTCTGCTGCCTAAAGGTGATATATGTAAGACTTTCAGCTGAACAAAAATGACAGTTTTGTGGTTATGTTGTATTGTGTTGCAGGGATATCTACTGATGTTAGCATGCTAACCAGTTAGCAATAGGGCTGGTGAAAAAAATCGATTATTGATTAATCGCGATTATAATATTGACGATTATGAGTCGATTATTAAATTTCCAAAAATCGATTATTTATTTATTTATTTATTTATTTATTTTTTTTAAATTGTAATACAAACCGGAGTCCTCCTCTTACTGGCTGTCATACCTGATTTAACCCGGAGGTGCAGGTATTACACAGCTGTCCTGTGACCACAGAAAGTTCCAAAGCATCTGCATCTTTGTTATATGGAGAATAACATAAATAAATAGAATTTGGACATTTATTCACAAGTGTGGACATTTTTGTAACAGTGAAAGACGACATTTAAAACAAAGTAAAAAATAATCATTTGGATATTACAGTTACTCTATACAATATTGAAGGTGCTGTGAGGTGTGAGTCAAAAGAGAAGTAAAATAATTCAGCAGCTGACTGATGTTAAATGGAATATCAATAATCGTTAATAATCGAATCGAGACTTCAATAATCGAATCGAATCGAATCGGGAAATTGGGCTGATTAACCAGCCCTAGTTAGCAAAGCAAAGCTCCTGTGCTAGCAGCGTAGACACCAACACTCT
The DNA here is from genome assembly GCA_039737535.1 of Lagodon rhomboides. NCBI lineage: Eukaryota > Metazoa > Chordata > Actinopteri > Spariformes > Sparidae > Lagodon > Lagodon rhomboides. The sequence continues at coordinate 27,928,375 of CM077798.1, read as the reverse complement.
CCTGGTGCTCCGAGCTTCTGGTTCTGACCGCTAGATGGATGGCTGACCGAGCTAACTAGCTAACAGCAGCTACAGTTAGCTAGTTAGCAGCTGGTGATATGATCCTGATGGAGATTATTTTTAGTATGAACAGCTGGCTTCAAGTAACTTTTAAAAGTAACGTTACCAACGCTGGTTACGCTGTCGTCTTCTTCTTCAGTCGTTTCATGGCGCAGACTTTATAATTAGCACCACGAGCTGTTTATCACAACGAGCCACCTCTTATTATCGGCAGAACAGCAGCTATTAGTTTCCATTTTTGATGATTTGCTGATGATGTGGTTAAACTTTGTGCTGAATACGGATCGACTCCTGATCAGTGATTGTGTGTGAAGCTCGTTCTGTCCCCAAATTTAACAAAACATCTCTTGTTTCATCATTTTTACTTTCATATGTGTTTGTAAAGTGAACAACAGTCAACACGAAGCCTTTAAACAGTATGACCCCACTCTGGCTTCTCTCAGTGAGCCTCCCGACGTGTCAGATCTCACCGTTACAGGTCCCGGCTGGCGTTTCCCCAGCGGTACCGTTTAGAGGCAGGAAGTGATGGAGGCCTTCTGTTCTAAATCACAGCGGCAGCAGGACCTGCAGGGGGCAGAGGGGAACATAAAACACTGCTGGGAGCTGAGACGGGACGGATCCAGATGAATGAATAGATGGAGGACGGATGGATTGATACCCTGAACTAATGTCCACCCCCTCTGACTCGGACACGTGCAGGGAGGAAAGGGCGAACGTGAGGAGGCCTGTTTACTGACCTCCTTCAGACAGAGCCGCAGTACAGGAGCTACATGATAGGAATTTAAAGGTTGGAGATATCTGACACTGAATCAGGAGCCAGATCTGAGTTTCAGAAACGTCTTTAGACATCACTGAATGTGATAATTCATCTGATATGATCTATAATTGCTCTGATAAGCCATCTGGTTGTCCGTGCAGCCTGAGAAAAACATGAGGGACGTTACTGTTCGACCCACGTCTGGTTCGAATCACCTTCAGAAGCACAGCACCTCCTCTTCACCCGACCTTCTCTCTGTATCTGCCTCGCTGCTCTTTGTTTTCAAAGGCTGATAATTTCATTTTCAAATCGCTGCTTCCTGTCAGCAGGCGGTTAAACGTGTTGGAACAGAGACGGCGATCGGTTCGGACGGGAGCAGCACACCTGACGTTTTAACACCACTGACAGATTTATGTGGATTTAGTCCAGCAGCACAGATCAGGGTCAGCGTAAGAAGACTAACTGACCCAAAGCAGCACTCAGACGACATGAGATACAAGTTTAAAGGTGACTTTCACTGCTTTTTAGTTTGTTCCCTTTCCCTTTCAGTGTATTTTATAGCTTCTTGGGCATGTAAAAGGTTTTGAAAGTCAAGAGGGAGCTCCTTAACCTGACTCTCGCCAGATGCATTTCGTTCCGCCTAGCTCCACTCACATCCATCTGGGATCGCTCCCGTTGGGAGGGATTTCGGCACCAGATTTTATGGTCGAGCCAATCAGGACCGCCGGGCGGGAGTTTCATAGATGTGACGTAGCGGAGAAGCGACTGTTTTGATTCAGACAACAATGGCGGCTCGCATCGAGGAAGCAAGCGTCGACATTGATGCTGCTGTTTCATCCGTGTCGTCCAATCTACCCAATATTTTTTCGTTAAAAGAACGTCGCTCTCATCGACGTCACAGGTTGGTTTCGATGTGAGTGGTTGAAGTAGCACGTCAATAAAGATGACAGACAAGTGGTTTATCCAATCATATGCAAGGATTTTTGATAAGGCCCAGCCTTCTGAAACACATCTCCAATGGAGCGATCCCAGATGGATGAAGGCGGAACGAAATTCATCTGGCGAGAGTCAGGTTAGGAGCTCCTCGCTCTCCACAGAAAACACTGTTCCCAGTAGTGTTGCCTCAGCTGGTCGAGGCAGATGGCCACCGTTTAGTCAAAAGGCAGTTTTTTATCGCCACCATCGCCAAGTGCTCGCTCACGGAGGGAATGTTGGGTCTCTGACTGATAAATTAATCAATACGTTTGGTTCAGATCTGCTCAGTTTGTAGAGTGAGATGACTTTTGCTGTGAACTGACGCGATACAAATAAAGATTGACTGATTTAATTCTGTGACTTCATGACATCACACTGTGACGGTGTGAAAACACGGCAGTGTAGGCTCAGGCATGTGTGAGCTGACCAATGAGAGCAGACTGGGTGTTCATGGCCTTAAGAAACAGAATCCAGGATCTTTTATCGAATCTATAACGTGAGTTTTATTCTGAGGGAAATGTTGGACAGTCCACCACTTTGGTCCGGACTCACATATCAACAACTGTTTGACGAATTGCCCCAAATTTTGGCTCTAATATTAAGATCTTCAGAAAAATGTACTGTAGCAGCATCAGTGATGTACTGACTTTTCACAATCAGGTCGTAGTTCTGATTATCCACTAAAATATGACTCGTGGTCAGTGGTTGTCATGTTGCGGCTGATCGCTGTGACACACTCATAGAACTGGAGTTACATCCAGGTAACGAACAGGCTCCTTTCACCTCGTCTCATTTCTGAATAGGAGACGACTGCTGTGCCACCAACAAGAGCTGCCACGCTAACGTCTCTCTGTTGGACTGCAGGACTATAAATCCAGTGTCAGGACGTCAACCGGTGCATGCAAACGTCAGTTCACACCGTCATCTCGAGCATGTCAGCACGCCGATGTTAGCGTTTAGTTCAAAGCGCTGCTGTTTCCATAAACACTCTGGCAGAGCGGCTGGAGCTGCCAGCAGACTCTCCATCTTCAGTTACACTGGAGTTACAGTTACTGTGATCTCGCCGTGCACAATGTGCTTTAGAGATTAGCTCCGTCAGAAACGGCTTTGAAGCAGGAAGTCAGCGGGGGCGTGTCGTGCAGCTTCAGAGGAGCATGAATTATCAATCAGAGTGCTTGAACGAGTCACAGTGTCTCATGTTCAGACGGTGGTCTCACATCATGGAAGAACGAGGGTCATGTTCGACTTTCTGAAACTGTTGTGGGCCTGTTTTGATTGTGTTTTCTAGGTTTTTGTGGTGTTGCATCTGCTTCATCAGCCCCGTCCTCCATCCTCCATCCTCCGTCCCTGTCCGAGTGTTTCTCCACCTGCACCTCATCCCCTCGTTAGTTTGTAGTCTTTAGTTCAGTCTTTGTCGAGTCGTCTGTTGTGTTTCCCTGAGGTTCCTCGTGTGTCATGATCCTCAATAATCTCCTGATTCTGGGTCCAGCTGTTTGGATATAAAACACTGAACCAGGTTGTGAACCAAAACGTTTCGTCAGGCACATTTATAAGGATGGGAAAACCTACATTGTTGAATTTTAACATTTAACTAATTCAATCAAGGATATTGATCATACTCAGATCGTTACGTTTTGTATGCATGTACTCACAATCTGTGATTCATTGTTACGTGAACATTATGACAGTTTGAGTCTGGCCCAGTCTGATCTGGTCTGATTTGGTCTGATTTAGTCTGATCTGGTCTGATCTGGTCTGATTTGGTCTGATCTGGTCTGATTTAGTCTGATCTGGTCTGATCTGGTCTGATCTGGTCTGATTTAGTCTGATCTGGTCTGATTTGGTCTGATTTAGTCTGATTTAGTCTGATCTGGTCTGATCTGGTCTGATTTAGTCTGATCTGGTCTGATCTGGTCTGATTTGGTCTGATCTGGTCTGATTTAGTCTGATCTGGTCTGATCTGGTCTGATTTGGTCTGATTTAGTCTGATCTGGTCTGATTTGGTCTGATCTGGTCTGATCTGGTCTGATTTAGTCTGATCTGGTCTGATCTGGTCTGATTTGGTCTGATCTGGTCTGATCTGGTCTGATCTGGTCTGATTTAGTCTGATCTGGTCTGATCTGGTCTGATTTGGTCTGATCTGGTCTGATTTAGTCTGATCTGGTCTGATCTGGTCTGATTTGGTCTGATTTGGTCTGATCTGGTCTGATTTAGTCTGATCTGGTCTGATCTGGTCTGATTTGGTCTGATCTGGTCTGATCTTGTCTGATTTAGTCTGATCTGGTCTGATCTGGTCTGATTTAGTCTGATCTGGTCTGATCTGGTCTGATTTGGTCTGATCTGGTCTGATCTGGTCTGATCTGGTCTGATTTAGTCTGATCTGGTCTGATCTGGTCTGATTTGGTCTGATCTGGTCTGATTTAGCCTGATCTGGTCTGATCTGGTCTGATTTGGTCTGATTTGGTCTGATCTGGTCTGATTTAGCCTGATCTGGTCTGATTTGGTCTGATCTGGTCTGATCTTGTCTGATTTAGTCTGATCTGGTCTGATTTAGTCTGATCTGGTCTGATCTGGTCTGATTTAGTCTGATCTGGTCTGATTTGGTCTGATCTGGTCTGATCTGGTCTGATTTAGTCTGATCTGGTCTGATTTGGTCTGATCTGGTCTGATTTAGTCTGATCTGGTCTGATTTGGTCTGATTTAGTCTGATTTGGTCTGATTTAGTCTGATCTGGTCTGATCTGGTCTGATTTGGTCTGATTTAGTCTGATCTGGTCTGATTTAGTCTGATCTGGTCTGATTTAGTCTGATCTGGTCTGATTTGGTCTGATTTGGTCTGATCTGGTCTGATTTAGTCTGATCTGGTCTGATCTGGTCTGATTTAGTCTGATTTAGTCTGATTTGGTCTGATCTGGTCTGATCTGGTCTGATTTAGTCTGATCTGGTCTGATTTGGTCTGATTTGGTCTGATCTGGTCTGATTTAGTCTGATCTGGTCTGATCTGGTCTGATTTGGTCTGATCTGGTCTGATTTAGTCTGATCTGGTCTGATCTGGTCTGATTTAGTCTGATCTGGTCTGATTTGGTCTGATTTAGTCTGATTTGGTCTGATTTGGTCTGATTTAGTCTGATTTGGTCTGATCTGGTCTGATTTAGTCTGATCTGGTCTGATTTGGTCTGATCTGGTCTGATTTGGTCTGATTTAGTCTGATCTGGACTGATTTAGTCTGATTTGGTCTGATTTGGTCTGATCTGGTCTGATCTGGTCTGATTTGGTCTGATTTAGTCTGATCTGGTCTGATTTGGTCTGATCTGGTCTGATCTGGTCTGATTTGGTCTGATTTAGTCTGATCTGGTCTGATTTGGTCTGATTTGGTCTGATCTGGTCTGATCTGGTCTGATCTGGTCTGATCTGGTCTGATTTGGTCTGATCTGGTCTGATTTGGTCTGATCTGGTCTGAATCCAGCCTTGAAGACAGCGCTTCTATTCTCAGATCCTGAACAAGTGACTTACTGAAGACTTCTTCAAGGTTTTCCCCTCACAGCATCCAGAACTATCAAGTGACCACTGCCCAAAAAAACAGGACTCTGGCTGTTTCTCAAACTGTCACCATGGCAGCTCAGAGGAAGTGTGCAGTGATTAGTGTGGGCTTTAAGCGGCGGGGTGTTTTACTGTGGAGAGGCTCCGGGAGGACCGAGTGTGAAGTGTGTGTGTGTGTGTGTGTGTGTGTGTGTGTGTGTGTGTGTGTGTGTGTGTGTGTTACAGTGTCTATCAGATCTGTTACCTCAGCTCGGAGGAAGCTATGCGACCACTGTTGTGTGTGTGTGTGTGTGTGTGTGGTGAATTAACTTCTGTCTCCTTCCATTTAGTCTCGGGGCTGAACGTACACGACGGCGCCTCGCTGCTGCTGCTGACCTCCACAGTCAGCAGCCTCCAGCTTCTGATCCGAGACCAGCGGGACTCCTCTGCTCAGCGCTGCAGGGAGGAGCAGCCACACACTCTAACGGCCGGACAGAAGAGGTTCTGTTCGGGTATCAGTAGATTTCATTAAAGGGATATTCCGGTGTGAGTTTAATCCATGGTCTAACACACCTGTGACACCGAGTAAGACTCCCCCTCGAGAGGTCAAGTTAGCTGACCGCTAGCTTAGCTAGTTTTAGCAACCTCAGAAAAGACCGCACGATAACAATACACTGCAGCTTATGTCTCCAACTAGAAACCGCCATCAAAAAGCCACAATTAATGGTGAGAACAGCAGCAAACTTCAGCAACAGTACATGTACAGTCCCAGCACACAGTACGAAGCATCAAACATCTGCTAGCTTTGCTGGATTTGTATTAAAAACACAGCACAACTCACCCTCTCCTCCAGCAGCCTGCCTGTGTGGGGAAGCCCTGACGAGTCGATTACCGAGTGCAGTAGATTTCTGCAGCTCAAGGATGAAAATGTATGAAAATAGTGCAAATATAATAGATTTTTCTCACAGATCAGAATTACCTGACAGGATGTAAACATTGTGTTCACTTGTGAACATTTGCAGGACTCCTTTAGTGATAACTGTCCCTTTACTTATTTTATTCTGGCCTCTCTAACACAGGCTGCTGATCTTATCTCCGTAACCTCAGCCTCAGCAGCTGTCCTCCTCCTCCTCACCCTCCCGGCTGTGATCCTGACATGACTCAGTGGGACTCTTCACAGCAGCACAGACCTGGATGAAAACCAAGCCGGACTCCGTGAAGCAACCCCCATGACGACGACGACGTGATAACAAACAGTCTGGCGGTATTAGCACGGGCTGATGTGAAACGGTACAGTCAGGTTTTAAAATTAGCCCCTACAGACGTGTGATGAACTCAGACGCTGATGATAATCGGCCACAGCTGCAGCATCAGAGTACACAGACGGGATGTAGACATAACACAGTGACAGCGCGAGGTGTCCTCAGCGAGGGCTGCGATTCTGTGGTCCGGTCTGGTATGTGGACTTCAAACAGATGAAGGGACACTTCAGGTCTGTAGACACAAGTGATGATATTTACATGGACAGACGTCCTGTGGATGCAGATACACAGCGAACAGCTAGCTGCAGCTCGGACGGATGAACAGGACTGAACGTTCACAATAACACAGAGTATTTAAATAACTGAATGGAGAACTTAAAGCTGCTGTACTTTACATTATTAGCTCTGATGTTCACCACCTGCCCAGCAAACAGCAGACACAGTTAGCAACTAGCTGCTGAACGTAGTCGAGCGGCTAAAGAAATATTTAGTCAGAGTAAGAGGACTATTTACAGAACAAGTTATTCTATAAACTGTAATGAATAAACGTCAGTCAGCTGAGGATTCGTAGGGAACTCTGACTTTGTCTCAGCTTGTTGAAGACGTTTGAGCTGTCAGTCAAACCTCAGTCTTCATTAGTGAACCGAGGTGACTTCAGTTTTTGTTTCACTGACAGAACCACTTCTCACGATCCAGAATAAGTCCAAGAATCAACGATGGTGGCAGGACTTAATAACGCTCTCTGACAGGTTAGATTCCCCTGTAAACAGTCTGACTGTAGTCCACCAGAGACGGATGGCAGGTCGGGGTCGAGTCAACACGTCGGCTGGATTCCTTCGGCTCCCCAAACAGTCGCTCGTTGGCCACCTGCTGCTGATCCGCTCGGCTGCCGGGCCTCCAGAACCAAAACAGCTTCTGTCACTGATACTATACGTGCAACAACACATTTAATTCACACTCAGCGTCCCGACCTCGTTTTATATTATGTTTTACCTTATTGCTAATATATTTACACACACACACACACACACACACAGCTGGCCTCGGTGCTGCTGCTGATGGTGAAAAGGGAGATTCCCAGAGTGCGGTGTGAAATTAGAAAGAGAAATAAGGTAATGTCACAGGAATGTTTCACCACAACACGAGGCCCGAGGAGGGAGGCGCTGACTCGGTGTGTATGTTTCACTAAATCCAGCGGAGCTTAAAGATAACGGAGTCGCTCGACCAACCGAGAACAAACGAAGGCATGAGAGTTAAAACTGGAGGCTGCGTTAATAAATCATCTGAAGGAAGATTTACAAGGTGCTGAACCGTTGTGATTCCACTTGAACCCTGTCAGATAGGATTCATTTGAAGAGTTCTGGATGTTTGGTGATTCACCGGCGCTGATGTCACGGCCGGGCCTTGATAACTGGGACTGTCTTCCTGCCAGCTCTCAGATAAAAGGAAATCTCGTCCACAGATCTGTGAGCACCGCCCGACTCTGGTTTGTAGCTGAGGTCGAGGTGCCGGGCCGGACAGAGTTCCTGGCAGAACCATGAAAGGAGAAACTCTGGAGCTTTTCCAATCTGGGCAGTCGAGGCCTGGTCTTATCAGCATTTACAAACCAAATCTGTCATCCTGTCAGTAAACCAGAGCCGCGATTGATTACTAGCAATACTTCTACTTTATTAATGCTTAGCCCAATTAGCTAACACTTCTTAAAGACACACTGTGGAATTATTTCTCCCATCTAGTGGTTAAATGTTATTCTGCATCCAAATGAATACTGCTCTCTAGCGCCTCGCGTTTTCAAACGTGCGTTGCAGCCTGTTGGAACTACGGCAGGCGGGATGTGTCAAGATTCAAGAAGCTGTGACAACAACATGTCTTCAAACAGCACTTCATCAAGTTTAGTTTCGGGTGATGAGGTACGTTATTTCAAACAGACTTCAAACTGCAGCTGACGAGCGCGTCTGGCTAAGCTCCTTCTCCGTTCCACAGTCACGCTGGCTCTGAGTGAAAACGCCTTTAGCCTTATCTGTACCACGTAGAGCTTTTTGTCCCTCTCACCAGCTCATCGTTTTTTATAGAGCGGAAGGACATGGAAGCCTCCGTAGAGCTCGCCCGTCCTATGGAAATACAGAGAAGTGATTCTTCCCTCAGGAGGAGAAGTGAGATTGTTGGCAGAGATCATTTTACACCAATGAGGACTTATTTATGAATGAAGACGCTGATTTGAGGTAATAAATTACTTAAAACACGACACAGTGGACCTTTTAAGGCTCACTTATTATCATATTTTGTTACTTACGCTCCGTTGAGCACCAGAAGTTTCACCCAGGAAACAAAACTCTGACGGAGAGTAAATCGTCTGTGCGCTCGTCGGACCGGCCGATGTAGTTACATGGGAACTAGTCCTGCGAGTCGACCGAAGATTTAATAATGTGACTAGAAGCTGAGGGCTGGATTGACGATGACGCCCATTCAGTCTGACAAGAATAAAAAAAGCTTCCAGGTTTACTTCCTGGTTCTGAAGCCCACTGAATATACACTGCAGAGTCTGTTTAGCTGGTCCCGTCCGAGACTTCCTGCTCTGCACTCTTAGAAATAAAAGTTCTAAGTAGAACCATATAAGGTTCTTCGGCTTGTCCTCATAGGAGAACCCTTTTTGGCTCCAGGTAGAACCTTTTATAAAGGTGGAGGGTTCTACCTAGAACCCAACATAAAGGGTTATACCTAGAACTGTGTGTGAGGTTCCACCCAGAACCCCCCATGAGAGGTTCTACAAAGAACCCATACAGGATCTTATACCCACGCTTTCAACAATCCCTGAAGAACTCTTTCTCCAAAAAAGGGTTCTCTGGATCAAAATGGTTCTTACTGGAACCGTTAATGTTACCAAGAACCCTTTTAAATCCCTTTATTCAGGAAAGGGTTTTTAAAGGGTTCTCTGGATCGAAATGGTTCTTACTGGAACCGTTAGTGTTACCAAGAACCCTTGAAAAACCCTTTATTCAGGAAAGGGTTTTTAAAGGGTTCTCTGGATCAAAATGGTTCTTACTGGAACCGTTAGTGTTACCAAGAACGCTTGAAAAACCCTTTATTCAGGAAAGTGTTTTTAAAGGGTTCTCTGGATCAAAATGGTTCTTACTGGAACCGTCAGTGTTACCAAGAACCCTTTTAAAACCCTTTATTCAGGAAAGGGTTTTTAAAGGGTTCTCTGGATCAAAATGGTTCTTACTGGAACCGTTAGTGTTACCAAGAACCCTTTTAAAACCCTTTATTCGGGAAAGGGTTTTTCAGAAGCAAATGGTTCCAGGTAGAACCTCAGCCCTTGTAGAAGAACCCTTTTGGAACCCTTATTTCTAAGAGTGTGGACTTTACGTTGAGTTGAAGTCCTGTTTTCTTTAAATCACTTTTCTCAGCTTGAAGAAAGTTTTACAAATATACGACCATCGGATCAAAAACTCATAGTAGATGAGTTGAGAGGTGTCCTGTCAACAGACGACTCTTTTATAATGGGGAAATGTTTTTTGGGGAATGTTTTGCTTCAGTACCTCGAGTGGCCACAGGGGGAAGCACTGTGGCTCTGTGGTGCCACCGTACAGCAACACAAGACATGTACGCCTCTCTTACATAAAAACTTAATTCCAAGTCTGATCTGAACACGACTCTTTGCACTGACCACAGAAACACAGCCACATCCTTCCTCTCCGTGTGATTCCCTCCTCACCTGTGCTCTCTGGTTCAGATCTGAGCAGAGGGAAGACTTCACCATCGTCCTTGAGATAGCTCGCTGCCTCACCAGCTGCAGGACACTTTCTCTTCCTTTTCCTGTTATCCCCCTGAAAGATCAGGTCGGTGTTCACCTCCCAGCACCGGGACGTTTCACTGACGACATCCTGAAACTGTCAGAGTGCAGAACGAGGGGATTTCTGTGTGTGAGTCCACCCAGCAGTCACGAACACTTGGACCTATTTTAAGGCAAATGATTTCACTGTTACCAGAAATGTAATGTAAAAGAAACAAACTCATTTCCCAGAATCTCCCGGTCTATTATTTTATCTCTTTCACCGCAGCAATCTGGCAAAACCCTGGACAGAAACTCTCAACCCCAGAACAGCTCTGCAGAGAGAGGAGGTTCTGGATGGATTCCCGGGTCAAAGAGGCACCGGACTTTCACCCAGGAGGCCGCTGTGTGAAGGTGAAGGTCGACGGTGAGTTATTTGAACTCACTGAAGCAGTTATGTCACCTCACATACATCACATAACTGAAGAGACGTACGTGATGTACAAGGATGAAACCGAACCAACCAGTTCTCTTGAGTTAAGCTAACTAAACTTCAAGCGTACGACGAAGGTCCAGTTTGCTTGTCGGTGTAACAGTCGTGTTGTTTTTATGTTTTATGTCCTTTTTGGAGTCGGTGACAATCAGCCTACTCAGCTGTTGGTTGCAAATTCCTGTGTTATAATCTACAATATATTCTGTATTAACATCAGTTTGGAAGTGTTGATGCTTGTTTGAGCAGAAGGAGGCTCTGATATTAGTACCTGTTTCTTTAAAAGCTGATGTCATAAGTGCAAAGTTAGCATGACTCAGGCTCCGCCCACACGAAAACGCTGTTTTGTGTAAACCCACATGTTTTGCATTGCATCGTCCACACGGATCCTGCAAACGCACTTTTTTGAAAACGGGTCTCAGGGTGGAGAAATTCGAAAACGCAGCCCCTGCATACTTTGCGTTTTGATGACGTCATCGCCCCACCCCTCGACCTCTCGCCTTCGACCTCTGAACCCAGCGACGTCTCATTACAACAACAACAACAACAACGATGGCGGACTACATGCTTGTGTTGGTGCTGCAGAAGATATTGAGCCTATCAGGGTCACTGGGGCAAAATATTCTGCTCCTCTGCCACGACGCTGAGCAGAAAAGGATTATGGACCACCGACCAGCTATTCTCATCTTCTTCTTGTTGTGTTCGGTTTCTCCTTCGGCTGTCTGTTTGTATACAGCGCTAAAGCTTTATGTGCATGCTCCGTCTCTTCTTCTCTGTTTTTGGTGAATTTCCAGCGCCACCTATAGGCCTGGCATATGAACTACAGCGTACTGAGTTGGATCCGTGTGGACGCAAATATTCTTGAAACGGTGGAAGACGGGGAAAAAGATGGTTGTGGTCCGTGTGGACGGGACCTCAGACTCTGGTTTTACGTGTAAAGCTGCTGTAAACTGCTGGACTCGAGTCAAAGCGCTCAGCTCAGAGCCTGAAGAGGTCACTGTGTGAAAGTAGACTGTGCATAATAGACTGAATTCTCACATTTGATGTATGGAAAGTGCTTCCTGTCAGTGGCTTTCTCCTCCTCTGAGCTCTGAACCGTCTCAAACTAAAATCCTCAGACAGCCTCTCTCACATTATTCTCTGCAGTATAAACAACTCGTTTCCTGAGATCTACTGTCGGAGCAGTTACACCTTTGCTATTTTTAAAAATGAAGCGTGGTTGAGCCTGAAACACTGCTGTGCTGTGCTCAAACACTGGCCCTTCAGAAGTCAACGCTGAAACCTGCCGCTGTGTTGAGGTTCACCATTCATTCACTGCTGTTCCTGGTTTTTTCCTTTCCATGAAATATCGGCTCTACGTTTCTCTCCGTCCTGTTGGCCGGCGCTCGCTGTATGCTGTCAGAACAGTGGGCGTCGAGGACGGCTGGGTGGATGCATGAATGCCGGGCTTTGTGCGCGGGCATGTGTGGGCTGCGATCACCTCTAGTCTTACCGTTTAGGTGGAGGCGTGAGAGGGAAAAACACAGGGTTCTCCTTACTCCTGGTGCATGAAAGCTCACTTTTAATATGGAATTTGAACATTTACAGACCGCTGCTCCAAACTGAGGAGGGTTTTGTTGAGCTCGGTCACATGAAAGTGCAGGAGGAGCCGGGAAAGTTGTAGCTGAGATTAAAAAATATGTTGCAATTGCAGAGCTACGTTTCACCGGTCAAAGACTTGGGACTTGGTTTCTAGGGGAAATCTACAGGAAGGGAGGCAGAGGAGGAGATGTGGAAGTGTAGAAAGGTCTGCGAGGGCCAACACTCGACTGTGCTCGTAATCGTCAGCGTGCGTATTCAGGTGGCTGCATCTGTTCCAGCCAAACGGGCCTCCTGGGCCAGTTTTAAGTGAGGGTGGACTCCCACGTGCCTCGCCAGATCAATACGGGCCGGCGGGGACAAAGAGCGCCTTTTAGGCAACAGAAATTCCAAGTAGCGGGAACCCAAAGTGAAACAGAGGTTACGCTGTGTTTGCTTTGGATGAGGTTTCACTGTTTCACTGCTGCCGCTGCAGCTGAACCTGCTGCAGGGCGGCGACGGCGGCGGTTTATAAGACGGTCGACTCCCACAAACACAAACACAAACATGCAGAAACACATTTCAGTGTGTTTTCTTCTCTCACACACACACTGGCTTTCTTCACCTCTGCTGTTCTGACTCTTATTCTGCAGTCAGGCGTCCGTTTGGCCCCAGAAGACCCTAAATCCTGATGTTTCCCTCTGGGGAGATTAGAGACGAGGCTTATTGATCACCTCAGTATCACATGTTGACATTTTAAAATAGGATAAACTCACTCTGTGAAATTATTATCTAAGCGGTGTAATGGCACAGGGAAGATTTCACGTCATTATCTTGTATATCTTTGTTGTTTTCTTTACCACCTCGCCATAATAACGATCAACACGTTGCCATATTCTTCTAATTATCCAACAGGGGCCACTGTTGTTGCTGCTGGGAACATAAAACATGTGACTTCCTGTGGGAAACCCTCCTGACACCAGATTTTGGAACAACAGTGTCGATGTTTTCGTGAACTGGAGATATGTGGAAACACAGCTGCTGCGTAAAACGAGCTAGCGATGTTAAAAATTCCTCGATCTTTCCCTTCATGCCGATCTGCATCAAAATGGGATCCATCCTTGGCTGAGACCCGTCCTGCTCCAGTTTTGTCGAAATCTGTTCAGTAGTTTTTGAGTCATCCTGCTGACAAACAGACAAACCAACCAACCGACCACCAACCAAACAATCAGGGGTGAAAACTTAATGATTATAATTCTTTACGTCTTCAGCTCGGGGAAACATCTGCAGGACAGATGCAAATCATCTGACTGAAGAACAAACAAGACGTCTCCGCCAGCAGCTACTGAGGAGCAAATGTTAAACTGGGAGACAAAAAGTCGTATCTCTTCTTTCTTGTTCACTTTCGACCTTCCATTTCCATTTATCAGCACAGCCAGCAAAGCACAATAATCCTTCAGCGAGTGGACGATGGTGTAAATGTCAGAGCCGGCGTGAAAATGAAGCTGTTGTTCTGAGTTCAGACGGATGTTTTTTCCCAGGAGCAGTGAAAGTTCAAACGACGGGCTGCTGCACTGAAAACGCACCTTAATGGACAAAATAGCTGAGCGCAGATAACAAAAGCTGCGGAGCTGAAAACAAGAGAAAAGCTTCTGGGTTGTGTTTTTTTCTTCCCATGGGAGAGCAGCACAGCGACAGAGCAGCCGCGGCCGACACATGGTGAACATTACCAACAAGTCCAACTCATAAATGGAGAAATTGTGCAAATCTGTTGTTTTTAATTCACGTATCCACGCACAGCGTGAGCTACAGCGCCGGACTGGTGGTTTTTAAACGCAGGCTTAAGACGTTGCAGATGGGCGCTGGGTTGATGGACTCTCTGACAGATGTAGTTTCTGTTTCTCCCCGTCTGGCCTCCCCTGCAGACGCTGTGAGAAAATGAGTTTTATAGCTCAGTAACCGAGCACAGCGAATTAAACAAACCTTGTTAAGGTTATTTTACTGAATATAAACGTGGCGCTGCTCGAGTTAAGCAGCGGTTTCTGCTTTTACTGGACTTTGAGTGCATCTGTCGGATGTGTGGCGCTGCATGGTGTGTGCATCTGTACACATATGTGAATGAACCTGAATATATATAAGTGTGTGTGGCGACGACCCCGGTGCTCAAACCCCCCGCGGTCCCTAATTCATTCTACCTAACATCCCCATAAACATCCTGCTGCAGCTCCCTCGTGGTTTGTTTATGAGCTCGGCCTCTTCAAACAAAAGGCCACACAGGAGGTCGGCCTCGTCGCGGACGAAGACGAGCTCGAAGGCATCGCATCATTCACACAGCGGGCCGTCACAATGAAAGGAACAAAAAGAGTGCCGTAAAATACAGCGAACAAAAAAACGCCAAAATAAAAGGAACAAAAACATCAGCAATGAGTAAAAATACAAATAAAGGAGCCTTTTCTTTTTACAATATGCCCGACTGTGGCTTTAATGGAGGGATGTGGCAGTCGGAGTTAATTGGTAGCCTGAATCCTGCAGCTCTTTTCTGTTTGCACAGCATGACTTCCCTAATTATCACCTCCCCGCTCCTCCAGGACGATATGAGACGGTTTGATAAGATTTGCAGCGGCCTTAAGAATCAACAATGACGTAAAAATGTATAGTTTAGCTGACAAATCCGTCCAGTCTTCATCCTCCTGAGAGATAATACCATCATCACCCTCACAGACTGTACAAATGCAGCTTTTCTTAGACAAACATCCGCCGTGATAAGAGCGAGAGGTAATGACTTCAATGATAGGGAAATTGTTTCCTCTTGGACCCGCCCGGCTTCACTGGGACGCCAGTTTCACCCGTGCAGAGCAGACGGAGAGGGCCGAGGCCCAGGTCCGGGTATTTATTTCCACATGTGATAGTGATGAGACGTTATCTGGGGAAAACAAACGGAGGCCTGCCCGTGTTAGTGTTCGAGGGGAGCAGATCTGAGCAGCTTTAAAGTGGAAGTACAACAATAAATCTTTACCTCAGCTTTCTGGTTTCAAAGGCTGGAAAAATAATTCACGACCTGGTTAAAAGCAACACTGTGATCGACGTGTTGAACATCCAGATGACTGTGTGATGTCACAGCTCCGCTTTATTTACCTGTCGGCGTTAACGCTCCGTCTGAGGCAGAAACTGTGAACTAAGTTAAGCCTCATTTAACACCAACTAAATAACTGGTAGAGGCTCAGCTAGCGTTAGCTTTGCTGTTATATAGAGCCTGTTGTGCTCACAGGTATGTGTGTGTGTTGCTGCGTATACGTTTCCTTCATAGACGTGCCCAGAAAATAATGACATGCCTGTGTGAAACAGAAAATAGTCGGACTGTAGGAGGTGATCTGTGTGGACACTTTGATTTACATTTAGATTTAAAGTCTTTATTGTCATTGCACGGTATAAAAAATATGTTAGCACAACGAAATTGAGGCACAGCTCTCCGGTCAGTGCAAAAGATAAATATTAAATAAATAACTAAACAAGGCGTGCACTTATCAAACAAACAAACAAACAAAAAAGGACACTATATACATATATTTGTAAGTTTGATTAGCATCCAGCAAGATCGTTACAAAGCTGTAGCGTCAGTGAGCTGCTGACCGCTGAGGCAGCAAGTTTTTGGTGTATAAAAAGTTCTCGTGGTGATATTCAGGGTAAAAATACAGCTAACTGGCAGCTAATAACCCCGACAGAGCGGACTGGAGATATGGTGAGCGGCGCTGGCTCCGGTGAGTGTGAAAAATAATGTGTTTTTTGGACATTAGATTATATAGATCTTATCTAAACTTTGAATAAGAATATGAACTTGAAAATGGTTGTGATGATGTGTGTCTCCTTTGAGCCAATCAGGTTCATTGGTAAGTTCTGACAGCCACCATGTCTCCTGTCAGTTCCTAAAACACGAAGCAAAACAATTCAGTCGACTTGGCGATGGATGTTTGTATGTAGTTATGGCTGTTTGAACGATACGAGGCGATCAGTGAGGTCTGGAGTGATGCACCACCACTCCACAGTCAGACGAATGAGAGGTTGTCCTATTTCTTCTCAGTCTGCCAGCACTGTGTCAGCAGCTTAAGAGCCTCGTGTTCCTCTGAAGAGCTGATGGAAACTAAAACAGAGCTAAAAATAAGTCAGAAACAATCCCTAATTAATGCCAGCGCTGCTCTGACGCTGGTCTGCGTCTACATACGATGGTGGACTGTTCGCTGGCAGGTTCATCCTCTCAGCTTTACGAGGTGATAATATGTCAGTGTTGAGTTTGTCCCCGAACGGAGCAACAAAACTTTAACTGGACTCCGTAAGTGCTGTCAGACGAGAGAGCAGGCGTAGTTTTAGTAGGAGATGAAATCACGAGTGGTTTTATAGCTCAGGGTTCATGTCAGACCACCGATTACAACTGAATCGAGATAAAAGAAACGAACAAGGCATTCATCATCCTGACGGTGTGGTCACACCTCGATCCCGGTCCAAGAACGCAGCGTGGGATGAGTCCAGCTCCCGTTCTCCTCACGGTCCCTGTGACACCGACACGGAGGTTAATGAGCTCGTGTTGTGTGAGGGAGGCGTCGCTGTAGGATTGAATGTATTTACATTAGCTTTATTGGAATGTGAACGAGCCTTTCTGAATCACTTCCTATGAAACTTCAGCCTCCGACTCGTCACGGTGAACTCTGATTATTGGCAGCGAAGGCGTTTAAAACCTGCTCCCCCGCCGTCGCGTCTAACTCTAATATTTGCTTGTCTTTGTCCGACGGAGGGCTTTAAAGTGAAGTCACTTTTTCTTGGAAGACTATAAAAGAGTGGAGATATGTTTCAGGAACAGAGGCTCCTGCTGTGTGTGCAGAGGCATGAAGGCAGGTCGGTGTGTCGCTGAGGGCTGCTGGGTGTTTGCTGCACTGTGACTCGTAGATGTAGGCCGTCTTGTAAGTACATGAAGAAGAACTGAGTCAGTGAGCGAGTCCACGGCTCGACTGAAGCCTGACGGAGCTGCACACCTCCCCCGAGGCTGCTCTGTGCAGCCGAGCGCAGTGCGCCCTGCAGAGGCATTTTAAAGGTTCCTCCAAAGTGCGAAATAACAACTGGGGGTCTCCCATAATAGTTAAAGCAAACACAGCACCCTGACCTGCACAAATGTGAAACGCAGGCCAAGCCTCCAAGAATGTCAACATGGCAGCCGCGAGGCATCGGAAACATGCGCCGGTCAAACAGCACACACACAGAGGATCGAGATAACGGCTGCAGAGGAAGCAGATAGAGGAGGAATGGGGTACAATGGGGACAATAGCAGGGCAGAGAATTCAAGGTTTTCACCGTAGACGCCGTTCAGACGTATAGACTGTTCAGTCACACATCACGTATGTGGCCACAGCAGAAAGCCTGGTTGTTTGTTTGGTTGTACGTCCTAATCCAGCCTATTTATAACAGAGAAACAGTTAGAACCCCCCCGCCGCCCCCGCAGGAATGTTAATCTTCCCGAGGACTTTGGTCAAGAGTCCAGCGGGCCGGCCATCCAGCGCCACAGAGCCGCCGGGGTCGAGCCGAGTACATCCGAGCGGCGCGAGTTGTCTCTTTAAGGGAGATGCAATTCATCTAAAGCCACAGCAAAGGAACAGAAATGCTGTCCAGTTGAATTCTTTCGCTCTCAGAGAGCAGCCTCGCAGCAGCGAAACCACATAAACCGGTGAAGCAGCCAGAGATTCCAGTGAATTGAGGCAAACTGTGGTGAGGGGAGAGCAGAAGAAAGTCATCAGCGAGTTTCGCCCTGCAGCATCCGCAAGAGAAAATAACAGTTAATAACAGAAACGGCCTGTCACGCTGAGCTCCCAGTGGACGTGATCGTGGCTCGGGGACCAGAGGAGGGGTCGAGCTGTGGAGACCCTGAAGACAACGTGGAAGTAACACCAACATGCCAACGATTAGACGGACTGTGGAGCACTTTAGTTCACATGTTCATGGTCTCCAGAGGCAAAATCTGACTCCTGACCTCTTCGTCTGTGAGGTTTTGGCCTTTAGTGGAATATGAATATATCCAACAGCTTTTCAACGAGCACCTCCATCAGGTCAGACTTCACATCTGTCCGTATCGGACAGATGTGAAGTCTGACCTGATGGAGGTGCTCGTTGAAAAGCTGTTGGAAGAGTAGCTCCTTTCAGATAGAAAAGGTGGCACATGTGCAGCAAGGTAAAGGCTGCAATGTGCCTCCTTGTCTGTCTAAAAGGGAGGTGTAATATTCCTCCTTTTCCAAACAGCCTCCACTTTTCCTCCTCTGGTAGGCGTCAACATGTGACGTGACGTGAAGCAGGAAGTTGGGCGTGAAGAGAAGCAGGGCAGTTTCTGCTTTTCTCCCAAAATCCTCTTCCCGTTTAACATTGGGGCTTATGGGGCAGTTGCTGGAGTTTGTGTCGGTTAGACGCAGATAATTCAAAAACCGTACATCCTCCCGATAAAGTGGACACGTTGCCAGACAGAAGACAAGTGTGGCTACGTTCTTGGAAAATATCACTATTGTAGTGTGAAATCTGTGGCTAGGATCGTCATCTAAAGAAACATTTTCGGAGAGTTTTTTTCAGGCTCCCCCACTCTGCCAGTTGGTGCTGCGCGAACATTCCGCAATACACACTCATTGAAAATCCTGAATTTTTCTGAATTTTTTCGAAATCACTCACGATCAATTAAGGGTCACCGTTCAAAAACTAAACATCGTAGAAAGAAAGTTCAAATACAACTCAAATAGATAAGACTTGTGCCTACATTTTAAAGTTTGAATGGTGTCTCTAGGTCAAAGTCTGCCAGAGCAGGAGATGTTTGAAAAACGTTGATGATTTTGAGACTTTTTTGACCCCGTCCCATTCATTCCTTATGGGAAGTTTTTCACAGTTTTTCTTCAAAATAAGAGCTTTACATTGCACCCCATCAGAGTTTAGAACTGGGTTCTTAGCGGGGGGCTTTTAATTTGAAAGTAGCGACCGCTATTAGCTCGCCGCTACAACAACAAGCGGACAACCAAGACAGCTACAGAGAGCGAGGAGACGCTAGCATCTCCCGGATCTCAGCGGCTTTCCAGCTGCTCATCTTCGTGGATGAAGTGACGAACTGACTGCTGTGATCAGCTGTTTCCTGGTTTTAAAACTCCCGGCTGTGGGTGCGCAGCAGTGCACGTCATCCACACCTCCGCCCATCTCAGCATTTGCCACCACATTGCCGCCTCGGATTTACAGAAATGGAGGCGCAAATAAGTGTAACGTTACCCTCCGAGGGGCAAAACTGGTGGAACAAAACAGACCACCAATTTGCCGCCTTCTGTCTAAATCCACGGAGCGAGCCGCCAAAAGGACGGCAGATTGGTGGCTTACTGCCCAGAATAAAAAGGGCTAGTGAAATCAAGTCTCCTGATGACTTTCCCATCAGCCTCACCTGTACTTTGATCACCTTACAGGAGCAGTTCATCCAAAAATGAAAGTTCAGTCATCACCTCCTCGTCCCCGTGGTGATGGAAAGTCGGTTGGCTTTAGACTGGATGTGAGCTGTATGTGTCTAGTTTTGCATCTACAGTGAAGATTTCTGCTGAAAGGCTGTAAAACATCTAGAGGATTCAGAGAGTTTCGTGCTACAGTTCGTTTCTCCGGCTTGTGAAAAGGGATTTCCACGATTACTTTCCTGGCAGTCTTATTATAGCCGCTGTCGTGTTCCTCTTTCACCGTAAAGGGAACTGAATATCAGTAAGTAGAAAAAAAAGCCCTCCACACTCTGTTCCTCCCTTCAACGCACTCAGAAGTGAAATGAACTTGAGTTTGATTGAAAGGTGCAGCAGATACGCTCAGCTGTCTCTAAATGTCACGCAGGCTCATAACAACAGAACCGTTAAATAACGAGCGGTGCTGATTTCCACATCAGATCCGAGAGACGTTACTCATTTATCTTGGCAACCTTTGGCTTCGGAGGAGGAAGTAATTTCAGAGAGGAATTTGGCTGAAGTGTAGCAGGGTGTGACTGTCCAGATGAAGATTTATACTTGACGACGGGGGAATTTGAGGAATAATTGGCGTGTTTTTTACGAGATCGTGCCATCCTTCTTCACAGCCTTCAAGACCCTTTCTTTCAACTCGCCCCCCCCGTCAGAGCTCTCTTTGTATCTGGTTTGTGTCTCGGACCACGAGGCCTCTCGTCTTGTTCTCGGTCTTATCACTCACGCTGCAGCTCCTCGCAGCAGCCACAGCTCATTTAAAAGCTGCTGCAGCCACGTTGAGGCTAATGAGCCATAAGCTTTCTGGACAAAGTACAGTCGGGCCTCCCATCACCAGCCGGAGGTCACCACGTCCCAATCTGCTTAATAAGCTCCGACCTTTGTTTGGCAAGTATTTTAACACACTGTTGTTGCACCGACCCAAAAAGTTCAGAGGTTCTGTGTACCGGGAATCTGTTTTACAAGAGTCGTAGTAACTTTACGTGCACAACTTAAGGCCCCCACACACCGCCCAAGGCCGACTTCCTTATCCGACCACTCCGTCGCCTCCTGTCTGACCCGTTCGGCAGAAAAGTCACACTGAAACACACCGCCCCGTCTACACAGCAGCGTATACGTTCTGCACCTGCACGAGATGCAATAAGTCTCCTAAACATCGGGTGGCGCTAGTCTCGTGCCAGTCACCCAAAACATAAAAACAGGAAATGACAGAACGGAGTGCGGACCGTAGCTTATCAGAACAAAGCACACACAGTGTTAGCTCAGCATTACTTGCGTGATGTCGTATTACGGTGGTCTCTCTTCCACCAGGGCAGCCAGCTGCTCCTCAAAGTCCTCGGTCCACACAGCCATGGCTTCCAAACATACGCTGGTTTATCCCCAAAATAACGAACGGTGAAGTGTTGTTTGTAACTCTGTGCCGTCTCTGTTTATGTGGTTTGTTTACCGTCGTCACTTCCGCCGCCCCTCCCACACGCCGCGCTGATTCGCTGGCACACCGCCAATCAGAATGGTCACCGAACAGCTAGCTAACAACCAATCAGAGTATCCGACGGCGTCCAACCTCAGACGGCCGACTTCATATGTTCAGTCGGATCAGACGCAGCTGAACACACCGAACAGAGCAGCTCCCGAACTCGTCCGACTCTCTCCAGCGTCTGAGCCGGTGTGTGGGGGCCTTTACAGTGATGGTCGACAGATAAAGTGCATTAAAACCACCAACTCAACAAATGTGCCGCAATTCAACTTTTGACAACCTCAGCACAGTTTACTTGATGCATGTCTGAGCTGGTAGAGTTGATGAATGCTGGAGTTAGCAGCTATCTGGTTTCCATCAGATTATAAGCAGCGTCTGCATGTAGAGGTCTCCTCCTCCTCTGAACGCCTGGCTCGCCTCTCAGCAGGGAGTCTCAGAGTCTGTGACAGAGCAGCCGGGAGAGCTGATCTCATTAGCGGGACGATGGGAGGACTGCTGAGCTGGACATTCCTCTGTGGCAGCAGCAGAGGAGATGCACGGCTTTCACTGGGTATAAAAGATGTATTAATAAACTGGAAGAACCAGACAAAGTCCAGGAAAATAAAATAACTCACACAGAGGCTTCACAAGAAGAACGACTCCACAGAGCTGCAGAATCTACTCTCTGCTCGCTTAAAAACAAAACAAAAGACACAAGTGACGTGGGATCATGGCTGATGAATATCTGGACGAGGTAACGTGTTAAAGTTAAACTTTAGCCGTTTTTATTCTGGGCAGTAAGCCACCAATCTGCCGTCCTTTTGGTGGCTCGCTCCGCGGATTTAGACAGAAGGCGGCAAATTGGTGGTCTGTTTTGTTCCACCAGTTTGCCCTCGGAGGTAACGTTACACTTATTTGCGCCTCCATTGCTGTAAATCCGAGGCGGCAATGTGGTGGCAAATGCTGAGATGGGCGGAGGTGTGGATGACGTGCACTGCTGCGCACCCACAGCCGGGAGTTTTAAAACCAGGAAACAGCTGATCACAGCAGTCAGTTCGTCACTTCATCCACGAAGATGAGCAGCTGGAAAGCCGCTGAGATCCGGGAGATGCTAGCGTCTCCTCGCTCTCTGTAGCTGTCTTGGTTGTCCGCTTGTTGTTGTAGCGCGAGCTATAGCGGTCGCTACTTTCAATTAAAAGCCCCCCGCTAAGAACCCAGTTCTAAACTCCGATGGGGTGCAATGTAAAGCTCTTATTTTGAAGAAAAACTGCGAAAAATGTCCCATAAGGAATGAATGGGACGGGGTCAAAAAAGTCGCAAAATCATCGACGTTTTTCAAACATCTCCTGCTCTGGCAGACTTTGACCTAGAGACACCATTCAAACTTTAAAATGTAGGCACAAGTCTTATCTATTTGAGTTGTATTTGAACTTTCTTTCTACGATGTTTAGTTTTTGAACGGTGACCCTTAATTGATCATGAGTGATTTCAAAAAATTCAGAAAAACTCAGGATTTTCAATGAGTGTGTATTGCGGAATGTTCGCGCAGCACCAACTGGCAGAGTGGGGGAGCCTGAAAAAAACTCTCCGAAAATGTTTCTTTAGATGACGATCCTAGCCACAGATTTCACACTACAATAGTGATATTTTCCAAGAACGTAGCCACACTTGTCTTCTGTCTGGCAACGTGTCCACTTTATCGGGAGGATGTACGGTTTTTGAATTATCTGCGTCTAACCGACACAAACTCCAGCAACTGCCCCATAAGCCCCAATGTTAAACGGGAAGAGGATTTTGGGAGAAAAGCAGAAACTGCCCTGCTTCTCTTCACGCCCAACTTCCTGCTTCACGTCACGTCACATGTTGACGCCTACCAGAGGAGGAAAAGTGGAGGCTGTTTGGAAAAGGAGGAATATTACACCTCCCTTTTAGACAGACAAGGAGGCACATTGCAGCCTTTACCTTGCTGCACATGTGCCACCTTTTCTATCTAAAAGGGGCTTTAGAGGCATCAGGCTGCAGCGTCTGATGAGCTCTCATTATAATACAGAAATGTTACGTAACATATATTTAATATAAACCACAGCTCTGTCCTGACAGTTAGCTTTGATGACTGTTTCTCTGGATGCAGAACTGCTGAGATTGCATCGGCCTATTTCTGACTCTCTGGCCTGTGTGCTGCTAAATGTGGACACAGATGATGAGAGGAAAGAGGTGGAAGGGGGGAAATGAGGTGCAAAGTTAATCGTGGCGAGGAGTCAAACCGTCTCTTGGCTGCAGGAGCGCGGCGGCAGCATCAATCACACCTCCACAACAGCCTCCTTATCCGGCGGATAAGAAGCTGCTGCTACGTGCTGCGCGTCCGTCGCTCCTCCGAGACGTCACCACGCTGCTCAGGTCCGAATCTGTGACACTGATCAGCAAGGAAGCAGGGCAGACGGACTGACTGTGTTCACACACACACACACACACACACACACACACACTGCTCTGTTTGCTGAATGTAAACACACCGCTGCTCCTTCAGGCACTTAAAGGGATTCTTGTTTTCTCTGTGCTGAATCATTAACTGGTGACGAACTCTGGCAACAGTCAGGAAAATAATTAATGAAATAAATACAATGAAACAGTTAAATGAAGGAAGTGTAGAGAAAAACATCCCTAATATGAGATACTTAAAGTTGATTTATGACCCTGGAAACATTATCTAACAAAGATGATCTCATCAAAATGTCCATGTAATTATGATTTGGGAACTTTGATCCACAACAGAAGATCTTCGTTTTACTTTTGAAGTGATTTTTTGCTTCTGTTTGCTTACGTAAGCTAACGTTAGATAGATATTACTCTCACAACATTTCAGGTCAGTCATGTTGCCTGATGCTGAATCAGACTACATCATATTCATGTCGTCCGTGATGGTTCATAGGTCATCTTGGAGGCTGGACAGGGAACTGTCAATCATGTCTTCTGAAGCTAGCATAGCTAACAAGCAGGTTACTCACCGGGTTGCTGAAGAGCCTCCGCTAATTCTCACCAACATAATAAACGAGCACCAGGACTTTCATCTGGGAGGTTCTGTCCGGTTCTGTTCACTTACTAACGTAGTGAAGTTACATCACGTACGTACATTTTGATTCATGCAGGAAAAATACATTTCTTGGATCTATTTCATCGTTTAGGTGAGAGCGTGTTGAAAATCAGTCCGCAGTCAGGCTGATGTGGTCGTGATGAGGAAAACAAAAACCTTTGTGAGAGTCAGTGTTTGTTTTGTCCGCTCTGGGCTCCTGTAGAACACGGTGATGATGCACCTGTCATGATTCTGGTCGTGCGTCTGTGGTTTCCTGTTTTATTTTGAAGTGTTGCTTTTCATTTCCTCCCATTGTTTGACGTCCACCTGTGTCTCGTCTGTAACCAGGTGTGTGTGTGTGTGCCTGGTGTTTTCATTGATTTGTACATTTCTTGGTTCTTGGATTCTTTGGTTCTTTGGATATTAAAGCTCACTCTTGGTTCTTTTATCCTGTCTCAGTGTCTGCTTTTGGGTCCATCTCCTTAAACACCACCTCATGTTAACAGAACTTTAACAAATGGAAATTCAAACAAAACATCTCCAACTCTATGATAACTGGGTGAACTCCATCCTTCTCCTGACCAACAGCTCTCGTCTGAAAGCATACTTCTGTTGTAGGCAAACACTGCTCCAAATCATCTTTGAACACAGATTTTATTCATTAAAAACACACAGAGAGGAAACAGGAAGATGTCAGTGTGCATATCTTTTAGTCTTTATGGATTTAGTTTCGGCTCTCTTATCACTTTCCTGTGATAAGCGCCACCAGGAGGAGCCATGAAGAAGTGACGCTGGAGTCAGACTGGCGAGGAAATCTGTTCAGAGCGCCTTATTTTTAATTTTATATTCATATCAGCACCATGAAGGATATTCAGTCCCAGCTCTGGAGTCAGATACACCACGATGGGTAACATGAGACCTGAAATCTCCCCACAAATAAAACATCATAATGTTCATTATGGAAACCACTGCTGCAGAGAGAATGTAAATATGCTTTCCTCTGGCAGCACATGGAGCGTTATGAGTCCCACCTGGTGTTGAACTTTAATATTTGGGCGCTTTAAAGCTTTTCTGGAGTTTCTGTTGGACCCTCTTCTTCTGTTATTCTGCTCTTAAAGTCACTTTGAGAAGGTCGAAATGAGCTCACGATGCCAAGGAGGCAGTTTGAGCTGAGTGGTTCTGAAAGAGAAAATAGTGAGGAGAGAGAGAGAGGAGGGAGGAGGAGGAGGAGGAGGGGAGCTGAAGGAGGAGGAGGGGAGGGGGAGGAGGAGGAGGTGGGAGGTGAATGGGGAGGAGGGGAGGTGGAGGAGGAGGAGGTGAAGGGGAGGAGGGGAGGTGGAGGAGGGGAGGTGAAGGGGGAGGAGGGGAGGTGGAGGAGGAGGAGGCAGCTGAGCGGGCAGCAGGCTGCTGGAGCTCTGACAGGAAACTTTCCTGCTCGCTCGGATCCTCAGCAGTCAGTCAGACTTCACCGCTTCACTTCACCATCTGAAATGCACTTGACTGGACCGCGGAGGTTCTGACCCAGTCACCCGGGCATGGCTCTCCATCTGCTTCCACCCACAGCGCGTCACTGAAGATCACGACACTTTTTTCTTTTTCGAGGATAAACTTTGGGACTAAATGTCAGTGTCGAGCCTTTAACGTGAGGATGGAGACGCTGTTTTACCTGCTCGCCTTCATGCTGGCCCGGTTCGGCTGGGGTCTCGGGTACTCGGAGTCCAGTATCCAGGCGGGCCAGAGAGCAGCCAGCAGACACAGGTACGTGCTGTTCATGTGATCACCTGTGGCTCGGTCTCTGTGACAGAACCAGAACCAGAACCAGAGCTGCAGTTCAAAACCTGCTTTGGAAAACTGTGGATTTAAGAAGTGTGCTCGGTGGTGAGGGATCCTACCTGCTGCTGCCATGTGGTGCTCAAAGTGAGGCCCGGGGACCCTCAGAGGTCCTTGAGAGGGTTCCTGGGGTCCCATTAGAAAAAGGGGGGAATACTAAAGGTTTGAAAACCTCAGCTTTCTTCCATCATGCCTGATAGTGTTGGGCAGAGTTGTATTGATTCAGATATCGGAAATACTCTGACAGGAAGTTGCTCCACGCTGCCCCCTGGAGACGCCTGGTTTTAGAAGTTGATTTCCTGCGTTTGATGTTAAGTGGCGCTAACGTAGCTCACTGGGAAGAATCACGGTCCAGTTTCTTAATTATGTGGTGGACGTAACGACATCAGGTCGGGTAAAACGGCGTCGTGTTCAATATGCACGGCTGTAATTTAGAGTGTCGCCAGTTTCAACACCAGCGAACTTACAAAACATTTGAAGACGCGTTACGTGAAAGAGCGCGATGAAACTGCTAGCGTCGGTATCGGCCGATACCCAGAACCCCAGGTATCAGAACATCTGTAGTTATGGGCTGAAATAGTTTAGCGTTTTAACTGATTAATCGATTGATTGCGTGTTGTGAATTATTGTGATTGTAAAAGGAATTGTAACATGTTTATCTTCAGACACTGGTGGTCTCAATAATTACTTCATGAATCACTTTATGACTTAATCTTTGCCCTCGTGTCTTTGGCTTTAATTTTGATAACAACAACAACAAAGAATCCTCCTATTTGGGTCAAAATCTGATGAAATCCCGCCAGTAATATCATCACTTCCTCAGTGAACTTGAAATATCACCTGAGTGTCGGCTGCAGGAGGAAACATGCTGTAAATCCTTATTTCTAGTGGAAATATCTCCTGGGTCGTTGGTGTCTCGGGGCGGGGGCTGGGGGCTGATGGGTACGTGGGAAGGGCTGCGATGATTCAGGGGGCCCAGAGCCGGAGAGGCTTACTGGGATTACAGATATTTACTGTTTCAGGGCCCCACGTGAAACCTTCTTCAGGGGGCCCCAGAAAGCTCGAAATTCATCACTCTGGCGAGCAGCATCTTCCAGTCGAGTAGAGACTAACGGGCTCTGTGGGGGAGTGACAAGTCGCAGGGACGCTGAACCTGAACCGGACGAAGAACCATAATGTAAAGAAGCGATGTGTAATCTAGATTTAGGACTGCCAAACCGCCATCTTGCCCTCTTTTTATGGGACAGCGAGGAAATCATTTAGATCTCAGCGACGGCTGATTAACAGTCGCTCGTAAATCAGCGATGTAAAGCTGTTACTGCTGTCACTGAGCCAGCACACGTGTGTTTTTACTGTGCTGTTCCAGCCCCATAGTGTGTTATTAGCATGTCACTGAGCCCCCGTGTGTGTGTGTGTGTGTGTGTGTGTGTGTGTGTGTGTGACTTGTTTGTGTGCTTCTCGATTAATGAATGAAGATGTTTTGGCAAACTGAGCGAGTCGTAACGTGTGTGTGAGTAAACGCAGTCACAACAGAGCGACTGAATGAATGATGGAGGCTCTTGTGTGTGTGTGTGTGTGCCTGCATGTGTTTGTACTTAGCGCTTGTGTGCATGTGTGTGTGTGTGTGTGTGTGTGTGAGGCAGCAGGGCTTCTGGGAGTTTTGAGCTCCTGCAATATGAGCTTCTCTCAGGTTTCTGTCCACATCAGAGTCCAGCGTGCTGCTAACTGCTGCTAACTGCTGCTGCTGCTGATGATGATGATGATGATGATGAGTCACGAGACGCGTCAGTATGATGACGCTGAGCTGTCGGCTGGAGGAAGTGAGTAAGTGGAAGTCAAGACGAGGATAGGTAGCGAGTGGAAGAGAGGGGGAAAGGTTAGATAAGTGAAGGTCGGTCAGAACGAAGAACAAAGACGTGGAAAACTGGCAAGACGCTAAAAGAAAAAGCTCCGGAGAGAAGAGAGAGAGAGAGAAGCCGAGCAGGCGTGACGCTGGAGGATGAAAGAGCAGGAAAAAGGCGAGGAGGAGCAAACTCGCCGAGAGAGAAGACAGGAGACCAGATCCTTTAATGCAATCCCCCTGCTGAAACCAGGAGGCTCTGAAGGAGTCAGCATGGCTGCCCTGTGACACACACACACACACACACACACACACACACACACACACACACAGAATGCGTGGGCCCGTGGCGGTGCGGTTTGCCCCTCTGACATCTGTTTGAACTCAGCTGATGTGTTGTGACAGATGTGTGAAGTATTCCATAAGTGGTAAAGGCTGCTGAAGGAGCTGAGGACGTCCAGCAGGGGGCTCAGGAGGACCCCGAGCCGTCCGACACATCTCCTGCCAGAATGTCAGGAGACACACATCGGCTCCAGACGTCGGCCGAGGAGGAAGGAAGAAGCGGCGTGTTGGGACTGCTGATCCGTGGAGGCTCGTGTGCGGTTCTGAAAGACACGAGCAGGCACGCAATCTGCTTCTTCTCTTTTCTTTACATTAGCAAGTGGATGCATGAAGGCCGTGAAGATAAGCTCACACCTTACTCTCACTCAGACACTCTGGTACCTGGTACCTCCGGAACCGCTGCCTCATGGTACCTTCTTCTAAAGCGCTGTAATAACAAACCTTTAATGTGAGCTGTAAAAACAGGCACAGTGCAGTGAAGAAGCTAATGAAACAATACAAATAACTGTCAGAGAGACAACAAGCAGTAGAGGGCAGCAGCGAGCCACTGCAGCGTTTAATCCACCTCAGCTGAAGAAGAAACACCGACATTGACACACGACTTCCTCGCTCGTCACCTCAAACAGAGATTAAACGATCTTTTCCACAAATCTATCCAAGTCCAAACAATAAATTTATTAAGTCTAATAGTCAAAAGCCCTAAAATAAAACTTTGCGGGACGCCAACTCTGACATATCTCACATAAAAGTGTTACCCTCATTCCACGCTACTAAAAGTGCTAACGTGACCAAACTAACTGAAGATAACCGAAGTTTTCTCCAACAGCTTCTCCGACCGAGCTGATTAATCACATAAAGATGTTGGTGAAGACGTTGACGCCTCGTCGTTCGTGCAGGATGCTCGGCTCTCCGTGAACGAGTGCAGCCGGGCCGAGCTAACATGAGACAAATATTACAGCGAGTGTTTTCCTGCTGTCTCACGGTAGCTTGTTTCAGGGGTGACGTCTCTCTTCCTCTCAGTAACATGTGCTCCTACGTACCCACATGTGGCACTGATTGATTTAACGTGAATTGGCACTCGGCGGTACCGATGTAATTTGGTCAGTACCGTTAAAAGTAGCAGACCCGTGTCTCTGGAGTCCCAGATGTTGAGCTGACATTGTGTTTTTATTTCTTTCGGTAGCTGATTTCATGGCCTTCAGTTTAGTGGATGGAAAAACAGAAGAGCTAAAGATAAAACACATGATCTGAGCTCTTTAACGCACTAATGCATGCACACCATAGGAACATACCGGGTCATGATCCGGGCGAGGGCTTGGTACCGTGATTAATTCTGCAGCATGTATATAAAAGTGTCCTTCCAGCATTAAGGAAACAGTTTGGGGAAGGCCTTTTCCTGTTTCAGTGCGACAATGCAACCGTGAACAAAGCCGAGCAGATAAGAAAGACTTTTCCCAGTTTGGTGCGGAAGAAGTCGACTGAACCGCACGGAGTTCTGACCTCAGCCTCACCCGGCACCGAGTCCAGTGCCAGACCAGCCTTGACGTACGCTGTGTGTCACGTTCCTGCAGGGATTTCTGCTGGAATCAAACGTTTTAGACTCAGATTTCAGAGTTTTATTGGGCCTGATAGTAGAAACTCTTTCACGCTCAGGAAAAAGCATCTTTTTCCATCAAAGACGACACAAACCAAAGATGACATCGGACTCTTTACTCGCTCACAAGTTCAACGAAGCTGTCCGACTTCTCTTACTGACTTTGACAGATATTTCTCTCTCTGCCTTCATCCATCTATAACCTCCTCTGTTCTTTTTGACGTCAGCAGTTCATTTACTCCACCGGTGATGGAGCGTCTGAGGAGTTGCCCTTGTAGGATCAGACAGTCTATGCACAGAGAAAAGAATAATCGTCTGTAATTAAGCTTCTGTTAATAACTGCCCCGGAGCAGGCTAATTGACCCCGGCGGCTCCGGGGCAGCAGGAGCAGACTGCAGCCTCACGGCCGACTGTTGTGGTAACACCGAGTTTAAGCTCCGCTGCATGCAGAAGCCTAATGGGGTCAGTTACCAGGCAGATAAACTCTCTCCATCACATCTGAGACTCAGCTCAGGACACAGAGGAGACGTCAGGCTTTCTATTTATACATTTAATCAATCGATTCAGGTCCGTTGGTTCAGAAGTACAAGTTAGAATAACAGCTACAGGTCAAGAATAAACACTGGCTCGATCGGACACTGATTCAACCACATGAAACAACACAGGACAGTAAGACTTCATCACGCCTCGCACTAGAAAACACTACGATGACATGTATCTGGATGCGATTTAAGAGTTTCTAAGCCTGTTTGATGATTACTTGGTTGATGTTGTGAAGGATTTTCATATCGTCCCCTCAGCTTCTTACTAAATTCCCAACAGCCTCAGCTGCACTTTATGTTCAGTGCTTACTGGCGATGCTAACATGCTAACATGCTAAACTCAGACGCTGAACAAGTTATAATTGTGCATAAAAGAACTGCAGGTTGCGTTTTATTGTTCACGCCTGTGGAGTGAAAACCTGCTGAAACATGAAGCTTGAACAGTGAATGTCATTGTTAGCATGTTAGCATGTTAGCATGCTAGGCCCGACCATCGCTAGCAGTGCTGCAGGCTCTCAGTCTTGTTTTTTAGATTTCTGCAGGACGCAGTAGTGAAGTGACAGCAGGATGCAGAAGCCTCGTCACTACAGTTGTGGTAGCGTCCCAGAATGCACCGCGGGCCCTCGTCTCCAGGCCGGTGGACCGTGAGAGGATTGTCCTCATCCTGAGCAGAACCTTGGCCCACATCCAGACTCACTTCATCTGTTGGATGTTCTGCTTTCAGCTAATTAGGGCACCAAACAAATCTCATTATATATGGTAATGAAAATGTCGGAAAAGGAAACCTTTCAAGTCGCAGCCATTGTTACCTAATTGCCGCAGTTCCCAGCATGCATTTCATTTGAGCGAGCTTTTCTTACCTTGTTTAGATCAACTTGAGGAACATTGTTGGAGATTTGGATCTGTTCCCACCACACATGAACAATAACTCTCCTCTTGACATGAAGAATAACTGGTGTGTGTGTGTGTGTGTCATGAAGCCTCACCTGGACTATTTCTGGGCGGCTGCGATTGTAAGGCTTTCAGGAGACTTATGTTTCAAGTGCAGTGCCTCCATAAATGGTTAAAATTCAAGTGAGCCAGAAAAAAAACCCCTGCAGACCTGCAGACGCTGACGTATCGGTGCAATAATGCTAAAGCAAATGGCCGTATCACGCACGCGCTCTGTGTGTCGTGGTGACCGGCAGGCTAAACAATCAGAGAGGAGTTTACACAGTCACACTGTCCCTGCATGTTGGAATGAGGCCAGAGGGAAAACGTGTGTGTGTGTGTGTGTGTGTGTGAGTAAAACTTTTAAGACAGCGCAGATAGCCTGCAAGAATGTGTGTGTCTGCCTGTGTGTGTGTGTGTGTGTCGGTCGTCGTGCGATCGCTCAGGCGTGAGTGAGTGCTCTCGAGTGTGTGTGTTGTCGTCTGTGACAGCCTGTGTGCTGTTCGGTGTGTGTTCGGGGGTGTACCTTTACAAGGACGCTGGAGGGGTGCTTGACCTTCGGGTCACAATTCAAACAGCGGGACACGCCCCCCCGTCCGTCCACTCATTCAGGCCGCTGTCGGAGCCTTCCCTTCAAACCAAATGAAAGATCCGTCGACAAAAGGCGCCGCCAAGTGATTTCTTTGTTTGAGTTTTAAACCTCAGCTCCGTCCTTCTTCCTCCCACTTACCCTCCACGTCACTTTCCACAAAGAATACTCTGCTTTTACCCACAATGCCTCTTTGTCGGGGCTCACGCTGAGACGCCGCTGAATGAAATGAAACCTGGTATGTGCGGGTTGAGATGTCAGAGCCGCAGCTTCCTGCCTGCATGTGAAGTGTCCGTCTGCGGCTTTTATAAGGAGGTGAGATTTACTGCGGAGCGAAGTGATGCTGAGGCAGGTGCAGCAGCTCCGTCCACGCCGGCCGAGTTATGGCTCCATAAATAAGAATAAGAGGCGACGGTGGAAGTTTCACCGCTCGCTCGCTGTCGGGAGCAGAAGTGATGAAAACACTGTGTGTGTGTGAGTGAAGGACAAAGTGTGTTTGTGTTGATTAACAGGCATGTGAGTGTGTGTGTCCTGTTAAATGTGTGAAATCAAACAGTCAGTCAGTCAGACAGACAGACAGTCAGTCAGTCAGTCAGTCAGTCAGACAGACAGTCAGTCAGTCAGTCAGTCAGTCAGTCAGTCATTCAGTCAGACAGTCAGTCAGTCAGTCATTCAGTCAGTCAGTCAGTCAGTCAGTCAGACAGTCAGTCAGTCAGTCAGTCAGTCAGTGTCTTCACGTCAACAATGGCTGACACGACTGTAAAAATGAGAAAGCTGTCTCTTGTCACCAGATTCTGCCGTTTCCCTTCGTGATAAAGAGTTTTACAGCGTGTTTCAGCTCATTGTTTCTGGTTTTTACGGCCCGTAACTTTCCTGTCGTGTTGTTCTCAAAGAGCATCCGGACGCCGTCACGTCGAGCTGTTAGACCTGTGAAGCAGCTGATGTTTCCCTGCGGACCTTCAGACAGATGAAGGATCGTGTCGCTACATGAATGAATTAATATGAATCAGTCTTTATGGCCTTACAGAAATACAATACAGAACATGAAGAGGAATCAGTTCTGACGTCTGTGTATTGTGCTGCAGAGACATCTAAGTTAGCATAGCATAAGTTAGCTTAGCAGCTAGCTCTGGCGTCGCATGGCTCCTGAGCCGATGATGCAAACACTAACATTCCCTTCACTGCTCAAAGCTCCCAGTCTGAGACTGTTTGCATTAGCTACAAGACTGTTAGCTACACGGCTAACTGAGCAGTTCTTACATATTGCACCTTTATTGGCTGAAGCCATCAAATCAAGGACTTATGAATTGACTTGCACGTCGTTGAATAGACATTACCCCGGCATGGAGGATCATCACGGGTCTGACTGATCTGTCTGGCAAACTCACATCTGGTTGAAGTCTTTCAACTTTAAACTGAAGCATGGTGCATGAAAAGTCTTTGGTTTTACACGAGAGAAGGACTAACTTGTTGAGTTGGTGTTTCACGTCTCGTTAACGTTTCCTCTTCTGATAGAGAGCGAAGCACAGCCGCTTTAAATCCAGCACAGGTCTGTAATAACGGGTCAACTTCAGGGTCCTCGAGGTCCGAACGCTCGAACAACTTGGAAGTTTAAATATAAAGAAACAATTGCACATTGTATAGTTTAACATTTCTTTCTTTATCTGATGAACATTGTACAAATACATGCTGATGTGCTGATCTGTGCAGGAACTGGACTGTTTATGTGCTGAAGGAAGCAGAAAGATTAGCACACAGATCACTACCCATAATCCTCCTGTTTAATCTGCCTCAGTTTATGAAGGTAAACAGTTTCATGTCGTGGTAAAGTGCTGCAGACTCACACTCTTATTATTCTTGTGTGTGTGTGTCTGAGTGTGTAGTCTCTTGTGTGTGCAGGTTTGTGCGTCTGTTAAACATCGAGTGCTCGCTTGTAATTTATATTTTGCACGTGTTGAACGACGCCAGGTCGAGTTAGTGGACTTTCATCTGAGACATTTGTATTAATGGGACTTCACTGGATTACTGTTGGGAAGGTTTAACTTCACGCTGCTCAGAGGAGGAGAAAAGGCCGAGGGGGTTCGCAGCTGAGAAGTTGTGGACGGTGTCGCCCTCGCAACAGGAAACGACACGCGCACAGTGTTTCAGTTCAGAACTAACACTTAGTCATCCTCCTGCAAACATAAAGCCTGCTCTTGTGTGAGTCCTCGGAGCGAGACGCCGGCGATGGAAGGATGGAAAACGAAGCAGCAGGGAGGAGATGTACAGTAGATGTGGGTGTGTTTGCATAATGTGTGTGTAAGTGTGTGTGTCCGTCGACATCTGTGTCTGCTCAGCGGTGAAAAAAGAGCGATGCTTGGGTTTATTTATATCAGACGGTGTCTGTTCTCCATCAGTGCAGATATGGTGTGAACGCTGCCAACTTTCTGCTTTATCTGCTTTATCTGCTGACCCTGAGTCAGTCAGTGAGTCAGGATAACGGATCGGCGGCGCTGGCCCACTGAATCACAGTGACAAAGACATAACACAGTGTCACTACAGGAGGACGACACAGAGCTGCTGTGATTCATCACCGCTGCTGGATTTTACACGCTGCTCGTCCCGTCTGTATCGGTCCAGCTGCTGATGGAGATGTTAGTCACGTTTCTCAGAAGGTTTTCAGTCCAGCGTACACAGCACAGTGACACGCCGCAGATCCAGATAACCAGCGAAGGCTCAGAGTCTGAGGACACACGAGGGCAGAGCCGGCTGTGTTTGGAAGCTCTGCTGTCGGCTGATTCCAGATGATAGAAACATTAAATACTCTGGAACAAACCACAGAATAGCAAAGCAGCACGTATGATACGTCGATGCACAGCCAGGCGGGATTACTCGCAGATCTTTGGCAGGAGAGAAACAGAACTGTTGATTCGGAGTCGACTCCAGGCTCGGCTGAAAATGAGTTCTCACTTCAGATCACCTCGAAGCAACACGACATACTGTGAATACACAACCAGAGCAGAAACCTCTGCACAGGATCGTTCATAGGAAATAAATCTTCTAGTCTGTCGGAGCTCAAAAAGAAGTTCCCACATCTCAGTGAAATGTTACTCTCCTGGTTCTTGTGTCTTGTTTTACGTGTAATGAGAGTTTATTCAGCTTGAAATTAGAACGAATGTACTTTGAGACATTTGCAGAGAACTGCATACTGACTTTTCAAGTTTGTGATCAAGTTGAAGCTACAGTTCAGTCAGTTATTTGGGTCAGTTAACCAAATAATAATAATCAAAAAAAGCTTTAATTGCTTCTCGTGGTTCAGAACCGAAACCAGCAGTTAGCCCGACTTGTGGTAGGATGTCATGATGCTGTTTGGTTCATTAAAGACACAAACACAGAACGATAAGATAAGTGAAGGTGAGACAGCTGACACCAGAAATAAACAGGTTCCCAGAATGCAAATCAAACGACCTGGATGTGACAGTTACGTGATGTCACGGTGGTTCGGTCTGTAACCGGACCGACACCGAGCTCTCGAGGCTGATACCAGCGTGGATACTGAGACATTTCTGATCAGGATTCATTTTGTTCTTTTTCTTTACAAAGTTGTGACATTTTACATTTCAAAAAAAAGCTTTGTGTTAATTTAAAACTTGTCTTCAAACATTTTTGGCACGTCTTGTCTCTTTATGGTCGACATATACGCTGATATCAGCCATGAGATAATATCGACCCGTCTGATCAGTCTGGTTCTGGGGCCTAGTGGTTCAGATGGTTTGGGTTGGTTGGTTATTGAAGATGACAGTGATTTCCACAGACAGTGTCCTCATTACTCTCATATCCTCCTATAATTCCTAATACGAGTGAATTTCTCTCGGCTGTGTGGAGGTCGTGGCAGAAATCGCTCAGATGTAAGTAAATTCCTTAAACCTGAACTCTCCGTATGGCTGAATACCAGGAGAAACGCAGGTCAGAGAGCTCTAATGTATCTCATGATTCTGGAGAAAAGCCTCTACAGTTAAATCCGGCGGTTCATTAGTCGTGTCGGCGTTCCCACGTACGGCGGTGACGGGACCAGGAGGTCACGAGGAGGCAGGGGAGGATCCAAACACCAGGAACTCCTTCTGTCAGTCACACCAGCTCTGGAATGAAGAGGAGGATCGACGTCCTGGGGGAGCAGAGGAGACGACGAGAAGGACGAGATGAGACGGAGACAGGAAGCAGAGACGGAGACAGGAAGCAGAGACGGACGGGGAAAGACACAGGTGGAGAGGATGGATTGATACAGACAGGTGTGGTGAGGAAGTGATGGGAGGGACAGGGAGAGGATTAAATGTTACACAGCAGGAGACACGTGGAGAGGACAGACAGACAGACAGACAGACAGACAGATATGAGGACAGACAGACAGACAGAT
Organism: Lagodon rhomboides; assembly: GCA_039737535.1. Lineage (NCBI taxonomy): Eukaryota > Metazoa > Chordata > Actinopteri > Spariformes > Sparidae > Lagodon > Lagodon rhomboides. The sequence continues at coordinate 27,891,905 of CM077798.1, read as the reverse complement.
ATGAGGACAGACAGACAGACAGACAGATATGAGGACAGACAGACAGACAGACAGACAGGCAGACAGACAGACAGACAGACAGACAGGCAGACAGACAGACAGGCAGACAGACAGGCAGACAGACAGACAGACAGACAGACAGACAGACAGACAGACAGACAGACAGGCAGACAGACAGACAGACAGACAGACAGACAGACAGACAGATACGAGGACAGACAGACAGAGGCGAGCTGCTGATTGACTCTCCAGCATGAAGGAACTCCTTGTAGCTCCGACTTTTATCTGTGAACCCGTCAGAGTTTCGGCTCAGATGCGTCCGAGAGCGACACTAATTGGCCATAATGACCGCCAGGGGAAATAGCGGTGGACGGGGGATTCTGGGTAATATGAAAATGATGATAGAAAGCGACTGAAGGACTGTCTGTCTCTGAAATCTCTCCGCGGTCGCTATCGAGGGACAGATCTGAGGTCAGGGGAGGTCAGAGGGACGAGGACAGACTGAGCAGTGTGTGTGTGTGTGTGTGTGTGTGTGTGTGTGTGTGTCTCCTGTAATCCTGCCTCTGTCAGCTCGAGTCGTAGGACATGTTTATGAGGAGGTCTCTGTCAGGACGAGTCATTCTGGACGGTCTCTGTTTGAGGATTAGAGCTGAGTGAAGTCGAAGAACAGGATTAAGTGGAGACCTTTAATCTTTGATATTAAAAGTGGACCGACTTTAATGTGAATTGTTGTTTGTAGTCGGCTACTTCAGGAGCAGCTGTTTTCAGTCCAGACAGACGGCGTTAACAGTCAGTGCCAACGGGGACGGACGGAGTCAGCGACGAGCTGGTGAACATAGTGGAAACATCCAGCAGCTGTGAATGAGCTCCGTCCCCACAGAGCTGGTAGGAAGCAGCAAAAAGTACTTTAACAGGAGCGAATATTCCACTTCGATCTGCCAAGCAGCCAGAAACACGACTCCTCCTCACTGTACTGCTGCTCCGTGTCTGCTGGAGGAGAGAAAAATAAGAAGAAGCTGTTATATAATTCATAAAAAATCAACAGATCCAGTGAATATTCTGCATGAAACTAGGTTAGCAGAGTAGCTTCAGCCAGACGCGAGTTTGGTTTCCAGCTGCTGACATCTCTGATCATCCTCCATCATCAGCATGAAATGTAAAAAAAAGTAAAAATACTTGACGAGCTGGTTGACTATACGTATGTCAGTAAAGTCACCAGGTGCAGGACTGAAATCTACATCACTACAGTTGTTGCTGCAACCGTTAGCTAACCACAAGCTAACATAAAGAGAATGAGGAAGAACATTAAGACACGCAAAGCTTCATGAAGCACAGACGTCTCAATGTCCTCAGCTGAACCAGCTGATTGGACGTCAGCCTGCCTTCCCTCGCTGCTTCCTCTGCAAGCCGTTATGCGACCGGCCTCCACCCAACCTCCACCTTTCGTCCTGTGTCTGACTGGTCACTGTAATCGATGCCTCCTCTGTCCTGAACCCTGCAAGTGTGTTTGAGTGAAAGTGGTCCTGACGGCAGTAGAAACCTTCAGAGTCTCACACATGTCGGCTACCGAACCTGCAACATGAGCCTCTGCTGAGGGCTGGAGGAGCAGGTGCTTTTCATTTGTGTCGCTAATGTTATTGAAGTTACACAGTTGTGTTTACATCGATGTGTCTGAGGGGAACAAATCATATTTTTCCCGGGATTCAGGGGTTGTTTTCCAACCCGTCCATGATCTCAGAGCTACTTCTGAAGTATTGGTGGTGAAGGCTAGTCTTCTAAGCTAGCTTTTGCCTCCAGTCTGCGTGCTAAGCTAGGCTAAACAAGTCATCCTGTCCTACACTTTTCAGGGAAAACACAACGAGGGACTTTCAGAAGACTCTGGAAGACTCCCTCCTGGTTTGACTGTGATCTTATATTAGCTTTAGCGTTAGCTGAACCCTACGATGGACCAGTAAAGGCTGCAGACTTTGCTTTAAGACGGAATACCTTCACTTGAAAACACGTGAATCCAAGCTTTAAAACACTGACTTGAAATCGATCTTAATCTTCTGGTCTCGCTCTTTCAAAGAAAAGCAACTCAGCTTATTTCCCAACAGTATTGAAAACGTATTCCTTCGTCGCAGTGGTCGATTCCAAAAACACTCTCCTATCTCATTTCCTGTTAAATATCCCAACTGCTCAGATTGTGTGTGTGTGTCTTTGTGTGGGTTGGTTGGTTGGTGTGGCGGCGGGGAGGCGCACAATGGCAGCCATTGTTGAAATCACGCAGTTATCTTGAACTAATCTGACATTTGTACCAGCAGACAATTTCTCTTGAATGTCGTACAGAAACAATAATCAGTCCGGGGTTTGAGATGTTTATCTGGAACGTCGCAGCGGAGCCAAAAAGTTATTATTTCTCCAAATCTTTGCTCTTTTCTCAGCAGCAGCAGCAGCAGAGTGAACGCTGAGGCCGATGTGTTTGTGTCAGCGCCTGACTCCGACTTACAGTAAACCTCCAGTCATCGCTCTGTTATTCATTTGTCATTTCCTCCTGCTTATGTGTGCAACTTCACAGGAACTGGTGTGCGTACGTGGTGACACGCACTGTGAGCTGTGTGATGGAGGACGGGGTGGAGACGTACATCAAACCAGACTACCAGCGCTGTACGTGGGGCCAGTGTCCCAGAGTTGCGTGAGTATCCGTTACTCTCCTCTTTTGTCATCATCCTCGTCTCCAGCTTCCTGTTCCACAGACAGTCCGTATCATCTGTCCGTCAGTGCGCTCCGCCTGTTTCCCGTCTGTGGACTCGCAGGAAAGTCTAGTCGAGGAGGTGTCCGGTTGTGTCTGGGCTCTTGTATAACCAGAACCGTCACTGCAAACATAATTACAGATCAGAATTCGGCTGATAAATCCCCAAAAATGACGAACATGTCTGCTGCAGACCTGCGGGATCTAATACTACAAATACTGGAGCAAGTTTACTAAAGATGTGATTTATCAAATTATTTTTCCTAATGTGGATGTTGAGACAACATTAATCCAGTGCTCCTGATGTTCTCACTGTGTTGTTCGAGCCGGGCCGGGTCGGGCCGGGCCGCTTGATCCCCCTGCCTGCCAGGGGCCTCGGCCTAAACCTGGGCTATGCTAAGAATGAAGCCAGGCACCACAGTCTGGTCTCCTGCCCTGTAAAAACAATCTCTTCTTCTTACTCCTTCTTTTCATGACTCTCCTCCCTCTCTAACTCCTCCTCTCCGAGCCCTGTTTTTGTTTTTCCGCTGAGAGTACGTCAAATCCCTTTTTCTCACGCTCTCAGAGGAGCGAGCTGGAAGATGAAGTCTTTTCTATGGCACAGAAAAGCCTCCGCGATACCTACAGTATAATGTTTGTGGGTTGGCATTCGGGTCGGCGGCGTGCAGAACCCTCTCAGTCAGAGCTCGTTAATGTGCCTGTGACGCTGCCATGAAACTCAGAGACTTCCGGGCCAATTCTGGTCCGTTTATTGCATCGGTACTGTAGCGAGACTCTGTTCAGCTGCAGAGCTAAAAGACACGTTAATGATCCGACTGCAGAAGAGTCGTCCAAATAAAACAGTCCTGTTTTTTTCAGAGGGATGCTCCTCGAGCCAGAGAGTCAGATTCAGTGCTGCCGCTGATTTCTGTTGGAAAATGGGACAAAAATAACATTTAAAGTTTACAAAGCACTTTTAATCCCGTCCATCATCAGGAGATAATTTGCAGCTATTTCCAGACATTAGTGACTCATTAATATCAACAGAGTGCAGCCCTGGTATTCAGGACAGGATTCAGAGTGCCCTCTGGGTCTTTGGCTCGGTTATCAGGATCGCGCTACAAATTTTAAATGTCAGCGCTGGGATATGTCATAAGTCATATTTGCTTACATCCCAAATTAGTCTGCTAACATTTTGTCCCAGGGCTGCACACTTGGGTTAAAGAATATCCTACTGGGATTAATTTTCACAGATATTTTCCCTGAACAACATGTTTTCTTACATCTGTGGAACAATATTCACAGTCCAGGACGTCTCTGCAGCTCTGCAGGACTTCATGATGATGCTGTCACACACTTCACCTTTAGCAAAAACAAAAAAATGCAACTTCTACAATTTGGATATACTTTTGTCTCGGTTTCTGTCATACTTCGGTCAGCTGTGCAGCTCTACTTTGAGCTAAATGCTTTTGTAATATCAGAATACTGACATGCTCATAATGGTGTTTAGCTAGCATGCTCACCATGTCCTAACCTCAGTTTAGATGCTAGCATGCTAACATTTGTTAAGTAGCACTAATAACAATGTACAGCTAAGGATGATGTGGAGCTGCCTTACCTGCAGGAAGTGATCAATACTAATAAAAACCTGTGTAGACGCGCTAATTTTGGTGGAAAATTAGCACTAATTAAAATGAATATACCTCTTATAGCAGCTTTAAGTCCAGATGTTGTTTTATATCTGACATTTCTGTGTCATCCTCAGCTACCGGACCTACAGGAGGCCGAGGTATAAGGTCGCTTACAAGATGGTGACAGAAATGGAGTGGAAGTGTTGCCACGGTTACTCTGGAGAGGACTGCCACGACGGGCCGAGGGTCACCACCGACACTCAGGTGAACGGAGGAAGAACCCGCGTCACGCAGACGGGCCACAACACGGGAGGCGGCCAGAGAGGAGAAGGTAGGGACGGTGAGAAGAGACCAACACTCCCCTGTACTTTAGAGGATACAGTACACTCTTAGAAATAAAAGTTCTAAGTAGAACCATATAAGGTTCTTCGGCTTGTCCTCATAGGAGAACCCTTTTTGGCTCCAGGTAGAACCTTTTATAAAGGTGGAGGGTTCTACCTAGAACCCAACATAAAGGGTTATACCTAGAACTGTGTGTGTAAGGTTCCACCCAGAACCCCCCATGAGAGGTTCTACAAAGAACCCATACAGGATCTTATACCCATGCTTTCAACAATCCCTGAAGAACTCTTTCTCCAAAAAAGGGTTCTCTGGATCAAAATGGTTCTTACTGGAACCGCTAGTGTTACCAAGAACCCTTTTAAAACCCTTTATTCAGGAAAGGGTTTTTAAAGGGTTCTCTGGATCAGAATGGTTCTTACTGGAACCGTTAGTGTTACCAAGAACCCTTTTAAAACTCTTTATTCAGGAAAGGGTTTTTAAAGGGTTCTCTGGATCAGAATGGTTCTTACTGGAACCGTTAGTGTTACCAAGAACCCTTTTAAAACCCTTTATTCAGGAAAGGGTTTTTAAGGGTTCTCTGGATCAAAATGGTTCTTACTGGAACCGTCAGTGTTACCAAGAACCCTTTTAAAACCCTTTATTCAGGAAAGGGTTTTTAAAGGGTTCTCCGGATCAAAATGGTTCTTACTGGAACCGTTAGTGTTACCAAGAACCCTTTTAAAACCCTTTATTCAGGAAAGGGTTTTTAAAGGGTTCTCCGGATCAAAATGGTTCTTACTGGAACCGTTAATGTTACCAAGAACCCTTGAAAAAACGTTTCTTCTGGAAAGGGTTTTTCAGAAGCAAATGGTTCCAGGTAGAACCTCAGGCCTTGTAGAAGAACCCTTTTGGAACCCTTATTTCTAAGAGTGTACGATCGCTCACTGCACGGCTAACTAAGCTAACTAGCAAATGGCAGCTACAGTTAGCAGCAGTTAGCAGTAGCTCAGTGACGTAATGCCCTCTGTTAGATGGTAGTAACTCTAAAACCTCCACATCTGCACATTTAAAGCTTCCACACATTGAGTTTTTGTTTTGCGGTAAATATAAAATCTCAAATTCAAACTTTCCGTCACTTCTTTCGTATTGTCTGTCTTTGTCTCCAGGCGACACGGAGAAGATCAGGCAGCTGGAGGAAACCATCCAGGGTCTGAACAAAGACCTCCACACCATGCAGACCACCATCCAGGGCATCAACCAGAGGCTGTACGTGACTGTTGCGTTCACTACGTCCTCCACGTGATGCGTTTAAATCCAGCGCATTCACCTACACACCAGAAATCCTGTTTACATTCAGGAAACGTAGATCTGCTGGCTTCACTGTGGAATGTATATTACACTGTATATCAGCTCATGTTTATTGTAGCAAGTCATCGAGACACGTTTGTTTATTAGCACATATACAGACGTCTGTGTGGGGTAGGAACATATAAATAGCTCCAACGCAACAAGAGCATCATGGGACGCTGTGCAAATACACTGAAGGTGTCTTCTGGCTGTGCACCAGCAGAATCAGATGAATTTAGACTAAATCTTTGTATCCTCCCTTCCTTTCCTGCATATATATTCTCATATTCAGCAGCGTGTTAAGCAAATCTCTCCTTATCTTCCGTGCAGGCCCGGTCTGAATGGAGCTATTGTTCCTGCTGATTCAGCTCAGCCACACATGAAGGAAACCATCAACAGCATCCAGACGAAGCTGGACCATCTGTACAACAGGACGCAGGTACGCAGCGTCTGTTTCTCTGCACCGTCGTTGTTTAGAGTGCAGAGCGTTAACGTTTGTTTTCTCAGGTCCATGACCAGACCCTGCTCACCATCAACAACCACCTGGTGAACGGAGGAGGCAATGAGCTGGACGGAGTGGCCAAAGGAGGAGGAGGTGGAGGAAACCAGCTGAACAGTCTGAAGGAGGAGATCCTGACGGAGCTGGAGAGGAGGGTGACTCTGTCCTGCTCTGCCTGCCAGGTGAGGCTCGACGTCTACACCTCTGAGCCTCACACACAAACGTTGCTCGTATGTTGTTTGAACGTCAGCCTGCGTAAACTTCTAGTTGCAGTTTGTGTAGCTGTAAAATGTTCACGTTGCATCTGTAAGTGATTCCTGCTGCTGAGAGCGGCGATAAAAATATTCGCCACACGCAGGCGATAACTCAAGAACGCGGCGATCTCAAAGAAACCGCAGCACCAACAAAACATAAAGCAGCACTGCAAAAAATTAAAGGAAGAAAGTTGGCAAGAAGGCCGAACACCATCTGCCAGCCGACTGAAGGAACCGGAGGGGTCGGTGGAGTTTTTGTATAAATTGAGGTTTTAATTATGTCGGAGCAGAATCGCGGGCTCCAGGGCGCAGACGCATAAAAGACCGATTTCTGCTGCCGACCACAAACTCCCCCCGGCCTCTGTTGTTCTGAGTCTGAGGTTAACTCTGTGGCTGCTGTTGGTTAAAGGCTCGTTTTACCTTCAGGATTCACACAGTGCATGAAGGAGACGAGGAGAAGCTACGTGACCCGACAAATATTATAACAAACTATCTAATCATGTTTAACACAAATGTATTTATTCTTCTTTCTGTGGATTTACTGTAGGTCGACTTACAGTTATTGATCACTGAAATTAAAGAAGCAAAACAACCTCAGAGTTCAGATTAAAGTGTCCTTTAATTTATTGCTGTGACGTTCTGTACACTCTTAGAAATAAAAGTTCTAAGTAGAACCATATAAGGTTCTTCGGCTTGTCCTCATAGGAGAACCCTTTTTAGCTCCAGGTAGAACCTTTTATAAAGGTGGAGGGTTCTACCTAGAACCCAACATAAAGGGTTATACCTAGAACTGTGTGTGTAAGGTTCCACCCAGAACCCCCCATGAGAGGTTCTACAAAGAACCCACACAGGATCTTATACCCATGCTTTCAACAATCCCTGAAGAACTCTTTCTCCAAAAAAGGGTTCTCTGGATCAAAATGGTTCTTACTGGAACCGTTAGTGTTACCAAGAACCCTTTTAAAACCCTTTATTCAGGAAAGGGTTTTTAAAGGGTTCTCTGGATCAAAATGGTTCTTCCTGGAACCCTTAGTGTTACCAAGAACCCTTTTAAAACCCTTTATTCAGGAAAGGGTTTTTAAAGGGTTCTCTGGATCAAAACGGTTCTTACTGGAACCGTTAGTGTCACCAAGAACCCTTTTAGAACACTTTATTCAGGAAAGGGTTTTTAAAGGGTTCTCTGGATCAGAATGGTTCTTACTGGAACCTTTAGTGTCACCAAGAACCCTTTTAAAACCCTTTATTCAGGAAAGGGTTTTTAAAGGGTTCTCTGGATCAGAATGGTTCTTACTGGAACCGTTAGTGTTACCAAGAACCCTTTTAAAACCCTTTATTCAGGAAAGGGTTTTTAAAGGGTTCTCTGGATCAAAATGGTTCTTACTGGAACCGTTAGTGTTACCAAGAACCCCTTTAAAACCCTTTATTCAGGAAAGGGTTTTTAAAGGGTTCTCTGGGTCAAAATGGTTCTTACTGGAACCGTTAGTGTTACCAAGAACCCTTGAAAAACCGTTTCTTCGGGAAAGGGTTTTTCAGAAGCAAATGGTTCCAGGTAGAACCTCAGCCCTTGTAGAAGAACCCTTTTGGAACCCTTATTTCTAAGAGTGTAGGTGTAGATCTTACAGGAGAGCAGATCAGATCCTTTACTCAAGTAAACGTCAAGAACGTACTTAAAGTATTAAAGTCAAAACTCTCATTGTGCAGTAAAATGTTCCCTTTCAGTGTTTTACTATTATATCAGATGTTTTGTTTGGTAGTTGGGTCGTTAAATCTACAGAGATTTTATAAAATAATCTCCAAAAAGTCAAAAAACCTGTTCTCAGCTTTGTGACGATTCATTTTCTGGCTCCAAAAGGGTTTTTAAAGATGACAAAATTGTAATCTGATGAGAAACTAAAGCGGTCAGACAGATGAAACCTTTGCACAAGAACCCAAACTTCATAAAACAGTAGACATGTGAGATACCTTCTTCTAATCCCCGTGTTGTTCTGCAGGCGGGGGTGGAGGACCTGAGGCGCCAGCAGCAGGAGGACAGGGAGCGGATCCAGGCCCTGGAGAAGCTGCTCAGCTCCATGGATCAGCACCTGAGGCAGAGCCTGGACATCTCCCGCAGTGAGACCCAGCGCTCCCAGGCCTGCTGCAACACCGTCACCGAGCTGGAGAGGAGGCTGGCTGACGTAGAGGTCCGCGTCACCACCACTGCCAGCAAGTGCGACACCATTAAAGGGCGGCTGGACAAGGAGCTCGCCGGGACAGGTGGAGGAAAGGGGAGGGTGACGGAGGACCGGCTGAACGGCAGGCTGAGAGAGATGGAGAAGAGGGTGAACAACACTGTGAGGAAGGTGGAGCAGAGGTGTACGAACACCGGGAGCAACGTGAAGGACAGCGTCCAGAGAGACTTCACGCAGCTGCGCAACAATGTGCTCAGTCGCCTGGACGATCACACCTTCAAGATCGGCAAGATCGAGCTGGACGTGTCTGTCCTCGGAGAAACGGTCACGGACCACAGCCGCCGACTGAGTCAGGTGGAGAACACCACGACCTTCCTGGACCGAAGACTGAACTCTATCACACAGATGTGCAACGAGACCTGCGGGCCCAACGGAAGAGGCCGCAAGACCGATGACACCGTGAAAACCTTGGAGTGGAGAGTTGTCGCCAACCAAGAGGAGATCCAGAAGTTCGACACCAGGTTGAAAGATTTATCCGTCTCCGGGGACTCGCTGTTTGACAAAGTGTTCAACTTGGTGGACGATGTCAAAAAGATAAAGGAAGTGACCGGGGAGAACGGAGAGCGCTTCAACCGGATCGTCACGGAGGTGGAGACGCTGGGCCGTGACTTCGAGGACTGTTCTGTTTGCAGCAGCGTGGAGGAGGACTTACGCTCGCTCACCAACTCCACCATGAGCGGCCTCGGCAGGTGCCAGGCCGAGCTGACGGATCTGCGGAGGAAGGTGGACTCGGGTGAATCCGCCTGCTCTCAGGTGTGCTCCAACCTTCAGGAGGAGGTGGGCCGACTCAGGGAGGAGGTGGAGGAGTGCACCGGGCAGTGCAAGGTCAACATCAACGACCTGAAGAAACGCCTGAATGATCACAGTGTCCACAATGGAAGGTTAGGAGGGGACGTGAGGTCCATCCAAGGAGAGCTGGCCAGGGTCATGATCACCTTTAACTCCATCAACAACACTCTGAAGGGCCTGGGAAGGACGGTGCAGACGCATGGGAACACGCTGACGGATCTGACCAACGCCAAGGACAACATCCTGTCTGAGGTAAGACGACGTGGTGACGATGAAGGTGATACGACTCTTTTTTGATTATATGTTCTCAAAGTCCTTCAGTGGAGCTGGTCACAACTCAGCACAACTGATTCTTCTCTGATAACAATCTCCAAGAGGGTTGGATGACATCGTCCAACCCTCGTGGAGATTGTTCTCAGAGATGTCTACAGTGAAACTTCGTGAAGGACGTTGACATCGTTGTTTCCGAATTTGAGCAGCTAGGTCTCGTTACCACCGACATACATCAAAAGCGTCCTCGTCCCGGCACCACATGTCCGTAACGTAGCTCTGTTCGGCCTCGTGTGCGTCAAACAACGTTGGTTGACTAGCCGAGGAAGCTAAGCTAAGAAAACTGGATTCAAACTGAGAGAAACAGCGGCCCAGCGGGAAGAGAAACACTGCTGCCACGACTGAGCCGGTTTAATAAGAAGATAATAAACGGGACATGGAGACGTGATGTTAGTTCACTGAGCAGCAACACATTTCCTCTCGCCACTTCATCGTGCTCTCTGGTGTCACGATGGTCAGGGGTTAGTAGTCGATGGCGTCGTTCATCAACCCAACATTGATCTCCACCAGTTCTACACACTGAACTGAGTTTTTTCAGGTCTTGTCCAGAACTAATCCATGTAGAAGAGAAGAGAATCTGTAGTTTATAGATGTAAAGTCACCAAAATCAGTCGGACTCGTCCTCTGGGGAGAAAAAAAGTTCCTATCAATCCATCCATTAGTTGTTTATATACTTCAATGTGGACTAAATCTACTGTTGCGGTTAAAGAAGCACATCTGAAAAGGTAGTTAATATTTGTGGAGAGTAATACGACGTGTAATTGACCCGCAGAGTTAAACAGAAACGATCGAGCTACTGTTGTTGTACTGATGATGGTAATTGAGCTGATGATCCGTGTGTTGTTTCATTAAACTGTATATACTGAAGAATAACTTCTTTTCTTTCTGGACTTTGAAAAGCAGACGTTAATCAAACACGCCTCGTGGTTATCTTGGCATCGGTGTTTTCACATAATATTATTATAGTTAGAAAAATATTTGAGCGTATTACAAACATGTGAGGACTTCTGGACGGACACGTCTCAGATGATGTGCTTACATATTTTTGTGTGTATAAGATACCAAAGGAAAATAAATTGGAGCAAAGATGGAAAAAAGTATATTTATACTCGAAACTCAACTAAAAATACACACATTAACGTGTATCTACATCCTCTATCAGGTGGACGACCTGCAGAAGGAGCTGACGGACCACGTCGACGACTCGAAGACTCGATTCGGCGGTGTTGACAGAGAGATCCAGGTAATAAGGAGCAACGTTTTGACGGAGGTCGGTGAGTGCCGGCGGTCGAGCGACGGCCTGGACCGAAGACTCTCCAAGCTGGAGGGACTGTGCGGACGCTTCGACTCTGTTTCAGACAGCCTGGAGAGGATCAAGGAGGGCCTGAACCGCCATGTGTCGGGGCTGTGGAGCTGCGTTAATGGACTCAATGTCACGGTGACGTCTCAAGGAGATCTGATCCACGATATCCAGACCGTCCAGCTGGAGAACGTCCACTCCGACATACGCAGGGTGAACTCCTCCGTCGTCGACTTGGCCAGGGAGTTCCACAGCTTCGTGAAACGGGACTTCAAGGGTGAGTTGGGAACGAGTGCATGGGATTCGACTTTTGGACAAGAGATAGCCGTCTTGAAAAGGAGACGAGGTCAGGGTGAGGGGGAAAATAGACCAAAGAAAGAATTCAGGCTGTCATGCTGAGAAGCGTTCACTTAAAGAGCCCGTTAAAGTCTGCGATCTGTCTGCAGGAGGAGGTTTTGTAAACACGAGGGTAAAAAGGCTCGTCCAGGTTAAATGTCTGAGCTTTCTTGGCTTAGTGTGAATGTTTTTAGAGTTCTTTTAAGCTTTTACTGGTAGAGAGGACGAGCAGGAGGGTGTTTCCCAGCTGTCATTAAATACCCTCCCCCTTCAGGTCCGCCCGGTCTACCAGGCCCCCGCGGAGAGAGGGGCGAGCGTGGGACTCCGGGTCCCGTTGGACCCCCGGGAAGGGTGGGACTACCAGGCAGAGAGGGCAGGCAGGGACAAACTGGACCTCCAGGTAAAGATGTGGTGTTATTTGATCGCACGTCTTCACATCTACTGTCAATATATTGTGATAAGAGTAAAAAAAAAAAACCATGAAAGCCTCGGTTTGATGATTAACTCCCTGTTTTATCTTTCATCTTTCCTCTCAGGTCTCAGAGGTGAACAGGGTATGTGTTGTTCTTACTAAACACCAGATCAAAGCGCTCGGGACACTTTGATCCTGATCTCAGACTAACTCCCGCTCTCCGTCTCTCTCCTCGATCAGGTCCCGCGGGCTCCGACGCCCACGTGCCGCGCCTCTCCTTCTCGGCCGGGCTGACTAGCCAGATGAAGAAACCGGGAACCATCAAGTTCGACGAGCTCTTTGTCAACGAAAACAATGCCTATGACCCCGAAACAGGTGAGTCGCAGATCCACTCGAGTTGGAAAAAGGGGCCTGCAGGAAAAATCTTTAATTTAAAGGGTCAGTTCACCCAAATTACAAAAAAAACACCAGATAAGGTTTATCTAGCCTTGCAGCTCGTGTTTTGAGTTATCCCTCTCTGAAATCTCTGCCAGCGCTGAAGTCAGTGGTGAAAGGAATTTGGTTTGTGGTCCTCATGACATTGACCCGACTGACCCACAATCAAAAGTCCATTACCAGCCCTCCCTGTGAGCAGCTTTCATTTGCTGATTTCTTGTTTTTGGGGTCGGCGGGGTTTATTCTGTTTTGTTTCAACCCAACCAATCAGTGACGAGTGATGTATTCGGCCTGCACACAGTATTTATAGTTGACACAAAACATGGATGTAAGACGGGAAGTTTGGACGCAGCATCAGAGGCGGAACCACAGTCCAAGTCCGTTAAAGCTGCGGTTGACTTCCTGGGTATAATGTTACCCAGATCTTCTGCACAGCTTCTGCGTTGTGTGGACTAGAGACAGCGAGCAGATGACTTCTGGTTAAAGATATGTTGATTTAAGAGTTGATATTTCTGTAAGCACACGTGTACAGTGTGGTGAGTCTCAATTGTTGGTTATGCCTCTGATGGACATGTTTGTTATGAACGAGGCTACTCTGATGATGTCAGCGCAAGTAAACACAATAAGCATATTTTTTAATTTGACTTTAAAGTGGTCTCATGCATTGACTTTTTAATAAAATCCAACAGGTTGATTTAAATGACCTCATAGTTCATGAACGCTTCATATCAAGCAGATGTTTCCATGGTGGAATAATAAGGTCTGAGCTCTTTATGACACAGCAAAGTAAAACAACATTAAATCTTCTTTGTGACCTGTTTCCATCCTCCAGGTTATTTCACAGCTCCAGTGAGTGGGAAGTACTTCTTCAGCGGCATCCTCACGGGCCATAAGAACATGAAGATTGAGGCCGTGTTGTCCAAGTCCAACACGGGTGTGGCCCGGGTGGATTCAGCTGGCTATCAGCCTGAAGGCCTGGAGAAGCCCATGGCGGAGGCCAAACACATCCCCGGAGCTCTGGCTGTCTTTAACATCATTCTGTCAATGGAGAAGGGCGACACGGTCTGCATCGACCTCGTCACCGGCGAACTGGGCTACTCCTCTGAACCCTTGACCATCTTCAGCGGGATGCTGCTGTACGAAACCATCTGATTGGACGACAGCAGTCTCGTCGCACTCGAGTCTCTCTGGGCGAAAACATTCAGCGCGAGAGCGTCTAATCTGTCTGGACTGTAAGAGACAGAGCCACAGGTCAGAGAGACTGAAAGAACCGGACTGGATTCATTCAGCCACGAGAAAAGTACTTTATATTTTACTCTACGTCCGAAAGAAGGAAGAAACCCTTTTTTTTTTAACCACAATTATTTTTTTTGTGTGTTTCACAGCTTTAAAAGAAAACTATTCCAGCAAAGAGCCGTTGTGTTTTTACTCTGCGATGCAGGGTTGTCTTATAATCCCATATTTCACACCGTGCTATAAACTTGAAATCTTTTATTGATTAAAATGAGGAGAGCCTGCAGGCCTCGCTCGCGTTAATGAAAGGAAAATCTGTGAGACGAAAGAATTTGAAGGATTTGAGGTTTTCTGTGTGTGTGTGTGTGTGTGTGTGTGTGTGTGTGTGTGTGTAATCTACCCATCGCAAATCAAATGTCCGAGTTTATAATGTCGCTGGTTCCCGTCATGCTCACAGTTTCGATTTGACCACAAGAGCAAATTCCCAGAAATGAAACCCCCTGAACGCCGATTGTTTTGTAGAAGAAGAAGAAAAAGAAAAGAAGCAGAGTGATGTAGGCGGAGACGACCGGTCCAGAAAAACCACCGCTCTTTAGGAGGAAGTGCTCAAATGAAGTCACTGACAGTTCAGCTGAAAAAAGCCACAGGATTTTATATAAATCATACAACAGCAACACAATACGACCATTTTAGGACATCAGCTGTGCCCAGAAACACAGACGGGGAGGTGGGGGACGACCTACGGGAGGAATGTGGATTTATTTTTTTTTTCCTCTGTCCTAATAAGGAGCATCTAAACTTAGCGAAGGATGAAGTATTTAAAGTTAAGACGCTGTTACTATCTTTACTTTCATGTGAAGCTAACAATAACAAATATTAAAGCTTATCTCTGCGCTGCAAAGCCCACCTCTGTCATGAACACACACACCTCCTGCCTTTTTTTCAGAGTGTAATTAAAACGTCCTCCCGGAGAAAATATGTTGCATGATATGAAGTTTGTAGATATTCTTGAATGGATTTAAAGGAACATTGCACATTTTCTGCAGAGACAATACGACAGATCGGGCCACATATTTACATTTGTCCTCTGTGTTCAGTGTGGGAATGTAATGTTATATATGTTTCTATGCATTATATATATATATAACCTTGAAAGAATGTAAATATTCCTCAGCAGTTTTGCCTTTTTTGTATGAGTTACCACTTCACCTGGCCAGGTACTGTGTATTGTTTGTACGTCTTCGCCACGTGTGCCTGAAATACAGTTTTACACAGCCGCTGTCAACAATCTCACTTGTATCTGGATCGTGTTCTTTTATTAAATGAGCGAGTGTGTGCCAGTTTTTTTTTCGTTTACGCACTGTTTAGGCTGCTTTGGGAGCTCTCTTATTTAATCTGGCACTTTTTTGGCTTTCACAAATACACACAGCTGGACTGACTTTTGTGTCTGGCTCCTTTACTCACAAACCTCTCTCATCTCTCTGCTCTCTGGACTTCAGTAGGTTAATAATAGCTTGAACACTTGAAGGAGGTGCAGCCGCCTCATGTGCTGCTCTTCAGTGACACCCGGTGGTCACTATCATCACCCTCATGGCTGAGATGTTCCTGCTGGAGGAGGAGGAGGAGGAGGGAGGATCACTTGTCTTCCATTCACTCACATTCATTACTCATCAATGGGAATAATACGTCCACTGTCACTCACACAGACAAAAACAATGTAAGGTGATCTATACACTGGTGGTCAAGGGCGAAGGACAGGTAACACTACCTGGGCTACTGAAGGATGTAAGAATGCAGATAAGACGGGACTTGTGCCAGGAAGACGAGGGATCACTCTGTGGGAGAGAATGATGGAATAAATAATAAAGATATCAGTTCTAGGAAATTCAGATTGTGATCTGGATTATAGACACCTGAATGTTGCTGCAGTGAGACATTCAGGGAGAAAAGTGTTGCTGGAGTCTGTTAACTTTATATTTACTCAGTTTACTTCTGTTCAGTATGTTTCTGTCCTGTAGTTTAACCCTCGGATGCATTAAGTGGGTCATAGAGGTCGTTTTCTTGCAATAACTTCATGATGAAAAGATGTTATCATGTCACATTCCAGCACAAATATGCTTTTGATGTCATGACATTCACATATTTATCTTTTCTCATATACATTTTAAGAAGTCTCAGTTATCGAATAAATGCATTTCCTGTAGAATCTCATAAGAACCTTTGATTCTTATCAGCTGTTGCTGTCAGGAATATATTTATTGTGCACCACAAACATGGATGATCACAATTGAAAAAGAAATATACAAAACCAAAGAGAGAAAAAAACAACATACCTTTATTTTTTGGGGTAGTTAAGTTGATTTTCAGTTTGATTCTTCCTTAAACAACCTGGGTTTAAACTTTTTAATGAGGTAACACTATTCCTGTACTGAAGACCTGAACTGTCATGAGTCAAACATGTCATTATTATATTCATATATAGAATAAAAAATAGAGATCTTCTGTGATAATGGCATAAATAACTGGTGATCTCGATAAAAAACAAACACAGCTGAACTGGTTGTCATGGGGAAAACATAGGAAATAGTTTGTCACATGATCGTTTTTAGGGCTTCCATATTTCTGTGCCTGTCTTTCCTCGCTGCAGTGGCAGTTTACACTGTAAAGTTCACATTTCCGAGCTCAGCAGCTGCACCTGAACGCAGCACCGGACCGTCCTCCGCGGGATTTCGACGCGCTCCGTTGCCATGGAGCCGTTTGTTTTCCTCCTCCGGCTCGGACAAAGTGAGAGGTCGAGCTTTATCTGGAAGAAGGAGCGTGTGGACGAGCTGAGGGTCGGTGTCGCTGTGCTCGCTGTCCTCACACCTGCCAGGTGCCTGAAGAACACAGCACGAGGACTTTTAAAGGACTTTCAAGGACTTTTTTCTTCTCCAGCGTGGTGAGAAGAAGCGCGTGCCAGACCAGGAAACACCGGGTGTCTCAGTTCAACCTCAGCGAGCAGGTGAGCTTCATCTGCAGTCAGCCAACAGGTGTCACGAGGCAACACAACACAGACACACACCAAGACACTCTGAATAATGATATTAAAATTAAACAATGAAAACCAATCAATTAGGAGATATTGGTCCGTGTTGTATTGATCCAGGGACAGGCTCTAGAAGATATACATCGAGTTCCAATCAGTTATTGTGTTATGAAATTCCTGTTGTTATGGGGATTTTATTGTGAAACTATTAGACTTCGTTTCCCAGGTGGATTTACTACGTCTTAGTGTGACGTCATGAGGTGGTCTGTTATTTTTTGGATGAGATAAACTTTGAGGGTATTTCTTTGATTATTTGTTCCCCCCATGACTAATTCTTCATCATATGGTTGCTTCAAGTTATAGTTTGTCTTAATCAGCTTCTTCACAGCCTAAATTTGAATATATATGTATAGATATATATATATATATATATATATATATATATATATATATATATATATATATGTATAGATATACTTATTTATTTATTTATTTATCTAACTTCCTTTGTATTACATTTATACTGATGTACTGTTTCTGTTGTGTGAAACAGAGGGAACCCTGAAGCTCTCAGAGGAAAACAAGGTCCCAGAACACTGTCTGAAGCTAGAGAGGTGGCAGGGTCCGCCACATATAAACACAGTAAAACAGTATAAAGTGTGTCGTCCTTTAAGGTCAGTTTGTTTATTCGGTTCATACAGTCATGAAAACAAAGAGAGTTTGATTATTTAGTTTGTTGAGGCAGAAAGAAACGAGGATCTTTCTCTGCTCATTAAAAGTTAAATAAAATATAAATACAAATATACATTTGTATCATCAGGACATCATCGCTCCCGTTGTCTTTGTTTTCCCAGCAGCCCCTGTCCGACCCCACCATGAGCGGCGGGGTAGCAGAGGGCCGCCTGCAGGTGCTGCAGATCTACCGCCTGCTGCAGTACGTCCATCAGGGGGACAAGGGTCAGATCGAGAAGATGGTGAAGCTCGGGGTGGAGAACCTCGTCAACCTCACCGAGCCGCAGGACGGCACAGGAGCGCTGCATGTGGCGGTGTCAGCCAAAGATCCAGGTGATGGACCTCTTCTGTAGAGTGAATGGATGTTTGTTAGTGGCCATCAGTACAACTTCTATATTAACTACACAACACGAGCTGATTCTTGGATTTATAGATCATTTTAAGGCTTTATTACTTTGACTTTAAACCTGAGAGAAGTGCTGTCAGACTGACTCCACCCTGCTGACTGTCTCCTCCTCGTCCCTGCCTCCATCCAGACCTGGTCCACTTCCTGATCTCCATGGGAGCGCACCCTGACATCCAGGACAAGCAGGGCCGCACCCCGGTCATGTTAGCCGCCGAGCTGGGCCACGATGCCATAGTGACGCTGTTGGCCGAGAGCTGTGCTGACTTCGGACTGCAGGACGCCGAGGGCAGAGGTGAGCACTAGACTTGTAGTCAAGACCGCCTAAACCGAGACCAAGACACTACCAAGACCAGAGAGTATCAAGACCAAGACAGACCAAGTGAAGACCAAGACTTGTTCAGCTCGAGACCGAGACCAAAAAAAGACTAGTTTTTTGCCATTTTGCATGAGTTGTAGAACCCGCACGCAGGTGCACCAAAAAATGCATTAAATTAAATGCAAAATACAAATAATTTATAGTACAAATAGTACAAAATTGTACTTCAAATTGTACATTAACAAGAGGAAGAACTGGTCACCTTGATGTGTGCAATGGCATCTCAATTATAACACACTTTATCAAGTTGTAGTTGTAGCTGTAGTTCAGTGGGACAAGAACAATATAACACAGACATCACAAAGAACAGATACATGAACATATACATTCAAACTGTAGAACAAAAGGCAGACTACATCATGAATGCATTTATGTCTTGAGTAGACTTGTAGTCAAGACCGCCTAAACCGAGACCAAGACACTACCAAGACCAGAGAGTATCAAGACCAAGACCAAGACCAAAGACTGTCGAGGCCGTGACAAGACCAAGACCACGGAAAAGTGGTCTTGAGACCGAGACCGGTCTCGAGAACTACAAGTCTAGTGAGCACTGATGGATTTCATTTCATGTTTTTTTTTGCTGACTCACCTCAAAGACGTGATCCACGTTCCAGATGTAGAGGAGAGCATCGCCTGCCTCGACATGAGGCAAACTGATTGACACAAGACTTTATTTATCATTTACATTTTCCACTATCAGACACAGAAAATGCTCAGGACTGTCCTGATGACGTCTGTAATGTATCTGGCTCCAGCCGTGAGAGGTGATGGAGCCTCTTCCTCTCCACTCGTGTGTTCTCAGTTGAGCCCGAAGTGTCGATTGCTCAAACGGAGGTGTTTTCCATTTCAACTCGGACCGGCGGGATCGTTTCTGAACGCCTTTCCTTGTCTTACAACTCATGAAAATGCATGGCGCTTCTGTTGAGTTATTGATGAGGAGGCGGTAACCGGGACAACGCCAATCAGCGCGTGTTAAGTTCTACTTCAGGACCGATTGTGATAATGACCCCAATTACAGCGTGTCCGGGAATCAATTACATCAAATGGGACTCTTTTGAGAGTTGGAGAGGGTGTGTGTGTGTGTGTGTGTGTGTGTGTGTGACCTCTTATATAATGCATGTACAGTATGCTGTATGTGTGTGTGTGTGTGTGTGTGTGTGTCAGGCCACGTGGGAACATCTAATTACAGATCAGGCACTAATGGAGATCCTCTCCCGTGAAGCACGCTGAGTAACCTGATCCGTCCTGCGCTCCTCCACCGCGGCCCAGCATCAGCACTCACAGCGAGGCCTCCTCCTCAGCAGGCCCAACGTCTCCGGTCACACAGTTTTCCTGCATTATCCTCAGTGTTGTGGAGGCGGGCCGGGTGGGGAGAGGGCGCCGCCTGCCCCCTCCATCATTACTGTGGTTTAAGTGCAGCCACCACGTGTCCATCGGATCCGTCTGTGGTCGTTCTGGGCAGCTAACACTCGTGTAAAAAGTACGAGGAAGGGAAAGAAAGCGCTGCCGGTGGAGCTGAAAGAGGATGTCAGCATGTGGATGTGGCTGTTTACCCTGCGTGGCCGGTTGGAGGTTTGTTGGCCCAAACACACGCAGGCTTATTGACAGAATTAAAACCGTGGTGTGTTTCAGATGAGATAAGCCTCTGTTGATCCCCACAGCGGTGATTCAGTCAGTACAGAGCTGGTCGGTCGGAGTGATTGGCATCGGGAAGTGGCTGTCAGAAGTGGGATTTAAACCCTCTCCTCCAGGGCGATGTGCGGCCTCATGGGAGTCAAACCGAGCCGCGACGATTTGCTTTTCCATCACCAGTTTTACTGCGGCGAGTTGAGCCGCACCACGCTGGTGATGGACCAGCTCCGGAGTAGGACAATCACCCGTCTCCCCCTAACACCGATACTGAACTGTCTGTGCAGGAAACCTGAGAGAAAGAGGATTTTAAAAGTCAGTGTGTTCAGCTCTCAGTACTTTAGTGTCTTCTAACTGAAGCCCCGTTTACACGAAGGGAAAACGCAGATATTTCCAGGCGGTTTGGCCTCTCATTTACACGAAAACCCCGTTTTTATCACAGAAAACGATTATTTCTGAAAACTCCGGGCAAAGTGGAGAATTTGGAAAACTCCGGTTATGTGTTGTCGTGTCAGCTGGGAGAAACGGGGTTTTAGCTTCTCACGCTCATTAGGCTATGCGCCAGAAAATGCTTAACGTCATGTGAGCTTTGTTTTGAAAGGAACAGGAAGTCGCTCGTGTTATTCGTTGTTGTTGATTCTGAGGATTCTGATTGGCTTGCATGGCTTTATCCTTCTCCCTACACTGCCGCCCAGAGGTTTGGCAGAGTTAGAATGGCGCTCGACGGCGTATTTATGCGGGTTGATGGAAATGACAACTTTTTTGAAAACGATGTTGTGTGCACGATGTTATTTTTGAAAACGGAGGAGGGAAATATTCGTTTCTCTAAATACCCTGCTATGTATAAACGTGGGCTGAATCTCTTTAGTTTCTCTCGTCCTCTTTGTTCTTTCAAACATCTGCTGTGTTTTACTGTTTCATCGTGTTCACGTTCAGCTGGTTCAGGAGTCGTGTTTAGTTGAAAACACAACGTTTCCTGTGATGCTGCTTCATAATAAAAGCTTTAACGTGGGGGGGGGGCTTTTATTGTGAAGAGGTTATAGGAAATGAAACGTGTTTGTGATAGTACTGTGTGGATCGAGACGAGCACGTCATTGGTTTAAGACTCCTTCATGCAGGTGGTGGAAATACAAAAACCTGTCTGCAGCGAGTCAAACTGAGTCGAGCAGGCCGGCAGATGTGATGCCATTAGACCGCTCGTCCATCCTGACATCTGATGCAGGAGCTTCAGTCCCACAACTCCCATTTGCATAATCGAGGTAGATTTATATATATTTATCTTTCTTTCGCTTCAGGTGTGCTGTTCTACTGTATGAGCCCCACCAGGCGTCACAGCCGCTGCCTGCAGGTGGCGCTGCGCTGCAAGGCGGACGTCAACAACGTGTCCGCAGAGGGGACGCACGTCTTCCAGCGGATGTGTGAAAGAGCTGAGGAGTGCAGCTCCATGTGTCTCATCCTGCTGGACGCAGGCGCCGACTGCAACGCCACGGATCAGGTTCAGAACTGAGGCGCCGTACAGATCATCTGCAGAACGTGGTGTGATGCTGAGCTTCCTGCAGCTGAGATGCTCCTCATGCTGTTTTTTTCTTTTTACCTCCTCAGAAAACGGGCGCCACAGCGCTGATGGAGGCAGCGAAGGCCGGCTCGCTGCAGCTGGTTAAAGCCATTCTCTGGGCGGGAGGAAACCCCAACGCCCTGGACAATCAACGCCTCACAGCGGTGCACTTCGCCGCCATGGGGGGCTTTTTTGAGGTGTAGCATCTGGTCACATGGCTCTAACTCAGACTACAGCATTTCCTATCTGCAGCACAGGGATGGTAGATGTAGGAGGGGTAACATGAGGTGTTTTCTTGCTGTGCAGGTGATCCAGGCGCTGTCTGCCTTCTCAGCAGACATGGGAGTCATCAGCATGGAGGACTGCACGCCGCTACACTACGCTGCCGCTACAGGCGATGCTAACTGCTGCAAGTTCCTGGCGCAGAGAGGTGCAGTGAGAAGGTCCAACAGTAACAAGGGTCCTGATACCGACGCAGTGAATCCTTAAAGATAACCCTGCGATAACTTCTCCTGATGTTGAAGGATTGCCGTCACAGGGCCAAGACGGTCTCTGTTCTCTGTTCTCTCTCTGAGCCAGGATATTGTTCGTGCTGCCAAAGTGAAACGAGGTGATTCCGCCTTGTGTGTATATTTGTCCTGAAGCTGTGCTCTGTGTTCAGGTTGTAACCCCAAACTGAAGAACCTGGACGGCTTCCTCCCACGTCAGATTGCCAAAGACGCCGGTCACAAAGCTGCAGCCAAGGAGCTGAGGAAAGCGGAGAAGCAGCAGGGAAAAGGCAGCAACTCCAGCGGCGCCGGGCCTTTGTCGGATCTCTGGGCCCTGACCCTCCACGACTGGTCGCACGAGTACGAGGCTGAGCTGCGGCGAATCTTCGGGGACAGATCGGACACTGTTCCCTCTGAGGTGTTTGTGACGGTGTTGGAAGAACTCAAAGCTCCCGCAGGACTGGACCAGCTCAGCACAGTCGTCTCAGCCCACGACACGGAGGGAGAGGGGTGCATCAGCATTAACGAGTTCATCAAGGGTGTCAAGTACGTCAAGAAGCCGTTCCTCCTGTCAGCTTACATGCCGAAAAAGAAGAAGGGAGAAAAGGGAGGGAAAGGAAAAGGGAAGAAGAAGGGTAAATTTGTCATCCCCATGCCCATCTGCACGCTCCCGCCGGAGCAGATGCCCCGGCGGCCGGACGGAGGCCCGCCCCACTTCATGATCGAGACGTACTACGACACCTCGGACACGCAACGATTCGACCGCGATCACCCGCCAGAACATCCCATCATGAACGACTCAGGGTGGTACATAGAGAAGACGGACAAGGTCTACATCGATATCAACCACTGTGTGAAGCGCGGAGACCTGGAGTCGCTGGACCTCGCCTTCAGTCAGGGCGTTCCTGTGGACGTTCAGCATCCGTTCTACAAGACGCCGCTGATGGCGGCCTGCTCCAGTGGAAACTACGAGGTGGCTCAGTACCTCCTCAGTCAGGGGTAAGTCTTACTGTCAGTGTGTAACAAGCCCGGTTCTGCTGCCCCGGTCCTCTTTAAAGACGCCGTGATGTCGCTTCTCCCCGACAGAGCCAGTGTGAATAAGTGTGACCAGTTCTTCTGGACGCCGCTCCATCACGCGGCTCACGCTGGCCAGGTCGAACTCATGGAGCTTCTGGTTGAGGCCGGCGCCACCGTAGACGCACAGGCGCTCAGCGGAGGCACGCCGCTCATGAGGGCCATCGAGAGCTCTCACCCGTCCTGCGTGGACTTCCTCATCAAGGCGGGCGCCAGCGTGAACGCAGAGAACAAGAAAGGTTCGACTGTACATCTGACGCTGGACGTTTGGAAATAACTGAACACTTTCACATTCCCTTCTGTGGTTATTTGACTGATCGTATTTTATGTCCCGACAGAACAAAACTGCCTCGACATCGCCAGAGCGTTCGGAGACTACAGGGTGATCGACCTGGTCAGAGACAGGATGGACTCTCTGCCCAAACAGAAGGACACAGCGAAGGGGGACAAAGCACAAAAGCCTAAAGGAAAGGTACCGAAGTGAATCTTTCTACCAGCCGGCTGCAAACATATTAAAGTCTCGTGGCTTCGAACTTCTCTTCTCTCTGTTTGTTAGTGTTCGTAGGAAATAGAAAATGTCCAAAATGACGGTGACGTTGTTCCGATGTCATTCGTCTTCTTGAACTCTGATTGCAGCAGAAGATAAAAACGCCGTGTGTGTTCAGCAGAGCTTCAGTCATCGACCCTCCAGCTGAGAAATAATCCAGATTATGTTCAAGTAAAAGTTAACCAACATTTGATTGGAGGTTATTTTATCATCCGTCTTCTCTCAGCATCAGAACCTTCAGCCTGTAAATAGTTCTGACGAGTGTGAAGGCAGATTAGAGCGGATGTGTTACGTTACAACGAGAACAAGCTGCAGCTTCAGTTTGCATTTTCCTGTAATCAGGCTGAAACCTGGAGACATGTATTGATTTTGTCAGCAGTGCTGTAACACCGACTCATCAGGAAGATTCTGAAAGAAAAGTCCAATAAACAGAATGAGCTGCACACAGGTTCGATGTGGAGCTTATTAATATGAACATCGAGCCATAACTCGTACTAACTAAGTCAAAGTTTGTGGCTCCAAGATCTGAATGTCTGAAATTGAAAACAAGGAAACAGTGTCGTTAATGTAAAACACCTGAAACAGGCCCAGATAATATCATCATCATCAGGCAGGGAGCTTCAGAACCGGTCCGACCGACACCAGCAGCAGACAGGAGAGTCCCACCAGCAGCAGCAGGATAGAAATGCAGGTGTAGACGTCTGAATGTGCGCCACCTACAGGCAAGGAAAGTCACAACTACAGCCACTGTGTGTGTGTGTGTGTGTGTGTGTGTGTGTGTGTGTGTGTGTGTGTGTGTGTCTTGTTTATTTGCTGAATAGTTTGCTTCACTGTTCACACAGACTGTGAGCACTGAGCTCCACATGTCTGATGGTCAAGCATCTTAAAAATCTTAACCACCACCACCAAAGCTTTTAATTCAATTTAACTTGAGTTGTTTCTGTTTTTATTTTGAAATCACAGTTACCCTCTCTATCACCTCTCCAGTATCAGGATGTATGAAGAAATGATAAGGATCATAGTTTAAACTTACACGCACTGTTCTGTCACCTCGTCTCTGACCTCTGATTTGTAGAAAGTAAAATGAGCCGGATGTGAAAAGCTCGGTGTCTCTGACAGGCTGTCGCTGTGGACGGAGCCGTGAACGCAGAGACGTCAGCTGTGACAGCGGGGAAGACTTCCCCTCAGAAGGACTCGAAGAGCGTCCTCCTGGAGAGCGCCAGGATCACCGCGGGGAAGACCAACACCGTGGACATCACCTTCGTGCCAAAAACGGTGCGGCCGATCACCGTTTACCTCAGTCTGTCTGGTTATAATGTAGCATCTGTTTGCAACAAGTTATCACTTCCTGTCTTAGCATGCAAATGAAAAATACTCCATAAACTATCTTTGAAATATATTTTTAACCAAGTTGTTGATGTTTTACTGCCGCATGGGATCATCGAGAGCAAAAAGTCAGGTTTAACCACATATTTAAAGAGGTCATATTAAATATTCAACAGCAGCTTCACTCCTCAGACTGTTGGACTCCTCAGCTCATCCTCATCGCTCCGGTTCTGACTCCGACCCGTCTGAATCTCTCTGTGACTCTGTGTCTCTCTCAGGTTTGGGGGCAGCCGCCCACCACCGGCCAGCTCCTGTCGAAGCTAGAGCGACGGAAAGAGCCCTTATCCCTCGAGGTGGACTTCGACGACTTCATGATGCCGTTCAGCTAGAAGGTGGAGACGCTGGGAGAACAAAGACCAGACTGAGAGGAGGTTAGCTGGAGAGAGACAGACATTCAGGAGTTAAACTCAGAACAGAGTTGGAAATCATGTTACTGAACCTCTTATTTTCTAATCTTTTCATTTAGTGTCAGAACCTGCAGTGTCAGTACACAAATCATCAGCCAAGAGTAGAATCTGCTTTTACTAATCATGAACTTCTCTGTAAAGATATTTCTTGTATTCTCAGCAGTCAGCTCACTGCAACATGAACTTAATATAAAGATTTTGCACAAAAATAATTTGGTCCATCGATTCATCTATTGCCGTCTGCTTATCCGGGGTCGGGTCGCTGTGGCAACAGGCTCAGTAGGTTATTTCAGACGTCACAACGCTTTCCAGCTCCTTCTGAGGGATCCTGAGGTGTCTCCAGGCCAGATGGGATCTATAATCTCTCCAGCTGGTTCCAGGTCTGCCCCGAGGTCTTTTCTCAGTTGGTCTTGCCTGGAAAACCTCTGAAGGAAGGCGCCCGAACCACCTCAACTGGCCCCCCCTATTCTGAGCTCCCTCACTCCATCACCACCCTCAGCTCATGAGCACAGGTGAGGGCTGGACTGTAGATGGACAGGTAAATCAGTTCCCTCTTCACCACGATGGTCCAAGACCTCGAGACACCTTAAAGCTCCTTCACTCTGGGCAGGAGCTCGATGGAGGCAGATCTTTCACTCCTCTGGTAGGGAACCTGAAGTCAGAAATGAATTTCATTGCACTTGCTCAACATGATTTAGTCAAATGATCAGGTATCATACGAAGCATCCATAGAAGATCTGACTGAACTGAAACCTGGAGTCAGTTACCGTCCTCCTCTGACTCTGCAGAAGCTCCAGCTGCACAGGAAGCTGCTGTGATGAACACCTGCTGCCTCTCTCTTCTTTCTTTACACCTTCACATCCTTCCTTCCTTCCTGTTTAACGCCGTTGTACTCGTGTTCCCTGCTGGAGCTCCGTCACGTTGGCTGAGCCGACTGCAGCTCATCCAGCAGTAAATATCTGCTCTCTCTGGCTCGGCTGCAGTTCCACACTGACGCCAGCGTTCGGCGCTGTTTGGCCAAATTTAGCAATGCAGGGTTTTTGTTGTTTATCAGGCTGTGAGAGGAGAAAACTTGGAGTGTTTCAGCCACTGAACGACATCAAAATGGCAGCCGTGTGTGTTTACTGTTCTCCGACAGCCTCTGCGACTGGAGACTGCGTTTCACACAGAGTATTGATCACAAGAGGATATTAATGTTATTATAAGATGGTTGTGAAATTCACCTCGATCCTGCAGGTTTTGTTGATGAGCTGATCACATGAACAGCATCAGCAGTGTGTGGGTCATGTTTTACAGCTGATAATGTCCTTATCAGGATTCATCTGAGCACAATAGACATCCTTTATCTGTGTTAAATGTCGCATCGATGCACACGCCCATCACCACCACCACCACCACCAGATAAAATTAGATTGCAGTGTCCTCAAGGTCCACGGGGACGCAGTTATATAATCAGATATACGGGGAGGCAGCGGGGGGCAGGGGGGGTTTATTTGCTTTAAGGCTGGAAATACAAGGCCGGGATTGTTTAAATATACACAGCTACGTTACCGGTGATGACAAGGATGTGAGGAGAGAGGCAGAGCATGAGAGCGGTGATGGAGAGAGGAGAGGAAGCAGCAGCAGCAGCAGCCAGAGAAACACAGAGAGAGAAACTCCAGCACAGCCATTCATAACGAGGCGAGGAGGACGGCGAGGGAAGGGAAGGCGAGAGGACACGAGGAGAGGAGAGGAGAGGGGGTGGAGAAGGAGCAGCGGAGGGTGACTCAGAGGATGGAGAGGGGGGAGGGTGGAGGAGGAGGAGGAGGGAGGAGGAGGAGGAGTGGGCGAGAGGAGACGACGAGGGCTTTTCTAGCAACAATAAGTGGCACACAGGTTAGAGGGAGTAAACAAGCCCGCTGCCTCTGATCGCCGGCCGTGACGCAGTGTGTCTGTCAGGGCGTGGGCTCGGACTTATATGGTCCTGCAGCATGTGTGTGTGCTCGTGTGTGTGTGTGTGTGTGTGTGTGTGTGTTGATGTTTGGCTGTATTTACACATAGGAATGCTTATTTTATTCATGATGTGTCATTTAAGACTCAGATATTACGGTACGTTTATGTATTTATGTGTAGTAGTGTGTGTGTGTCTGTGTGTAGTAGTGTGTGTGTGTGTGTGTGTGTGTGTGTGTGTGTGTAGGCCTTTTTTCTACGTCTACATCGTTCAGGCTCTGCTGCACCTCAGTGCCACTATGTGTTATATGCATGTGTGTTTATAGTGTAATTCAAGGGTACATTATTCAAGTTTACATCCTCCTCTCCTCTCCTCGTCTCCTCTCCTCGTCTCCTCTCCTCGTCTCCTCTCGCCCTCTGCTGAGTATCAGTCTGAGCTCAGATCAGTGTATGTGTGTGTGTGTGTGTGTGTGTGTGTGTGTGTGTTGCTGCCAGCAGCACTGCAGTCTCCCAGCTCTGGTCCTGCACCGCTTACTCAGCACTCCAGCCCTTCACTTCTCAAAACAACCCACTGGGACACACACACACACACACACACACACACACACACACACACACACACACACACACACACACACACACACACAGACAAACACTCAGTATATTGTCTTTGTTTACCACGGTATCATTGCGATCTATCTCAGGACGTATGCGTGCACAGATGTGCTCACACATGCGTGTAATCCAGTGATTATATACTTTCTGCAGACGAGCTCGCAGATACAGACAGACGCTCACATGCACACAGAAATAAACTCAGATGTTCTGTCAGGACCGTCTGTCTCTCCCTCGATGCTTCAGTACAACAGCTCCAACACATATTCAGTCTCTGTGAGACTCATAACGGACTTGTTTTTGTTAAACCTTCAGAGAGAAGTCACTTCAGATATGTGTTTATTATCACCGTGGTGTTGTGCTGGATTCATCCCTCAGACAAACATTCATTCAGTTAGATGCAGCTCAGACGTTGTTAGAGGCTCAGACGTCAGAATGAATTAAATACAAAAGCACAGTGAGAGATTGAACATTTAACAGAGTAAACACCTTTTTAATCCACTGTAGTCCGGTTCAGCACCACGACAGAATACTATCCCAGTCATAAACATAGATTAAATAACCACTCAAAGACAGTGTTCAGTTAATCATTGATTCATCCGTAGATTTATTGCTGAGCTGTTGTATCGGACTGGATCTGATCAATTAGAGGAGGTAAAAACTGAACGATGCCAATTATTTTCCCAGAGATCAGCTTAAAGCCGGTGTGTGTGGGGTTTAGAGGCATCAGGTGGTGTGGCTGCAAAAACAAGGACTCAGTGTTTGGTTTGTCCGCTCTGGGCTGCCGTAGAAACATTCATCAGGGTTCCCACGCGTCCTGGAAAAACCTGAAATATCTGGAAAACAGTCGACCAGTTTTCCCTCCATGGAAAATGAAAGATGAAGCAGAGCAAACTACACAATACAGTTCAGTATTAGTAGTACATTGTATTGGTTTATATGAAACCAGTAAGTTGTTCGTTTTAAGAGACTTGTCTTGTTTTTTCCTTTGTATATATTTACTGTTGCTCTTGATGAAAGCAAAACTTCCAGCCTCCCGTTGTTACTGGTGTTCATTCATATTCAGTTATTTAAGTCCAGGCAGTCATGGAGAATACTGATAACACTGTAGCTCACAGGAGAGAAAGCCACTGGAGTTATAAATGAACTAATTAAAGAACATTATTTAGTGTATGGGCTCGCTCCCTGCCTGTCACACCAGCGAGATCGTCACTGAAGAAGTCCTGGAAAGAGATCTCTAGGAAATTATTATTAATTCTGTTCTTAGTTAGTTTCAGGTGTTTATTTTGGAGTTCCCACAACACGTCTGTGTCACGTGTCCGTCCATGAACAGAGCTTTGTTTTTATTAAACACAACAGATTGTTTTTCCATTTAAACATCTGGAACCGCTGATGAAATAATATTTCCACTGAAGAGTTCAGTAATAAAACTGTCAAATCATATTTTAGTTGCTTTTTGTGAGTTGATATAAATTAATCTGATTGTGTTAAATGGATCTATGACATTCAAGATTCAAGATTCAAGATTCAAGAAGCTTTAATTATCCCGAGGGAAATTGCTGTGCAACAGTTGCAATACAAAGTGGTGAAGTGATTTAAGAGAGAGATAAAATATGCTAAATTAACTTAAAATAAACAAGTAACTAACTAAATGCAACAAATGACAGTTCCCTGTATCGAATCCAATCAAATCGTATCGTGACAGACTTTTGTGATATCGGCAAATATCGTATCGTTGTCCAAAGTATCAATATGATATCGTATCGTGATAAAATTTGCGATTTCCCCCCAATAATCATCATCTTCTATACATTGATAGTGATAAACCTCTGCAGCCGGACGGTGCACACATCGCAGGAAACATAAATAAATCCTAAATTACTGTATGTTAACTTCATCCTCAGAACTTCAGGTGTAAAACTAACTTGATTTAGTCTCTGTTTTGAAGCGCAGGTCCTTAACTTCAGGAGTTAGCTGACAGAACACATTCACAGTTTCAGGTCTGGAGAAAATCCATTGTGTGTAATTTCATGCTGAGATGGATTCAGCGCTCGCGGTGTCTGTTTCCACAACAGCCGATAGCTGTAAACACAGCAGCAGCCATAGAAATGCTGCATAAAGTGAAACAAAGGCGACGTTGTAGAGATCCTGGTTCACCATCCATTATTGATGAGGGAGTCATGTTTCACACCAGACTGGCTGACTGTGAGTGTGTGTGTGTGTGTGTGTGTGTGTGTGTGTGACAGTCGACGTGTGTCAGCTTTTATTTGTGTGTTTGTTAGTGTGTGTTTGTTACCTGTGCAGGAGTGACTCAATGCATTTGCGTAATGTGTGTGTGTGTGTGTGTGTGTGTCGCAGTGATTCATCATTGGTTAGTGCAGCTTTGGCAGTGCATAGATCTCTTTAGCTTTCAACGCTATGGATTCCAATTTGCTGCAGGCCTGGGACTTTTATTATGAGGATATTGATTTGAATTTCATAGTGAGACCAATAACGCTGGGTGGCAAACAGAGGAATGAGGCTCAGAGAAACTGAGTCCTAATTCCGAGGAAAGAGACCAGAAGCAGATCCAATAAATATCTCAGGGGATGGACGACGGCTGCAGGATTTTACTGACTCCACTTCCTCCGTATAATAAATGAAATTAATTGTAAAAGATCAGAATGTAGATCACAACAGAGTCACTGAAGAAGTGTTGTGTAACAGGATGGAAATCAGAGCTCGGAGCCGATTGTGAAACAGATTCCAGGGCAGCGTCATGAAATACTTTAGATTCTGGACTCTTTGATGTCGTCATTTATTATGCTGCTTAAGGAAGAGACACATCGGCATTACTGGGATTTTCTCTGCCTGACCTTCTTTAAATCGTACGAACAGAAGTTTCCTCTGCCCTCAAAAAAAAAAACATCTCGTTAGTGTTGCTGGCAGTGATGATGAAAACCAGAGGGGTGCCATTAGTCTAAAACTACAGCCGTCTCTGCCTCGTTTCACTTTGGCCTTCAGTGTGAATATTGAAATTGTTTCAGTCTGCGATTGAAACCTGAAAACAAACCTGGAGGGAACTGCTGCTAAACACACGGCCAAAGATCAGGAGAGACTCGTGAGTTTACTGCCATGTGTACACAGAGAAGGACAAAGTCCATCGTGATGAAGTAATATATGGGGAGGTGATGAAGCCCCCCGATGGAGTCCAGACACTGGTGGTGGTGGTGGTGATGGAGGAGGAGGATGGGTCCTGGAGATGATTCTGGTGAGCAGAACCTTCTGGATAAAGAGCTGGAGGAGGATGGGGTGGAGGAGGGTCGGACGAAAAAGCTCAGACGCTGTGTGAAGATAAGAGTTTAAGAATGCTCCTTTTATGCCTTTTTTGTTGCCCCTGTCCCAGTCTGTAGTTGCCTCTGTCCCAGTCTGTAGTTGCCTCTGTCCCAGTTGCCTCTGTCCCAGTCTGTAGTTGCCCCTGTCCCAGTCTGTTGTTGCCCTTGTCCCAGTCTGTAGTTGCCTCTGTCCCAGTCTGTAGTTGCCCCTGTCCCAGTCTGTTGTTGCCCTTGTCCCAGTCTGTAGTTGCCTCTGTCCCAGTTGTCCTTGTCCCAGTCTGTAGTTGCCTCTGTCCCAGTCTGTAGTTGCCCCTGTCCCAGTCTGTAGTTGCCCCTGTCCCAGTCTGTAGTTGCCTCTGTCCCAGTCTGTAGTTGCCCCTGTCCCAGTCTGTAGTTGCCTCTGTCCCAGTCTGTAGTTGCCCCTGTCCCAGTCTGTAGTTGCCTCTGTCCCAGTCTGTAGTTGCCTCTGTCCCAGTTGTCTTTGTCCCAGTCTGTAGTTGCCCCTGTCCCAGTCTGTAGTTGCCTCTGTCCCAGTCTGTTGTTGCCTCTGTCCCAGTCTGTAGTTGCCCCTGTCCCAGTCTGTTGTTGCCCTTGTCCCAGTCTGTAGTTGCCTCTGTCCCAGTTGCCTCTGTCCCAGTCTGTAGTTGCCTCTGTCCCAGTCTGTAGTTGCCCCTGTCCCAGTCTGTTGTTGCCCCTGTCCCAGTCTGTAGTTGCCTCTGTCCCAGTCTGTAGTTGCCTCTGTCCCAGTCTGTTGTTGCCCCTGTCCCAGTCTGTCCCTTGTCCCAGTCTGTTGTTGCCTCTGTCCCAGTTGTCTTTGTCCCAGTCTGTAGTTGCCCCTGTCCCAGTCTGTCGTTGCCCTGTCCCAGTCTGTAGTTGCCTCTGTCCCAGTTGCCTCTGTCCCAGTCTGTAGTTGCCTCTGTCCCAGTCTGTTGTTGCCCTTGTCCCAGTCTGTAGTTGCCTCTGTCCCAGTCTGTAGTTGCCTCTGTCCCAGTCTGTAGTTGCCTCTGTCCCAGTCTGTTGTTGCCCTTGTCCCAGTCTGTAGTTGCCTCTGTCCCAGTCTGTAGTTGCCTCTGTCCCAGTCTGTTGTTGCCCCTGTCCCAGTCTGTTGTTGCCCCTGTCCCAGTCTGTAGTTGCCTCTGTCCCAGTCTGTTGTTGCCCTTGTCCCAGTCTGTATTTGCCTCTGTCCCAGTCTGTATTTGCCTCTGTCCCAGTCTGTAGTTGCCTCTGTCCCAGTCTGTAGTTGCCCCTGTCCCAGTCTGTAGTTGCCTCTGTCCCAGTCTGTAGTTGCCCTTGTCCCAGTCTGTTGTTGCCCTTGTCCCAGTCTGTAGTTGCCCCTGTCCCAGTCTGTAGTTGCCCTTGTCCCAGTCTGTAGTTGCCCCTGTCCCAGTCTGTAGTTGCCCTTGTCCCAGTCTGTAGTTGCCTCTGTCCCAGTCTGTAGTTGCCTCTGTCCCAGTCTGTTGTTGCCCCTGTCCCAGTCTGTTGTTGCCCTTGTCCCAGTCTGTAGTTGCCTCTGTCCCAGTCTGTTGTTGCCCTTGTCCCAGTCTGTAGTTGCCTCTGTCCCAGTCTGTAGTTGCCTCTGTCCCAGTCTGTAGTTGCCTCTGTCCCAGTCTGTAGTTGCCCCTGTCCCAGTCTGTAGTTGCCCTTGTCCCAGTCTGTAGTTGCCCCTGTCCCAGTCTGTAGTTGCCTCTGTCCCAGTTGTCTTTGTCCCAGTCTGTAGTTGCCTCTGTCCCAGTCTGTTGTTGCCCTTGTCCCAGTCTGTAGTTGCCCCTGTCCCAGTCTGTTGTTGCCTCTGTCCCAGTCTGTAGTTGCCTCTGTCCCAGTCTGTTGTTGCCTCTGTCCCAGTCTGTAGTTGCCTCTGTCCCAGTCTGTTGTTGCCTCTGTCCCAGTCTGTAGTTGCCTCTGTCCCAGTCTGTAGTTGCCCCTGTCCCAGTCTGTTGTTGCCTCTGTCCCAGTCTGTTGTTGCCTCTGTCCCAGTCTGTAGTTGCCTCTGTCCCAGTCTGTAGTTGCCTCTGTCCCAGTCTGTAGTTGCCTCTGTCCCAGTCTGTTGTTGCCTCTGTCCCAGTCTGTAGTTGCCCCTGTCCCAGTCTGTTGTTGCCTCTGTCCCAGTCTGTTGTTGCCTCTGTCCCAGTCTGTTGTTGCCTCTGTCCCAGTCTGTAGTTGCCTCTGTCCCAGTCTGTAGTTGCCTCTGTCCCAGTTGCCTCTGTCCCAGTCTGTAGTTGCCTCTGTCCCAGTCTGTAGTTGCCTCTGTCCCAGTCTGTAGTTGCCTCTGTCCCAGTCTGTAGTTGCCTCTGTCCCAGTCTGTAGTTGCCTCTGTCCCAGTCTGTTGTTGCCCTTGTCCCAGTCTGTAGTTGCCCCTGTCCCAGTCTGTAGTTGCCTCTGTCCCAGTCTGTAGTTGCCTCTGTCCCAGTCTGTAGTTGCCTCTGTCCCAGTCTGTAGTTGCCCCTGTCCCAGTCTGTTGTTGCCTCTGTCCCAGTCTGTAGTTGCCTCTGTCCCAGTCTGTTGTTGCCTCTGTCCCAGTCTGTTGTTGCCCTTGTCCCAGTCTGTAGTTGCCCCTGTCCCAGTCTGTTGTTGCCCCTGTCCCAGTCTGTAGTTGCCCCTGTCCCAGTCTGTAGTTGCCTCTGTCCCAGTCTGTAGTTGCCCCTGTCCCAGTCTGTAGTTGCCTCTGTCCCAGTCTGTAGTTGCCTCTGTCCCAGTCTGTAGTTGCCCCTGTCCCAGTCTGTATGTAGTTGTAGGTGCACGTGTTATCTATGAAGTATTTGTGTTTCCACTGTTTGGATTTATGGTATTTTAACCTCAAGCAAACATATGTACATTATTATTATACTTCAATTGCTCATTAGTTTCTAATCTAACTTTTAGGGGCAATAATTTCCAGATATCATTGATGAAATCCTTAATCTTTTCTTCTCTTGCCTTCGACCAAAACTGTTTGCTTTTGTAATTACTTTCTGTGTCTTGATTAAAGCTGCACTAATTAATTTTTGATAGTAACAGTGGTAACAATGGATCAACTCTGTAAGGTGTCGCGCTAACACACAGCAGATCACCTCCCGTCTCTGCAGGCAGACGTTTAACTGTCTTCAGCTCTTTGGTTTTTCTGTTTTCACTCTTTTCATTCACTCTCTGCAGTTTAACGTCTGTCTACAGCTGTAAAAGCTCTAAAAAACACAACTAAGCTTCCTGCTGAGCAACAAATGGCAGACGGACAAAGTTAGCAACTAGCAGTGAAGCGTCGAGCAGCTAAAGGGACGAAACCCTGACTGACAGGAGAGTGAAAACTGGACTTACCTTCATACATCATCAGACTCATTAAGTAATAACAGGTCACATTGTATCACATGTTCTTATTATGTAACTACACACACACGTTCTTATTTGATGTCCTAGATGGACTTGGATATTGTGCAGGACAGGATATTGAGGCCTGGCAGCAGATGTTCCTTGTGTTCGCTCCAAAGATGATTTTTATTCTGGGTGTTTAAATAAGCAAGAGTTTGCCGACGTGTTCACCTCATTATACGATAACATGTTGTTCTCATTGTGTTTGCAACACGGTGGGATGCTAATTAGCCACAAAAACAAAAATCATGCATCATGGTCATTTTAAGTGCTAGTTCAGAGGCAACTAGATTCTCGAAGAAGTTTCATCGGTTGTGAACTGAAGAGGCGTCTTGGATGAGAGGTGAAACGTCTGCTTCCCTTTTTACGAACCATCACTTGTTACGTTTCCTGTTAGATTCACTAAAGTCTCGAACTGTACAGAAACACAACACTGACTATAACCGGTGACAGGGAATTTACAATATCAACAAAATAAAACGGCAGACTGTTTTAAAGAGAAACTTTCTGCCACCCACACATCACAACGACTCTCCAGGTTCATTTTTCTGTATCGTGTCGTGAGGCTGCTGTGCTGTACAATATGCATGATGAACACACAATGTCAGTATTGTATTCTGACAATCTGGACGTTATTTTGGACTTTTCTGCAGGTTTGATGGTGCTGGTAGAGAGACACAGGAGAGGATCTGTGATCCGGGCTGCTGTGGTCAGAATTCAGCCTTGAATCGCGATGCGTGCTGTCGCCGGTGAACTAGCACGACGTCGATTAATACGTTTAAGTCCCAAATTTCGTAATTAATATTAACTGCCAATGTAATTAGATGTTCCCACAGGCT
Organism: Lagodon rhomboides; assembly: GCA_039737535.1. Lineage (NCBI taxonomy): Eukaryota > Metazoa > Chordata > Actinopteri > Spariformes > Sparidae > Lagodon > Lagodon rhomboides. Next base: position 27,856,419 of record CM077798.1, on the reverse strand, counting down.
GCAGCACGCTCGCTGTGGTGGAGAAAAAAAGTTTACCAGCTGTTACAGTATGTCTGAGCGTTTGGCTCTGCTCTGTACTGCAGTATCATCTGCACCCTCCCCAAACCCACTGCTTCAGTCCTTCAGAAAAAAAGAGAGAGGGAGATGGGTGCACACACACACACACACACACACACACACACACACACACACACACACACACACACACACTCCCTGTTGATTAAGGCCTCCTCGGTGGCTAATCGCTCAGCAGTAGCTGGATTTCCTGAGCAAGAAGGACGTTTTAATCAAACCTCAACCAGGAAACACAGTCGTAAAATATGAAGGTTATATAAGGAATTTGTCAGCAGGTTCTTTCTGATCAGCATATAAATAATGGAGATGCTTGTTATGTAAAAGGGGAGAGAACAACTCGACTGGTAGCAGCCTACATTCAGGAGGAGCAATAATCCCAATAATCATATTAAAATCCCTCGAGACGTTTATTTTCTCATCAGCATCTGTTTTACTTTTGGGAGTAAAATGTTTAGATTACAGATGAATTATTATCAGAGAGTCTTCTTCTCCTTCTGTGATGCATTCATCTTGTAAAACCTCACGAGGCCTAACGAGGAGTCTGAAGAGTTTTTGTCACTTGTGATTAAGTTTCTCATTAGCATTATTTCCCTTAAAGCTCTGCACATCGCGTTCATCACTCTCGCTGTGCTCGCTCGCTGCATGGCAACGATGCCGCAGCTCGCCACAGTGAAAACAATTAACCGAACACCAAACACGACTGAATATTCATACGCCGCCGATGTTATCGTGTGTGCATGTGAAGCTACGCTGCAGGGCGGAGGAGAGTCGGGGCGGGTGGAGCTTTGTTCCCCGCGAGCCTGCAGAGGGTCGTAAAGAGTTAAAGTTAGAAGAAGGAGGGTGAGGTGGGCAGGGAAAAAGAAATCACCGGGGTTACGGTAGGTCAGGAGAGAGTGACACAGGAGATGCTGAGGTGAGATTTGCATGACTGTGTGTGTGTGTGTGTGTGTGTGTGTGTGTGTGTGTGTGTGTGTGTGTGTGTGTGTGTGTGTGTGATACAGGGATAGACCGGTGGATAAAACAAAGGAGAAGAGGTGCATTGTGCAAAAAAATCGGCCTGTCATCGCTGCGCAGTTGAGACGGAGGCGAAATGCATGATGGGAGAAAAACAATCAGGTGCTGGTGGTTGTGGGTCGGAGGAGTGAGGAGTGAGGAGTGGACGGACGCAGCAGCAGTGTAGGTAAAATAAAAAAATAAAAAACTAAAGAGGGGAGGTTTCCCAAAGCTGGGCAGCCACTGCAGAGCCTGAGAGGGAGGAGGGCTCTTTTTATTTTTTGCCAGAGATTTGTTATGCTGCTGCCGCTGCTGCACCACTGAATCGATGAGGAGAGGAGGGGAGAAAGGGGAGGAGGGTCAGCCCGGTCGGGGTAGTTTCACTGCAGTGGAGCCTTTTTGTCCTCCTCTCTCCTCCCTCCTGCTGTCGTTCTCACCGGAGTCTCGTCTGTCTGTCTTTGCTCTTGACTCTCTGTCTCTTTCTGTCCTCGTTTCCCTCCAGACGGTGGATGATACCTGGCGCCCCGCTGTCCCAAAAAAAAAAAAACCTAATCTGGCAACCTCTGATGAGGAGTGCAGGCACGGCACAGCTCGCCAAGAGCTACACTTTTCCTTATTAGCTGCATCAGCGTCTGCCAAATAGTAACTTAGCACAATTTTTACAAAAACTTTCTTCTCGAGTTCGTCTGGGAGGAAAAATCTTAAGGGGTGCGGCGTTAACGAAGGGAATCGACAGCATCAGTTCCCCGAAGACGACGTTTGTTTGTGTTCAAATGAAAAGGCGTAAAGGAGGAAGTGAGGTGATGGGTCAACAAAACATCAGATGTGATCTCTGCTTCCTGTTTCCAACTGCAAGTCAGCATCGCATTGTCACTGTAATCATGACCGAGCTCCTCTAACCTTCACAAAGCAGCACATTCAACACTTACCACATCTTTCATTCCCCTTACAGAACCAGCATACTGAAAAATGAAATTGAATATATTAAAGATGCATTTAATTTATATTTACAAAATAAAAGTCGACATTTTGATAATATATTGGTTATGTAAAGATATAATATGTGAGAATTTTGCCTTGAAATGTCGACAACGAGACGACCTTTGTTGTTTATTGTGTTGAGTTGTGTACTCACATTATCACAACTGTTTCCAACAATGTTCAAACACAGAAAATCCTCAGTGTGCTCACGGTGACGGAGCATTTCATGTGGTTACCCGTCTCTACTTCCAGGACGGGGTATAAAGGTACCGAGCTCATCTGTGAACATTTGTTGTTTAACGCTGTGTACATCGACAGCGAGTCGAGTTCGACCGCAGGAACATTTGTGTTTGTTTGCGCGACTCGTGCAGCGTTTATCTGCCACAAACAGCCCGTTTACTTTACTGTAGACCGGCGGTGAGCTAATGTTAGCCAGCAGCGGCACACACAGAGGACGACTCTGTGATAAGAGGAGCTTCTCTCTTCTTCTTCCCCTCTTCTCTCTGTGACGTTACGTTTCCCTCCAGCTCCAGTCAGCAGGCGACATTACAGAACAGAAACACCTGAAAGCCGAGGTCAGCTCTGCAGCTCGCTGCTGCAGTCAGGCTAATAAACAGGTCTGAAGATATTAATCCACTTTCTTTATCCAAAACTTTAAAAGTAATCTCTGAGCTCACTTAAAAAAAAACTAGAATGCAAATATATTAGATTTACATATATATAAAATGTATTTCTGTTGCATGATGGTCCCCTAAACCTTCCACTAACACACACAACCAAGCTTCGTAAGACGTATTAGATTACACGGACGAACGACATATTTCATTATGTATTTTGGGGAACTTGTTGTCCTGTTGGTCCTTCATCACTTCCTCTGTGTGCTTCAAAATAAATGCATTTTAAAGTGTAAACACCGGCCTGTAGCGGGAAACCAGAAGCTTTGAGAGTGACAGATTCAGTTAGCTAGTTTTTTAGCTGAGCAGCTGAGCATTAAAACAGCAGCAGGGACTCGAGCAGTTTGTTGGACTGTTTGTTGGACTGTTTGTTGGACTGTTTCAACAGTCCGTTGTGTAACCTCTCACACAACATGCAACACACACACTGTCCGTGTGTGTCGCTGTTCACCGTTGATACGAGCCACACTGGTTCCTGTTGCTGATTCACAAAGAACGACACATTTGTTTGAACCACAAGTAATCGAAGCCTTGTTGTGTTCATCACGTTTTCCTCATAATCCACGCGTTTCATTTTCGTTCTGATTGATTGCAGCGTGTGTGATGTGTTGTGTTTGTTTGTGAACTGAATGAGCTGTGGTTGTGTGCGTAGCTCGTGCAGATACTCCTTTAACAGGTCTGCAGTTTGTGTCCAGTGCTTTATATATGCGTGTGTGTGTGTGTGTGTGTGTTTCTGTTTCAGCAAGCGTGGTTTGGACTACGGAGAGAGGGAGAGAGACAGAGACAATAAATCAGGACGAGAGAGAGAGGAGAGGGAGGAGAGAGAGCAGGAAACCAGACCAAACATGGGCACAGGTGACGCACAGAGGATACCCAGTTTCCATAGCAACAGGCAGGTGCAAGACACTGGGAGCTAATCTGGCTTTTCGATCTGCTGAGGTGAAACATTTGCATGCACATCGCAGTGCGAGCGGCCTAATGTACACACCGCAGAGACACACATCCGACACAGGAGCAGAGCTATGTATGCATGTGATGCACACACACACACACACACACACACACACACACACACACACACACACACACACACACACATACAGCGTGAACACGGCACCAGGAGGAGGAGAGGAAATGTGATTGGCCGGCCAGGATCCCGACCTTCCTGACCCAACACACACAGACTGGGGAAAGCCTGACACATTGAAGACTCAGAGGGACGGGAGGAGGATGAAAAGGAGTTGACAGGACGGGGAGAGGAGGGAGGCGGAGGGATGAGGCAGGAGAGCGAGATTAAAGGAGAAGTGGAGATGGGGAGGGCTGATCCGTACCCTGGGGGTGAAATACATGATGAAGAGGAGGAGGAGGAGGAGGAGGAGGAGGAGGAGGGGGGTTACTGCGCGGTGAGGAAAGGAGATGAGGGGGGAGGAAGAGGAGAGGAGGAGCTGAAGAAGGAGGAAAAGTTGAGCAAAGCTGGGTCACCGAGTGAAGCTGATGATGAAGATGTTTGTGACTGTAGCATCTTTCAGATTAAAAAACAAACAGTTTGCACCCATGCTAGCTGCTATGAGGCTCAGTTAAAGCACAGTGGGGCTACTAGCTAGATGCTAATGTCATCATCAAGTGGTGATTATTAGATTGTTCATGTGAACAGCATAATGTGATAAACTTCATCAGATTAAAGCTGTTATCAGATTATGAATAATCTGATAAACACACCAAGTTTTTACCCAATATTCTGTTTTTTTTTATTTTCCCGTCAGAAATGTCCAAACTCTTGTACTTGGTGGCTTTACAGGTCCAGTGTGGAGGGTTTACAGGATTTAAGGGCAGAAATGGAAGATAATATACATTAATATGTTTTCGTCTGTGTATTGTTGTGTCATGTTTTTGTAGATAACAGTATTTTCCACCCTGTCACAAACTGTCCACGCTTTGCTCGCCAGCGCAGAAAGACTTTTGTGTGGTCTTTTGTCGGCGCTTCCTGCTTTTTGTCTTACCTGTGTGTTCTCAGAGGTGCTCTGCAGGGGCGTGGCCTGGCTCTGCAGGGGCGTGGCCTACCTGTGCCTCTCTCACACACACCTGCAGCTCGTCTGATCATCAGCAGCAGCTCAGACTCTCTGCTCTGCTCTCCACTCGCTGCCAGATTGTTTCGACTCTTCCATCTGGTTCATGTTGACTCTGTTAGTGCTGCTTCCAGTGACTTTTTGCACTTCACCTTCACCCCACCTGTCTCATCCACCAGAGCCCCGCTGCTCCACCTGCTGAGGCCGAGCTACCTTCCTCTTCCTGCTATTAAAGCATTTCAAATAAATTCCTTTCACCTCCTCCCTGCCTTGGTGGTCGCTTCTGGGTCCAACAACTACGCCTCCCCCCTTGTTATCTCTCCGCCTCCCACACGGAGGCAGTGGGTTATCTTCCCACGGTGTCCGCCATGTTGCACCACCATGTTTCTGCAGCAGAGACACCAAACACAGGCTCTAGAGAGAGATCTTCTGAGTTTTTAACTTTTTCAGAAGCACCAGATTTTTCTTTCAGCACTAAAGCTTCTTCTTCTTCTTCAGCGCCGCCATGACACATCTGATCTTGAGCTCTTTTTGTCCTCTCAGTTTGTAATTCTGGGCACTCAAGGAGAAAATACATTTAGAAGGTAAACATTCATTTATTTTTAACATGTGCAGCTCTCTCTCTCTCTCTCTCTCTCTCTCTCTCTCTCTCCCTCTCTCTCTCTCTCTCTCTCTCTCTCTCTCTCTCTCTCTCTCTCTCTCTCTCTCTCTCTCTCTCTCTCTCTCTCCCTCCCTCTCTCTCTCTCTCTCTCTCTCTCTCTCTCTCTCTCTCTCTCCCTCTCTCTCTCTCCCTCTGTCTCACTGTCCTCATCTTGATACAGAGCTCATTGCATTTCTCTGCTCAGTGGGCATTTCAAGCCTGGTGATGCAGCAGGACAATCTCAGCTGTTCAGTCACACACACACACACACACACACACACACACACACACACACACACACACACACACACACACACACTCACATTTAGATGGAGTTTTGCATACGCACATATGGGAGATGGAGAGTGCACAGCGTTTGGAGTTCAGTTGGCAGTAATGTGCCACTTCCTGTGAGTTAGCCAGGAGGGACGTTAGATTCTGGGCCAGTGCACCCTCGCAGCTTCTGTCCTGTTTGTGTCCTCTCGCCCGTCGGCTCTCCGTCATCTCGCTGCGTTACCTTGTGTGACAACATGTTACCTTAGCTTATCTCCTGTTACTCTGTGTAACGCTGCCCGCGCTACGTCTGTGCTCGTTTTGTTGTGTTTGATTGGGATCGCTGGGTGACTTATGTAACCTCGTGTTGCATCATGTGCTGCTCTGCTTTGCTGTTCTGTTCTGTCCGGCTGCTTCGGCCCGTTCGGGTCTGTTCGTCTCTGCACGGTGGTGCTCAGCTGTTTGCACACAAGGCCTCTAATTTTGGCCGGTGCTCATCTTTTTTATTGTGGATTCACATTTACACGTTATCAACCAAAGTCTGTTATATGTGCTGCCCTAACAGGACAAGACAAAAGGAAGAGAAGAGAGGTGAGGAAAGGAAACAAGGGGAGGAGAGGAAACAAGGAGAGGAGAGGAGAGGAAAGAAAACAAGGAGGGGAAAGGAAACAAGGAGAGGAGAGGAAACAAGGAGAGGAGAGGAGGAGAGGAGAGGAGAGGAAACAAGGAGAGGAGAGGAGGAGAGAGGAGGAGCGGAGGAGAGGAGAGGTGAGGCAAGAGGAGAGGAGAGGAGAGGAGAGGAAACAAGGAGAGGAGAGGAAACAAGGAGAGGAGAGAGGAGGAGAGGAGAGGTGAGGAGAGGAAAGGAGAGGAGAGATGAGGAGAGGAGAGAAGAGGTGATGAGAGGAAAGGAGAGGAGAGGAGAGGAGAGGAAACAAGGAGAGGAGAGGAGAGAGGAGAGGAGGAGAGGAAAGGAAAGGAGAGGAGAGGAGAGGTGAGGAGAGGAGAGGAGAGGTGAGGAGAGGAGAGGAGAGGAGAGGAAACAAGGAGAGAGGAGAGGAAAGGAGAGGAAGAGGAGAGGAGAGGAGAGGAGAGGAAAGGTGAGGAGAGGAGAGGAGAGGAAAGGAGGAGAGGAAAGGTGAGGAGAGGAGAGGAGAGGAGAGGAAAGGAGAGGAGAGAGGAGAGGAAAGGAGAGGAGAAGGAGAGGAGAGGAGAGGAGAGAGGAGAGATGAGGAGAGGAGAGGCGAGGGAGGGGAGAGGAAAGGAGAGGAGAGGAGAGGAAAGGAAACAAGGAGAAGAGAGGAGGAGAGGAGAGGAAACAAGGAGAGGAGAGGAGAGGAGAGGTGAGGCAAGGTGAGAGGAGAGGAAAGGAGAGGAGGAGAGAAGGAGGAGAGGAGAGGTAAGGCAAGGTGAGAGGAGAGGAGAAGGGAGAGGAGAGGTGAGGAGAGAAAACAAGGAGAGGAGAGGAGAGGAGAGAGGAGAGGAGGAGAGGAAAGGAAAGGAGAGGAGAGAGGAGGAAAGGAGAGGAGGGGTGAGGAGAGGAGAGGAGGGGAGAGGAGAGGAGAGAGGAAAGGAGAGGAGAGGAGAGGAGAGAGGAAAGGAGAGGAGAGGAGAGGAGAGGAGAGGTGAGGTGAGGCAAGGTGAGGTGAGATGAGGTGAGGTGAGAGGTGCGAATCGAACCTAATGGGAGATGAAAACATGGTGAGGACTGTGAGCATGGAAGAAGGTAAACAGAAGAAAGAAAATAGAAAAGCGGAGGATAGAAGAGACAAGAGGCCGGTGAGGTGCAGAGCTGCGGGTCGATGCGGATCGATTCTCCCTCTGACAACCATCCTCACCATCGGATACGAGACCTTCAGTCCCACACTTATCAATGTCGCCACTCACACTCGCAATTTATCAATACCTCAATTATCAGATTGAATATCGCTCTCCCCAGGGGGCTGCATGAGACCGAAAGCCATTCTTCACGCACGTCTCTGTCGACTCGCTCGCAGCTCAGCGACGGGCCTGCAGCCGTGTTGTGTCTTCAGCCCAGCCGCCGTCATCAGATCGTTGCGTATACTGACATTAATACAACACGTGTCCTTCCACGTTCACGTTACATTTATATCAGCTGACTGAGGTGATGTTGGGAAAGATGGCTGCCACACCAGAGATCACTATGTGAGCCTGGCCGAGTGTTTTTAGTGCCTGAACCTAACCGGACCACGAGCACAGTACATTTACTCATGAATACTAGAATTAACTTCAGGTACTCCTTCGTGTTTTAACATTACGCCACTTAAAACTTCCAGAGAGAAACACTGTGATTTCTTTATTGTTCTGCATTTTGTCAAATTTCAGATTTCAGTGACAGTGATGATGACAGCGAGTATGATGGGGATGTGTAAACTGTTTTCTAGTGGGAAAAAAGGGAAAGAAGAATGGTGAGGAGGAGGAGTTGGGGAAGGGGAAAGTTAGTAAATAGGAATAAGGATGGGGTGGTGGTAATTTAGATTTGTTTTTAGGCTATGTCTGTATCTTTGTTATGATTATCCTTCTTTATCCCAAAAATACAAAAAAAAGAATAAATAAATAAAAGTCTTCAAATGACCGGGGGGGGGACTAAATAGGAAAAAAATCTAAGGAAAACACACAAAAAAATAAAAAAATAAAGATGTCCTCCATTGACGGGGGGCAAAACAAACAACAACATTAAGGCAGCTATTTGGCATTAAAAGATAAAATAAAACCCCAAATATGGGTCAATGATCATCTAAATCTATTTGTCTATCTATCTGATCTATTTCTTGCCATCCAACATGACAATTTGACTGCTAGAAATTAAATTCTAGGTAATCCTGGAGATGTAAGATTGAGAAATTAGTATTTAAAGGCGGCCATTTTGAAAATCCAAGATGGCCGCCAAATTGACCTTGGAAAATTGTAAATCAAACTTTTTCTGATTCTCCATACTCTAAGGTTTCCAAAAATACATAGTTTTCATAATCCCCCCCAAAATTGAACGAAATTACACAAGGAAACTGACTAATTAAGCTTTTAAAACATTATAATCAGATTATGATTTTGATGCACTGGCAGCAGATTAAATTGACTTGTTGGCCGAAGAACTTCTGCATCAGTCTTCCTGATTATCCTGTTTTGGCCACGATATGATTATAATGTTGTTTGTATAGGTTTTGTTTTAAATGCATGAATGATTCAGTGTGTGATGTTATGTTACTTTCTGTATTACTTTAGTTTTGATGTTGATTTGCTCTTTAAACAATAGAAACATGGCTCCACAGCAACACTAGAGGTCAAACACTCTTTACGATTCTTCTCACATTTTTTACTACAGGGCTGATTATATATATAATATAATATAATATAATATAATATAATATAATGATGGAGCTGTGGTGGAGCTGTGATGGAGCTGTGATGGAGCTGTGATGGAGCTGTGGTGGAGCTGTGATGGAGATGTGGTGGAGCTGAGATGGAGCTGTGGTGGAGCTGTGGTGGAGCTGTGATGGAGCTGTGATGGAGCTGAGATGGAGCTGTGGTGGAGCTGTGATGGAGCTGTGGTGGAGCTGAGATGGAGCTGTGGTGGAGCTGTGGTGGAGCTGTGATGGAGCTGTGGTGGAGCTGTGATGGAGCTGTGATGGAGCTGTGGTGGAGCTGAGATGGAGCTGTGATGGAGCTGTGATGGAGCTGTGATGGAGCTGAGATGGAGCTGTGATGGAGCTGTGGTGGAGCTGAGATGGAGCTGTGATGGAGCTGTGGTGGAGCTGTGATGGAGCTGTGATAGAGCTGTGGTGGAGCTGTGATGGAGCTGTGATGGAGCTGTGATAGAGCTGTGGTGGAGCTGTGATGGAGCTGTGATGGAGCTGTGGTGGAGCTTTGATGGAGCTGTGATGGAGCTGTTATGGTGTGTTTTGGTACGATGGAGCTGTGATGGAGCTGTGATGGAGCTGTGGTGGAGCTGAGATGGAGCTGAGATGGAGCTGTGATGGAGCTGTGATGGAGCTGTGGTGGAGCTGTGATGGAGCTGTGATGGAGCTGTGGTGGAGCTGTGATGGAGCTGTGATGGAGCTGTGGTGGAGCTGTGATGGAGCTGAGATGGAGCTGTGATGGAGCTGTGATGGAGCTGAGATGGAGCTGTGGTGGAGCTGAGATGGAGCTGTGATGGAGCTGTGGTGGAGCTGAGATGGAGCTGTGATGGAGCTGTGATGGAGCTGTGATGGAGCTGTGATGGAGCTGAGATGGAGCTGTGATGGAGCTGTGGTGGAGCTGTGATGGAGCTGTGATGGAGCTGAGATGGAGCTGTGATGGAGCTGTGGTGGAGCTGTGATGGAGCTGAGATGGAGCTGTGGTGGTGTGTTTTGGTACGATGGAGCTGTGATGGAGCTGTGGTGGAGCTGTGGTGGAGCTGAGATGGAGCTGTGATGGAGCTGTGGTGGAGCTGAGATGGAGCTGTGGTGGAGCTGTGATGGAGCTGTGATGGAGCTGAGATGGAGCTGTGGTGGAGCTGAGATGGAGCTGTGATGGAGCTGTGGTGGAGCTGAGATGGAGCTGTGATGGAGCTGTGATGGAGCTGAGATGGAGCTGAGATGGAGCTGTGGTGGAGCTGTGATGGTGTGTTTTGGTACGATGGAGCTGTGATGGAGCTGTGATGGAGCTGTGATGGAGCTGTGGTGGAGCTGAGATGGAGCTGTGATGGAGCTGTGGTGGAGCTGTGATGGAGCTGTGATGGAGCTGTGGTGGAGCTGTGATGGAGCTGTGGTGGAGCTGTGATGGAGCTGTGATGGAGCTGTGATGGAGCTGTGATGGTGTGTTTTGGTACGATGGAGCTGTGATAGAGCTGAGATGGAGCTGTGATGGAGCTGTGATGGAGCTGTGATGGTGTGTTTTGGTACGATGGAGCTGTGATGGAGCTGTGATGGAGCTGTGATGGTGTGTTTTGGTACGATGGAGCTGTGATGGAGCTGTGGTGGAGCTGTGATGGAGCTGTGGTGGAGCTGTGATGGTGTGTTTTGGTACGATGGAGCTGTGATAGAGCTGTGATAGAGCTGTGATGGAGCTGTGGTGGAGCTGTGATGGAGCTGTGGTGGAGCTGTGATGGTGTGTTTTGGTACGATGGAGCTGTGATGGAGCTGTGATGGAGCTGTGGTGGAGCTGTGATGGAGCTGTGGTGGAGCTGTGGTGGAGCTGTGATGGAGCTGTGGTGGAGCTGTGATGGTGTGTTTTGGTACGATGGAGCTGTGATAGAGCTGTGATGGAGCTGTGGTGGAGCTGTGATGGAGCTGTGGTGGAGCTGTGGTGGAGCTGTGATGGAGCTGTGATGGAGCTGTGATGGTGTGTTTTGGTACGATGGAGCTGTGATGGAGCTGTGGTGGAGCTGTGATGGAGCTGTGGTGGAGCTGTGATGGTGTGTTTTGGTACGATGGAGCTGTGATAGAGCTGTGATGGAGCTGTGGTAGAGCTGAGATGGAGCTGTGATGGTGTGTTTTGGTACGATGGAGCTGTGATGGAGCTGTGGTGGAGCTGTGATGGAGCTGTGATGGAGCTGTGGTGGAGCTGTGGTGGTGTGTTTTGGTACGATGGAGCTGTGATGGAGCTGTGGTGGAGCTGTGGTGGAGCTGAGGTGGAGCTGTGATGGAGCTGAGATGGAGCTGTGGTGGAGCTGTGATGGAGCTGTGATGGAGCTGTGGTGGAGCTGAGATGGAGCTGTGGTGGAGCTGTGGTGGAGCTGTGATGGAGCTGTGATGGAGCTGTGGTGGAGCTGTGATGGAGCTGTGATGGAGCTGTGATGGTGTGTTTTGGTACGATGACTCAGGACTGATATTTGAGGCAGAGCAGAGAGAGAGAGGCAGATTTTAGTGCTGAGTCACAGCGAGGCTGCTGCTGCTGCTGCTGCAGCACCTCCCACACCGACACGCGCCCGGCTGCCTGCTCCATCTCCTCCTGCCCTCCTTCTCCTCTCTCTCTCTCTGTACATCCCATGGAGAGCGCTCCATCTCTGCCTCTCCTCGCCTCTAATGTCATACCTCTGTCTCCGCGGATTTCATCCTCTCCGGATCTTTCACACCTCCCTCTCTGTGCCTATTGTTTTTTTTGTTTTTTCGCCTCGTCACTCTTTAACAGCTCCTCCACCCCCCCTCCTCCATCCTCCATCCTCTCCTCCTCCCGCCAGCCTCCCACCTCTTTCCCTGTGAAGTTTAATTAAGAGTGAAATCAGCCGGAGAGGCAGAGGCAGATCAGAGTGCAGCGGCTTGTCTGCTACAGGCTTGATAATGCTGCGGCTAATCTTCTCCTCCGCTCGCTGTGTGTTGCTCCTTGACCGCGAGACGACGCGCCGCCGAACCAAGCTCTCCATCCCATGAGCACACACACACACACACACACACACACACACACTTCAAAGGCCTCGTCTATAAAAGTTGGTCATTCTCTTTAATCTCTGCAAAAAGCAAGAAAATCAGCGATCTTTAATGGACGAGAGGGAAAGTGAAGAGTTGCTGTGACTTCATTCTCTCAATGACAGCGTTCACTTTCCTCGAGCATCCTATTATGTCCCAAATGCTAAATGACAGTGACCAAGATTACCCTTAAAGTCCAACGAGCCTGAGGACTCAGAACCTGCAGTTTGAATCTGCGCGACGCTGTGGAGGATAAAAAGTGAGAGATAAGAAGCCGCGAGGATGTTTCAGGCAGTGACGGGTTCAGACTGCTGATAACCCCGTTAGACAAAAGATAATATTCATTTAAAGTTCTCACGGTGTTAATACGACGGCGCCGAACGTGGGATTAACCTGAATCAGGTCTGAGGAATATAAATGTAGATCTTTGGGATGAATCTGCTGAGTCACCGGAAGATAAACTCATTATAGAAAATAATCCAGTTGAATGGATCTTATATTGACACAGACTGGAGGGTGACACGGTCATTTCTACTGAGAATGTCCGATGGTTCTGACCCGATTCAACATGAAAACAAAACTGGACTTCACCTCTTTATTTCAGTTCTTTATTTAATGCACTCCAGAGTTACTTGTGCTTTTTCATCCACAGGTCGGAGTTCACAGAGCCGTCAGCTGTAAAATAATTTAATCACTCTGAGTTTGAGGAGTTTGAGTTTCCTTTAACGACCTTCAGGTTCTCCTCAAAGCATCTTCGACCCATTAATAGAACTTTATAGGAACCGCTGGCTACATCTTTGAAAACATAATATCAGTCGGTCATCCAGAGTGAAAAATGTCGACAACAATTTGATGGATTGCCCCGAAATCTGGTAGAAATATTTCCCAGAGGATAGAATCTAAATGAGCCGGTGACCTTTCCACCAGAGCTGCCACGAGGTCTCCGTTCGTGGTTCTGGGTCAGATATCGAATTGATGATCATGAAATCTGTCCTCAGGATAAAATTATGATAACTTAGTTGATCCCGTCACCAGATCGAGCCTCATAATCGGGTCAGAATGATCCCAGTACTTGTGGTTTATGACCCGTGCTGACTTTCCCCTCGGCTGTGTGTTGATGCACTCAGTGTTTAGTTTTGTTTATGGAGAGCATGTTTGATATTGTACCTCAGCCTCACGGCGCTGCTAGCATCGCTGCTAGCATCGCTGCAGACGATTAGCCTCGTTAGTTATTTAATTCCCTAAACGTGTAGAAAAGACGCTCGCTGTGATTATTGTGCTGCTCCTCTTGTAGATTTCCCTGATCAAGTCTGTCAAAAATACACATTTTCATTTATGTACCATTCACTTCGACGTGCTGTTAATCAATCTGGATTGTTTTTGTGTGCGTTGCCAGGTTGTGGAGATATCCCTCGTAGAGATGTCCACCTTCTCTCGGCTTGTGTTGCTTTAAAACGCCAATAAATACATTTTAAAAACTAACCAGCGACGTCTCTCTCCTGAAATTGTGACCCGTTCACTCAGGATAACGAAGCTAAGTTAGCCAGCTAGCATTACAGGTCAGCTGAGGAGGGCGCCATCAATGTGTTCATGAACATCTCGTCCATGTGTAACTGCTCACTTCCTTCTTCTTGGCGTTACAGGTGAGAGCAACGATAGATAGATATTAGATTTTGGGGTGAACTGTCCCTTTAATATTGAAGCCCACCGAAACAAATCACCTGCTGATATTCATCCTCTATTATTCTCGATAACGATGATGGTGAAATGACTGTATGTGTCGTGGGACCGCTCACCTCCCTCGGTGACCCTTTAGAGGCCCGCGGACCTCAGATTGAAGACACAAATACCCACAATCCTTCACTTCCGCCCGTCCCTAATGTGGTTCGTTCTACTTGTGTAATAGTGTTTCAGTGGAGAGTGAATGAACGAGGCACCTGTACATTCATTCTCCTCACTTTCTCCACACACACACACATCTGAGCACATCTCGAACATAACACACACACACACACACACACACACACACACACACACACACACACACACACACACACACACACACACACACACACACTCCCTCCCCCCTCGCTCCTTTTCCTCTGGCTCTCCTCTGCAAAATGGATTTTTCATGCAGAGTTATCATTATCATTAATTTAGCAGACAGGTTCGCTTCAGAGCAATTGAAGACACATTTGTTACAGTGCCAGGCAGCAGCGGCTGGAGGAGCCGGGCCGGGCCGGGCCGGGCCGGGCCGGGTCGTTCCCACGCTGCTGAGTCCACAGACGATTCACAGCGGACGTGTTGAGAAAACATCAGTCTCATTACGTGAGATCGTCTCACTAATTGATCCGAAGTGCGAAACCTCCGCACAGTGAGGCACATTTCACACGCAGAGGTGAAGCAAAGACAACAGATTTATGACCACATGGCCACCAGAACCGCTCGTTACATGACATGTTCGTTTAGAAGATACATTTTGAATTAACAGGGTGTTCTGAAATTCAAGGGAGATTTGTAAGGTACAGATGACTTCTAGGACTGATACTGATTAACAGTAAGGTCGGTTACACTGATGACCTGAACGAGCGATACGTTGATCTCATCCAGAGGCGGAAAAAGTACTCAGATATTGTAATCAAGTAAAAGCAACAGTGTAGAAATACTGCTGTTGGTAAAAGTCATGCAAATGCTGCAGTAACTTGTAAAAAGTTAAATATCTGCCTCTGAGTTGTAGTGACGTGGAGGTATAAAGCATCAAGCGTCGGTTATGGTTCCGCGTAGTGATCACGCAGTTGCTTGGACGCAGTCATGAGACCGTGATGGTTCTGTGTGGGGTTTACGTGTCGAAGTGCAATTCAATGCCACACCGGTAGAGGGCGCTATGTTTTTTTTTGTAAACACTGACCGACCGACCGAGACTCTTGTGACGTATATCGTCGTCAGCCTCAGCCTATTTGTTTACCTTCCGGCTTTTCTCCTCGTCACAGTGAACGATGGAAAAACTCAAAACTCTCGCACTCAACCAACCAACTCAAACTGACTCGAAGACTTTTAAAAATGTCGGTGTTTATGAGCGGAAAACCGGAAAAGCGGTCTCCAGCAGATGTAGTTAGCGGACCAATGCCGCTGCGTTGGTGTTTGCATCGCCTCGACGCACGTCTAGGATTTTTGGGAGGTGCACGTCAGGCCCTTACGGTGGACGCAAGGACGTAACGGGTCCGTAAGCCCCCTTGCGTTGTGTCAACGTGGAAGCATAACTTACACTTCAGTGAGTGAAGTATTGTGTGTGTTCGGGCTGAAACATGTCGTCCTCTGAGCCTCAGAGCTGCTGTGAACGCCGTCACGCTGGGCGTCGTGTTTCTTTATCACAGCGAACATGTAGCTTGTTTTGAGTCGGAGCCTCAGAAACCTTCCTGCTCTGTTCCACCACATGTGGAGTAATCCACAGCTGGACACAGTCCCCCATACATCCACTGTTTACTCCTGTCTGACTCCTGTTTACTGAAAACTACAACAGGCGGCTGTTTGAGACAATGAGTTTATAAAAGAGTTCATGTATGTGTGTGATGGAGGCTGAGAGCTGCAGACATCGTGAGGAAGTGACGGACTAACAGACTACATCTCCAAGTATCCTTGAAGGCTCTGCTTGTTGTTGTTGTCCGGACCGTCTCAGCGGGGTTTTGCAGACGCACATATCAGTTCCTGCACATCAGCGTTGGTGTCATTCATCACATTTTCTCTGTTATTCAGAAGAACAGGACGGCCTGACCTCGCAGCAGCGATCAGCTGTGTGTGTCACTCAGCTCAGAATACAGTCTCACCCGCGACCAACCCGACCAACACTGACATTTAAAGATAAAGGTCAATAAAGTGTCGCAGCACCACTGAACCTGTCACTAAATATGATCTGCAGGATTCATCTGCAGAGACACAAATTGGATTTTGTTTCTGTGACTTTCAACATGACTGTCTTTGACTGAGTGAACCATGAAGTCACAGCAAAATCCAGGATTCACAGCCAGGCTGGTCCAGAAAAGTCAAATCTACAGGATTCAAGACACTGACTCCTGTTTTTGTCGCTGACACCAATGGTTCCGACAGAGACAGAACTTTTTGTCTCGCTCCAGGAGAAGTCTCAGTCTGGACTCTTGTGAGATGTGAGCTGTTGCAGGAAGACGAGTCGAGCCTTTACTTCTGTAACTGATGCGATAAACAGTCACTTCTGCTGTAGCGGTGTTATTTTAGATCCCACTACCTTGCTCAGCATGACCCGCCCTCCTCTGCCTCTGATTGGCTGCATCCTGCCTGTTAAGTGATGCACATGTGCAGCTCTCACCACAGATTGAACAGAGGTGAGATGTCTCACTCTGTCACTAAAACAGAGCGTTCAGGACTCAGTGTGTACAGAGATGCTGCAGCGATGCACCATGTGAGACAAAATAATGTGTTTTATTTGTATTAAAGTATGTAAACCTGTTCCACCAGGACCCCCAAATAATAGTATGAACCTGAGGATTAGCATCACATGTCCTCTTTAACATTTTACCTTGCTGTGAAACTGAAAGAGGACGGTGACGTCCTTCCTGCGTGGCTACAGACGATACAGTGATGATGCAGCAGAGCAGCACAGCTGGACACTCGTGAGCCTGAAGAATGTCCTCGGTGTCAGCAGGACTTAAATGCAATCGCCGCAAAATATGCACGCTGTCTACATTTCTAAATGATCTTACCTGAGGAAGCAGGAAGTCAGCACCGAGCTTCATGGAGCTTCTGGACCTCTCTCCTCCGCCTCAGTGCAGAGTGAAGTTCTGATGCTGGATTGTTAAACACCTCCATGTTTGCTGTGTGGTAATCTGATGAAACACAGAGGATTTACTGCAGCAAACTGCATCATATAAGTGACATCAACTTAAATATTGAAGGCCTTGACACTAGATTTTGACAGAGACCAGAATCAGTTCATGACATCAGTGTTTTTAAATGTTTCCCCGGTGCACGTCCTCATAATCCCACAATGAATCCAGTGACCACACATCAGTTGTCACGTAACCACGGACGCCGACCGGCGAGATGTGATTAGTCATGCCGGCTGTAAACAGAGTCGGACTGCTGCTGTGATTTAAAACTTATAGTAAAATCCCAGTTCTGCTTAACGTGAGAACGACCTCCTGAGCCGTGACGGTGCAGCGCTGCTTCACTGGGACGAGGCCACGTGTTTTTATTCTGCTGGCGAAATGAATGAATTAACACTTTTGTTCAGTTGCTGAAACATGAAACATGAGTCTCTATTAAACATATACAACTGATCCTCAGTGACAGTCACACTGCTGCTGCTGTGCTGACATGTAATAAAACATGTGTATCATCCACAGTGAGATCTCAAACTCTCCACGCTGCTCACAACAAAGACTTTGTGAAGTCTCTCCCCCTCTCTGACAGATATCTATTAAAAGCTGCTGCTGACGTCAAAAGTGTCCGCCATCTTTGACTAGAGCTGCACTGCTTTGCCTCCCCCTCCTCCCCCTCCTCCCCCCTCCCTCCCATTGAAGAAGCAGCGAGCAGGACTGAGCCGACGCGCAGTGCCTTTGCAGCATCCCGGTCATATACAGAGAGAGAGGCTGCTATCGCTTAGCTGTTGGTATACGCAGACATTTCCTCCCATTCTGACTGCGGGGCACCGACACCAGGCTCAGGTAAGACCGGAGGCTCCTCCAGCGACCGTTTCTCTCCGTTTATTCTCCTCCAGCAGACTGAATTTGATGCGTTTTGACGCGCAAACGTTTTTTCTTTTTCATCATTTTTCTTGCTGGGAGGTTTTCTGCGCGGTTTTAATTCTGTGCTTTGTGTTTTTGCTGCATTGATGTCGGGAGAGTAGAAATAGAGGGTGTGAAGAAGGAAGAAGGCGAAGAGAAAGCGATGCGTGACCTCCCGGGTGATAAATCTCAAACACGCAGCGGTGCGTTTTAATGCGTATGTTCAGTGTGGGCGGTTTTTTCTTCTTCTTCTTCTTCTTCTTCTCGTAATGTTTCAGCACCTCGGACAGCAACACGGGAGGAGAAACACCCTGGATGTCTCTGCGGGTCCGTGTTGCGTGTTTGTCAGAGGGATGCGGGGCTGGTTCATTGTCTCCGCAGCAGAGCAGGTAGACTGCTGATGTCGCAGCAAGATGGTGAAGCATGAATCAGTGTGTCGCACTCGTGTCAGACAGGGAGAGAAAACACCGACAGCTCCCCGCTGATGTGCGGAGAGGAGTCGGGGAGGTTGCGGGTGGATGGTGTCATGTGTAGTAAACTGCGCCATGGTGGAGCCGCTGGGAGGAGGAGGAGGAGGAGGAGGAGGAGGAGGAGGGAGGGGAAGGTCCAGCTCCATTTTATTTGTGTCTCTATACGCAGTGTCTTCGCCTCACGAGCGGACAATTAATAAATAAAATAAAAAATCCGTGGCATATTTGCGTGACGGAGGCGTGAAGGGAGCCCGGTGCTGCTGGAGGAGGAGGAGGAGGAGGAGGAGGGGGAGGGGGGGAGAGGAGCGCCGGGGAGGACCGTGGTGAAACCCGCACTATGACACCCAGCCTCCCCCCTCACTCACCCCCTCACCCACCCATCCTCCGTCTCCGAGGCGACGCACATCACTTGTCAGCGAGCCCCGCACGCGCTGTCGGCTCGTCACGCGTGGCGCGCAGTGGATCGGCACCCGCGCGCTTCACATGCGCAGCCAGTCTGCGGACACACGACGCGTGAGCCTCATCAGACTGATGCGGACTCGGTATCTGTGTTACATGTGAGGACTCGTAGAGGTGTTGAGCTGCGGACGCGGTCGTGAGAACACGGCTGGACGTTGCGGTGCATCGACGCCCCTGTGCTGCTCGTCACGCAGCGCGCGCACTGCTGTGAGAGGACCCCGAGCCTCGTGATGCTCAGACACACACACATGAGGGTCGGTGGTCCTGAGGTCTGACGATGCGGCAGATCAGATAGTGAAGTCTTATTGATCTCTGGCGCACCTGGAATTGTTTTGCAGGTAGGCTCGTGTCCAATCACAGCTGCTGTCACGCGGGGCTGATTGAGTGTTTGTCACATGAGTGGACAGGAGGATCACACTCAGCAGACACATGCCTTCATATCACATTCCTTCAGATGATTTAATGACCTTTACAGCAGCTGATATGAAGCACACAGATGTGGTTGGGTGGTGGAGGAGGAGGTGGAGGAGATGATGGAGCAGCTTCAGGGTCTGAACACAGGCGGCTGTGAGTTCATGACAATGGCAGCGTGCAGAGAGCCCAGCGAGGCCCCGAGGATCATATCCAGTTATGCAGCTTGTAGTGTTCAGACTGCAGAGAGGGAGGAAGGCAGGAGCAGGGAGGGGGTGGTGCTGGTTCTGGTGGTGCTGCTGGAGGTGGTGGGAGGGGGTTTCAGGCCTGCACACTCTGTGATGGGGGCTGCTGCTCTCTGGGTAAACGGTGACTCACAACAGCATCACCATCCGCTGATTGTTCCTCAGAAACACTGGCTGTTGTTCCTTTCCCTCCCTGCCTGTGTCGTTCCTCTGTGATCGATGCTGGTGGATGCTGAGCCCGGCCCGGCCCGGCCCGGCCCGGCCCGGCCCGGCCCGGCTGGATGGCTGCGCAATGCGTGTTTTGGTGCAGGTGAACTTCACATCTGATCCCATCCAGCAGCTCCCCCTCCCCCTTTATTTTAAGATTCAAGTGTTAATCTAGTTTGGTCAAAGGGATGAAAAGCAGCAGCATTTTTTCTTGCAGTTTTGGTGATTTGAAAGGTTCTGAACCGGCCCAAACAAACCAGGCACCTTCAGTCCACCAACGCATGAATCCTCTGACAGTCGTCACATCTGAGGGGCTTCTGGCCTCCAGCTGTTTCACCATCATCAAGGTTTTATTTCACGTCTTTGGAGCTACAAGAAGCCGTTTATACGCGTGTGAATCTGAGCAGAGCTGCAGACGGAGAGACGGACCGTAGAGGAAGCAGACATCATTCTCTGCTCAAGGGCATTTTCTGAGTGCCCTTGAGCAAAAGAACTGGACCACTGCCTCGCTCCCTCGTCTATAAACTCGTCTGGATTGTGAGCCGACTGCGGTAAAAGTTCTCCTCCGTCGGTGCCGCTCAGGTTTTAGCTGCGTGACGAACAGAATCAGCCTCGTGGATTCAGCAGAGCTCGTTCTGCTGCTGTCGCATCAACAACACGATCGGTCGTCGAGTCTCTCTGTGGCTCAGAGTCCAGGCCGGTTCTGTCTGAGTGTGGACCGGGTCGGCTTCTGGAAGCACCAGGGCTCGAAAATAGAGAAGTGCTGTAGTGCTGCGGAGGTGTTTGACCTACAAAGCTTCTTCTCAGACGTGACAGAACATGTTTGTTTTAGGAGAAACACCATCGTGATGTTAACTAGTTTTACATCGCAGTGACAATTGTGTAATAATAATAATAATCTTGAATTATATTGCTAGGAAATATCACTTTATGATCACATCGTGCAGCACATCATAACGTCTCTTCACATCACAACGTCTCCCACATGACTTTTCAGCTTCAATTATTTTCTCTTCAGCGACGTTATACAATTATTTAACTGCAAAAGACTCGTACAGGGATGATACACATGTCCTGACGAAGGACTGATGAAGTTACTACAGTTCTTAGAGAGCAGAGGACTTAGCGAAGGAAAACAAACACAACCTTTCTGTGAATATTCTCATTCATCCAATTGAATCGAACGCAACTGGATTTGGTTTTTGTCTTGAAAACGTTTCGGTGAAACGTCTTCAAGACAAAAACCAAATCCAGTTGCGTTCGATTCAATTTCCTTGAGACAAACACAACCTTGTGACACAGCAGGTTTTCTACACGTGGACGGATCCACGCTAGCTGTTTCCCCTCGTTTCCAGTCTTTGAGCTAAGCTAAGCTAATCGGCTGCTGTTGGTTAGCTTCAGACGTGAGAGCGGTGTCAATCTCCTCGTCCGACTCTCAGCAAGAAAGAGAAGAAGCACATTTCCTTCCAAAAATGTAACTGAAATAGGATGAGGAGCTCTGATGGAGAAGAAAAACAGCATCTAGTCTCAAGTCGTTTGGAGGAAAAAGGCAGAGAGTGACTGTGAGACGGCTGGGTCGAGCCTTTCTTTGTGCCCAGTCAGCTCTCGCGGGTCGAACTCTCACTTTCTCATCGGCACAAAACAAAACAGAGAAACAAAATGGCCGACCGTCGAGGCCTCGAAGCTTGAATCACTCATCAAACCACATCGTAAAAATACAGTTCTCAATCTTTATCTTTCACCGTGACACGGAAATGATGAGTGTAGTTTTCATCCTCGACATGTTGGATTCTGTCTTTTAGAAGTTGTCTCGTGTATAAATGTTCGGCGGGTAAACGAGTGTTGAAGCAGCACAGTTGTCAAAACTCCTCTCGCACAAAAGCACAACTCTAAATTTAGCTTCCTTCATCTCACCTCAGTTGTTTCCTCTCACAGACGAGATGTGACGACCGTTCTCTCCGACTTCTGAAGCTAAAAATAAAAAATAATAAAACCAACCTCCAATTGTTTTTTTTCTTTATCTGCGCGGCCGATGCTCAGCGCCGTCGTCGCTCCGCCATCTGTCCTCTCTCGCTCGCTCGCTCTCGCAGGGTTCGAATATTATTCCTTTGATTAACGGAAAAGGAATCGAGGCAGAGATAATGAAAGTGATTAGAAAAGAGACGGAGAGTCGGAGAGAATAAATATGAGCGAGAGAGAAACTGCCAACGTGAGCGACTGCCAGGTTAAATCACACCGAGGAAGAATCTCCGAGACCAGAACTGTCTGAAACACACGCAGTTAAAAATAACTAGAATATATGTTTATTCTGACAGTGAATTCCAAATGATAACCATCAATCAGACGCACGTTCACTGATGTTTTAAAGCTTCAGGTCTCAGATTTTACTACGCAGACGATCCGACGCAGCCTCACATCGATCTGCAGCCTCGCACGTATCACTTTCACCGCAGCATTAAGAGTTATTCTGCTGTAAATCATCCGTACACGGCCTCCTCTCGCTGAATAAAAGCATGTATAGACTTCTTCTCCGCGCCACTGAAGCGTAAAGTCACCAATTCATCTGCTCGGGTCAACATGAACACGCCCTCTCCGCCCGCTGCGTCACACGGCGCTGTGTGCTCAGGTGCAGCAGCGACAATACGACTGTATCAGTCCTCCGCAAACACGTGTGGTTTCCTTCCTCCCGTCAGAGGAGAGCTGCTCAGTGTGTGTGTGGTTCTGGTGCTGCTGGGTTGTGATTTATGATGCTGCAGTGCAGCTGACGGAGGTCGCTGGTGCAGGTTGGCCTCTGCAGCCGACCTTAAACGGCAGGATGTTATTCTGTGTGATGTGAGGCTTCATTGTACAGCAAACATTCACTGTTACAGGATGAAGACTGCATGCATGAACCTTCAGCGCCCCTTAACATCTTGTCAAGTCTGTGAATATTCTCATTCATCCAGGTCATAGTTATCTCAAGGAAATTGAGTCGAACGCAACTGGATTTGGTTTTTGTCTTGAAGACGTTTCACCTCTCAGCTGACTGGGCACAAAGAAGAGGCTCGACCCAGCCGTCTCACAGTCGCTCTCTGCCTTTTTCCTCCAAACGACTTGAGACTAGATGCTGTTTGTCTTCTCCATCAGAGCTCCTCTTTCCTGTTTCATTTACATTTTTGGGGGAAATGTGCTTCTTCTCTTTCTTGCTGAGAGTCGGACGAGGAGATCGACACGGCTCTCACGTCTGAAGCTAACCAACAGCAGCCGATTAGCTTAGCTTAGCTCAAAGACTGGAAACGAGGGGAAACAGCTAGCGTGGATCCGTCCACGTGTAGAAAACCTGCTGCTGTGTCACAAGGTTGTGTTTGTCTCAAGGAAATTGAATCGAACGCAACTGGATTTGGTTTTTGTCTTGAAGACGTTTCACCTCACGTTTCACCGTGAGGTGAAACGTCTTCAAGACAAAAACCAAATCCAGTTGCGTTCGATTCAAGACAAAAACCAAACACCTTGTCCTTCAAAACGTCAAATCATTGTGAGATAAATAGTTTTGTGGATCATTTGTGTCCGTCACAGTGAGTTTTTTCGTGCAGCTGTAGCTCGTATCTGCGTTACAAACTCATCTGTAACACACCAGCATTAACGTCCACCTCCAGTGTCTCGCAGCGCCTCCTGATCGGTGTTATTGATTCTCCTAAACTCAGCTCCACGCTGCAGGTCAGCATCAGATCTGACTCCACGACTTTCTCTTCTACTGTTTCATATATTCGGTTCTTCAGTGGCTCAATCAGATTAAAAAACAGGAGTGTTTCCTCTCGTGAGGTGTTTCCTCATCCTCTGAGGACGACTCATCGCTTTTAACGTCTTTGTTTTTATCACCTCTCAAATATTTATCAGGCTTTTTCGTGTCCTGACTACTAAAACCTGGGACTCGTTTTAAAGCACTGGACCGGTCCTGTTGGACTGTAAATGGACCTTTCGGGGATCCCTGACGTCTTGCGTCATTATCTCCGACTGTACAAATGCGCTGCAGGCCGACGAGCTGTGACCAAAGGACTAATGAAAGACAGCAGTATTGATTAGGGCGGAACAGTTTCCCTGCAGCGACGCTGAACCATCAGGGATTCTTCCTCCTGCGGCGGCTCGAACGCTTCCCGCCTGGAATTCCTTCTAACGTGCCGATATAAAACGGACATCTGCTGTGTTTTTCACCCGGAGAGCCTTCACATCTCGCCGCCCTGACGTTTATTGCGTCGTAAAACACGAGAGCTTGTGCTTTTAATTCAAAACAGGCTGCAGAAATTGCCTGGTTGATTGTCGGTCATGTGTTCGTCCGCGCCGCCTTCCCCTCAGAGGCGCTGAACCCAATCGCACTTTTTATCCTTTCAGCCCGCGAGCAGGCCTCCCTGTCGGGTTTCTCCCGTCAGACGTCCCGTCTCCACGAGCCTCCAGCTGCCCGGACGTCATCTGTGATGGAACGTGGCTCTGGGTGCTTCTGTGGTCGAGCAGATGATGCAGCCTGGACCCCCGTTCACCCAGCGAGCGCCGGGCTGAAGGCCGTCGGTGGTCTGCTGTGCATACTGATGTGTGCCCTTCTATTGCATCCGTACCCTCTGCTCCTGTTTTACAACAAACAGCTCAGTCGTCACCGCTGAGATGTTCTCGTCTTGTCTCCTCGTCTGTTGATAAAGATAATAAGCAGAGGAACGAGGGAACAGTCAGCGCCCTCGTCTCCACCTCCCTCCAGTCTCTCTGGTCTCTATTAGCAAATCCAACAGCACCGCCACCTTGAAGAGACAATAAAGAGGACGATGACATTGCTTTTACGTCGGCCCTGTACGATAATGGATGACCTGTGGAGCAGTTCCTACGTTAACACACACACAGGTCAGCGAGTGGCTGTTCCTCATCTGTTCAGAGGGAGTCGACGCTGTGGAGGAGGTGCGACCGGAACACCGAGCGAGTTACGACCTCGGTCCTCTCTTTTCTGTCCCCGACGTTTCCGGGAGGCAGTAAACCGTCGAGCCGGACATCCCAGAACCGACCTCGCTCTCCATCGTGACGGTAAAACTAATCAAACTATGAAACGATCCGAGTACCGACGGTCACTCCCCACTCCCACTGCCGTCCTCTGCTTCACCACATCCCTGGAAACAGCCCGGTGAACTGCCGGCGGCGTGGACGGGATACGTCTCGTGTGATTTGCTTCTGTGCTGTCTGACATGCCTCGTAGGAAACTGTGAGCAGATTATACGGTATATCCTCAACCACCCAGCGGTCACAGCCTTCAACATTCACGATTGGAGTTGATCCAGAAATGTATTTTCTTCCCGTCTCCACCAGAATCTGCGATCAACAAACCATCACTTATTGAACACGATGTTCTTCTTCTCTGTCAGAACATCGTGGTGTTTTCACGCCGCGGGCAAAGACTGATGATAATCGCTCAGCTGAGCAATAATCATCAGTCTAATACTGAACGTAAGGCTCCATATCTCGACGGTATATGTTGAGAATCACACGGCAGCCGGTCTTTTCTCATTTACAGTAACTCAGATACGCAGACGGGTTCTGGGCTTTTATGCAGATTTGTTCTGATGTGTGTGAATGTCTGTCTTTTTTTGTGGTCAATTAACCTCTTAAGTATTTTCTTAATTAATCGATTCGTCATTTTTGCTGCGTTTTGAACACAAGTTGGACTGTAAAGTGTGAACGGCTGATTTAAGGAGACACAAATGAGACCGATGTGCTCGTAAATAGTATTTTTTATCCACCTTATTCCCTAAACACCTCGATACCTTGCATGAATTATGGTCGCACCCTCTGCCGCTTCCTGTCAGCAGCCATGTTGGACTTTCCGAGTCAGAAATACGACGTCTTGCAGCTTCCATTTAAAACTTCCAGCTGGGAATGTGTAAAATTCCAACGTCCCAGTTCAATGAAACACACCATGAGCAGGTTTTCAGTGTAGCATGTTAGCATGTTAGCATGCTGGGCAGCTGGCGTGGGTTTTCTCCAGCTTCCTCCTTCAGAGTCCAAAGACGTGCAGGTTCGGTCAGTCGGTCTCTATTAATCACCCGTAGGTGTGAACGTGTGCAGGACTGGTTGTTCGTCAGCCCTGTGATGAACTGACGACCCGCCGTTCTCCCGGTTTGAGCTGGACCGGCTCCAGACCCGGTCCTGCCGTGTGCTCCGCCCTCCCCGCCTCCGTCAGCAGCCTCCTCTGTTGTGATCCGTCACCTCCGGCTCTTCAGCCACGTGGCTCTGAGATGTGTATGTTACGGCGGGCCGGATGAATAAGTGATGGGGTCTTTGGACTTCTCGGGTCAATAATGCATGGCCTCCTGTGCAGAGCGGGCCGCTGGGATGTCGCAGCAGCACTTAGCGCCGGCTCCAGCTGTAGTGACACTCGGACCGGTTGTGTAATGTTACATCACTGTTGTTATTGTTCGGGCTGGAACGGTAACGTTATCTTCCCGTCACGGCTGCGACGTGTTCGGACCTCTGAGCGAGACGGAGAGAGGAAGTGTTTCCTCTGAGCCGTCTGAACAGCTCACATATCATTTTACATTACATTCAGTGTCTCATCTGGAGCCAAATGACAATTCAGCTGTGTTAATTTAAAGAAGGAACGCCCCCTCGATCCGTTTCACTGCGCTGCCTTTGTCACCGCGGTCGTCTGTAACCAGTGATAACAGCCCCGCCGGATGAGGAGCCGTAGTAACCGGCACAATTAAGGCGTTTTACGTAACAAGATTTATATTTACAACGGGAATTCACATCAATCTCTGATCCCACACTGCCAGGCCGGTACTCAACCTTTAGATCCAGTCGTTGGGCCGTGAAAGCATCGTCTCTGTGTCTGAATCTGTGCCGATCATCTCGTCTTGAGCTTCTGTTTTGGCTCAACGGACGCTTTTAAAATCTGTGGTGAACTTTCTGAATCACACTCGAGTGAGTGAAACATTCACCGGACGCTTCCCGTCAAAGATCGTCCGTCTGTGAGAGATGAAGAGAGAGAAGTTCGATGCGGCGACGGAGACGCAGCCTCTGAGAGGGAAACTGGAAAGCAAACAAAATGGCAGCCGGCACATCGAGACAGAGCAGAGAGAGACGCACACATCTATCGTCTGTCTCACCTTCGGGTTACGTTTCTGTCACATGGTGATTACAGCCGCCAAATATTTACACAGAGAGGCCATAAAAGGACGATTACGTGGCAATAATGGCACAACGTTTACACAAGGCAGAATAATCTCCATCATTATATAACATGTTGTTACAGCATCACATCGTCTGCTGCAGGACATCAGGTGATCTGATGTGAGATCCAGCCAGATACGTGTGTGTGATGCAGGTGTGGAAGAAGAGGAAGGAGGAGACGTAAAGATGGAAAGAGAGCAGCAATATTAAAGAGGAATGAGCTGGTAATCGTCCCCAGGTGGGATGTGATTGGACAGGCGATGAAATATGCCGTCGTCCGGGCCGGAACGTGCGGCGAATGGAAATAAGGGCGTCTTCATATCTGCTGGTTATTGTTCCCGAGGTGATCACAGCGAGCCGTCAGCACACGTGACGGATGGACACAGTTAGAGCTGTTCTGTACGTAAACGCAGGTTCCTTTGCTGTTTTATTGCTCGTTCAGTGATTCAGAAAGCTGCTGATGAACGTCGTGTTGCTCCAATAACGCGGCAACATGGCTGAGATGAAGCGTGCGTATACGTGTCCGCATATACAGTCGGAGACGAGTTTATGCTTTTAGTGCTGCAGCCTCGCTGTGTGAATGTGATAACTGAGAGGTCCTGTTCTTTATTGGTTTGGTTCTGACTCGGGGTGAAAAGGTCACAGGTGTAACCGCTTCCTGTCGTAAATGTCAGCAGCAGGTGACACGTGATGACAAGGTAACAGTGTGTGTGTGTGTGTGTGTGTCAACACAAAGCGGCAGACGCACAATGACGGATCTGATCGAAATGAATGAGACAGATAATGACGCTTGTTGATTCTGCTGCATGTTTACCCACAATCCTGTGTGTCGCCACACGGAGACGGGACACTTTGAGCCACCTGTGTGAAGATCAGGGATTACACAGGTAACAAGGATTACTGCAGTCTGAAGTTCCTCATCACCACACTGCATCATATAAACCAACTTTTTCCCTCAGAGGACCAAAACTAAAACTTAATATCGGGAAAACCCGTCCCACGTTCCCAGAAGTTCACTCACTTCCTGCACAAAGTTTCTCTGCTGTGCTCGGATAATAAAAGATATATAAATATTTATAAATAGAGATCCTGAAACAAAAGATTTCTATGACATATTTTAGTTATTATTCAACAGAAACCTCTGGTAGCTCAAATCAGACCTCACTGCTGCCTCCTCTGGTCCACAGGAATCACTTTTAGGCAACACGTTTCTAATCTGGAGACAAATAAAAGAAAAAGTTTAGACATGTTTGAATGAGCGTGTACGGAGGTCATTCCTGTTTTCATGTAGGAACAGTGAGTCTGATGATGTGATTAATATTAGTTTAATATCTCTGGGTTGTCTTGTCATTCATTTATTCCCCTTTTACACTTTATTACCCAAACTGCTCACAGTCTCTCAGTAATTAGTCAAAAGTTAAAAGTCTCCCTCGAGGTGTCCGGCCGACATTAATCAGATCGGAGGCTGCAGGTGATCGAGAGTTAAAGACGCTGTAACTCAAAGGTGATCAGTGTGATCTCTGTCACAGTGTTACTCACACTGCTGTACTGGACTGCAGATAAACAACATGACGTCTCATTTCTCACCTTCTGGGTGTCGATCAGCCTGAATTGATGAGCTCAGCTGCACACAGAGCTTCCTGTCAGGACGTCAGAGCGGTTAAATGAACCAGTTTTACATTTTTATATCCGTGTAGGAAGCTGCTGTTGACAGAATAGACTTATAGAATCATAAGTGTCCATAAAATCTGCATATTTTGAAGCAGGCGAGACGGATTTGCAAGATCGCATCATCATCATGATGTCGTTAAACCAGCTGCCTTCCACGGCGGTACGAGGCCTTGTGTTTTCCGGGGCTTTCGATTATATTCCCTGGTCTTCTTCTTGCTTCAGTAGCATCACGTGATAAAGGTCATTCAGTGAGTGAGACCATGGGATTCAGTCAGAAGCTCTACGAGAAGCCTCATAAGTGATCCTCGAGGTTGAAGTTTAAAATAACCAAGATCCGTTTCACACGTTTGTTGAATGAACAGCTAAATAGTTTATGATCATTTGCACACTTCTTCTCTGAGGACCAAAGCATTTAAATTAAAGCCACCCTCCACTGGTATTTTGCATCTGCTCATGAGAAAGCCTGACGGTGAGCTCGTTCCTGCTGAAGATGCAAAATGTGAAGCTCGTAATTGAGCCGTCGAGTAAAAAGGTCAGCGCGGCCCGTTAAAACTTAATTGCCTGAAATGTGGTTGCGTAAGCGGACGGAGAGGCGACGGTGCCCTCTCTTCCTTCGGCGAGTCGCTCTGAAGATCCGACTCCGTTCAGACGTGAGGGACTGCAGCCCGGTCCGATGTCGGAGGTTTATGTAACCCAACATGGCCGCCGCTGTTGTGAAACGATGCAGGACAGCGAGGGGAAGAGGGAGAGCGAGGCGAATCAGAGACACCAGAGCGAGAGAGCGAGAGATGGAATAAACATGATGTATGAATCTAACTGGATCTGAGCAGCTCTTCTCCCCCTCGGTTATGTAAACGGGCCCGTGAATTAAAGCTTTAATAAACGGGAGGTTGTGCTCGGTGTCAGAATCGCCGCGGCGTTACGATGCAGCTGTCGATCCGAGGACGTATTCATGACTGAGTCCACCTGTGGAGATGAATGCAGATGAATCTATAAATCGCCCCGGGAGGTTTTAATGATTCAGACCAACAACTGCTGTGATATCTAAAAGAAAAAGGCTTCATATCGGGTGTGTGTGCTCGTCTTTGGCTGCAGGAGTGAACCAGACGGCTCGAGACGTCCAGGATGACGTGCGGAGTCACACCTGACGTGGCGGCTCGCTCGGTGTGATTCAGACGATGTTCTGCGTTAATGAATTTTTCTACGTCAGTGCCATTTCAGTGTCTCCTGCTGGAAGGATTAGTGGCCTTATAAATATACTGAATCACTTTAAAACATTGATTCGTTGATGTAAATCTGCTGGATTCGATCTGCGTGTCTTGTGAAATGACGGCAGTGTGCAGTGCGTCTGTACTTTAAGGGTTGTGAATGGACAGAATGGTTTTATAGGCGTGTTATTTTATTAATTCCTTTATTTACCTTTCTAGCAATAAGCCCAGTCAGTACACACACTGTTTTTTTGGAAAACAAAGGTGTGCACAGGTACATTTAGATCCCCTGGTTGGTCACTGGTTGTTTAATGTCGACTCCAGATTGTGATTTGAGTTCTGGGTGTCCGACCCTCTTCTGCAACTGAAGTGGAAAACATGTATAAACTGATTTATTGTCAGAGTTTGATACGGTAGCCTGAAGGGCTCTCAGAGCTTTTTCATTAAAGCTGTAAACTACGTTAATTAAAGCGGCGGAGGGCGAACCGACACTGTACAGATGCTAAAACACTGAGAGGAACTTTGAGTTTGTCACAAATGTAGATGTAAAAATATGAATTAAAGCTTCTTTAAACAGCAAACTTTGAACCCAGCGGTGTAACGATACATTTACACATTTATCCTGATCAATATATCGCTTCAGTGATCAACGATCCAGTAGCATCGATGCAAAGTGAAAACATCGAATCAAATCGCCCCATTATTAAGCTACGCCCTTATTTTGAAATTCTCTGTCCTTTGTCAAATCACATTTTAGTTTCTTTTTGTGAGTTGATACAAATGTAACTGATGTGTTAAATGGACCTATGACATCATCTCGTATTGATCTCAGGCCCCTGTATCGAAACAAATCGAAATCGTATTCGTGACAGACTTTGTAATATCGGTAAATATCGTATCGTTACTCAGAATATCTGAGTCAAACTGGTGTGAGGATGAGAGCCGTGACTCGAGCCGACTGATGTATCGGTCAGCTGTTTTTGGCCTCTCACAGATGTGTCGGTGTCGTCGGATACGTTGTCCAATATGCACCGATATGAAGTCTGAACACATTTACATCAACATGTTTTTACTCCCCAGTGTTGGTATCAGCGAGTCGGCGTCAGGCTCTGTTGATTCTCTACCTGTGACCCTGTTATGTCTCTTAATTTAGTGTTAAAATCACAAATATCACCGCTCTTCTGTTTACACGAAGCCTTTTTGTTTCCCTGAGGATGTTTATGAAATTATATTTCCACCCCGCAGCCGGTGATTCATCATCTCTGCCGTCCTGCAGCAGGATCTCCGCTCAGCCACACCACTGTGGAGATGAATTATATCGGATTCTCATTGGTTTAAACTATTTAAATGCTAATTTGTGAGAAATGTCTCGCGGCCGTATTCGTTGATGACCATTAACTCATCTGAGACGTTATGAGGATGTTTCCTGATCGTCTTCAGGATGAGCTCCGGAGGAATCTCAGATGTGGAGACAGTTTGACGTGGCGTCTCGCGGCCGGCAGAGGACGAGGGAGGGATCACAGCTACAGGGCGAACAGCCTGTTTACGTCTGTCGGTGGCTAATCCTCCAAAATCCCAGTCAACCCCGTCTGAGACTGGCGTTCCTCTGCAAACATCAGCTCTCTTCCTCATTCACTCCCAGCAAACAAACACTGCTGCTGCTGCGGCGTCTTAATCCTCAGTTATACAGCCTGGAACAGCGAACGGAGGCTGTCGAGGCAGAAACCGGCTGCACGTCGGTTTTATCGGTACTTGTTTTATCGGAGATGTGTTGCATGCCGCTCTCTCGTCTGCTCGTTTGTCTCCTCGACCCTGTGGAGTATATTTAGCGTTTAGCACCTCGGGCTTTTAGCTGCTGATGTTATCCGGAGCGACTCGCAGCCGGCGGGCAGCGAGGAGGAGGGGATCACCTTGCTCAAGGGCGTCTTGACACGGCACCAGCGTGATGATGGATGTGTTAACTAACCGACGGATAAACATGAATTACAGGACGAGTTCCCGCTAAATCGTCTTCAATAAGTCATGAGACAATCAGCGGATGTAAGCAGGCGCTTCTACAAACGTGCATAATCTATTTGACTTGAAGTTTTCAGCGAACGCCGGTCCGTCTTCTGCAAACACCGAGCGCTCGCTGCTGCTGCTGCCTCGTCTAATCCTCCATTTAGTGGCAGCAGCTGGGTCATTCCATGAAATCGGTGCCTTTTCAACTTTGAAAAGTTAAAATTTTAATTATATTTAATTGCTATTTTTTCAGTAGCCAGGAATTAAAGACAGTTTAAAATGACAAGAAATTATATTGTGCCATCTCAGCTATGGAATTTCATATTTTATAACTGTTTTAGTCAAGTCCTGTTACTGGAAAGGTAACAGGGTTGACAGTAACAGGGTTGACCATTTCAAGCTAATTTGCCCATTGCTAGCTAAAACAAATGTTAGCTAAAGCACATGCTATGTACTTTGAAAGGAAATTACATGTACATATTGATTATATTATGAGAAATAAATAATTGTTTGGATTTATATGTTAAAAAATGGTAACAGGGTTGACGTTGTATGCTTGTCCCCCCTGGTTCAACCTTGAAAAAACATCAAAAATAGCACATCAGAGATGAGCAAAACTTACTTGTCACTGAGCTGTTAGCATCCTGGTTCAGAGATGATGCAACCTCCTGTAAATCATGTCAAATCTAGGAATGTACCGTTATTTTGATAGGGTTTTTTGGTTAGGGTAACAGGGTTGACATAAAATTAGGGGACACCGATAAATTGGTAAATATTTATTACAATTAATATATATTTTTTACCAAAAACACTGTTTCACAATAAGATCATACTTAAAACAATATGTAAATGTGAACATTTTAACATTTTGCCAACATTTTACAAATTAAAAGTCCTGCTGACGTACAACAACAACAACAGTGAGGGACAGGCCAAAAACCTCACCCTCATCAGCTTAACAATCATTTTTATTATTTAAAATAATATTTAATTGATTTTAATTTGATGTTTTATTGAGGAGAGAAGACATGGTAATGTTATATTTTCAAATTACATCTTTGTTTGTTGTTACTGTAATTTTATGACTGATAATTTCTTGGGGACACAAAAGGCACCGATTTCATGGAATGACCCAACTGTTTACGTATTCTGATTGGTCAGAGAGGAGATCATGGACGTGTGATGCTGTTGGTTTGTGGTCGCAGCTGCACGTCAGGTTACGGCTTTGATTTCCAGAATAACTGCGTCCTAGTTTTTCTTAATTTTGATGACTTTAATACCAAAGGACCATCCAACGTATCCATCGATTTGTTCTGCAGCATCCCTCAATCTGTTCTCTTGTGTTTCCTCCTCTCTTCCAGCCCTCCCCGAATTCCCACTAGGATCTTCTCTTCCCTGTTGGAGACCCTCTCCACCCCCCACATCCAGCAGCCATGGCAGATGACGCGGACATGCGCAATGAGCTGTCAGACATGCAGCAACGCGCCGACCAGCTGGCCGATGAGGTGAGAACGACACGCTCGCTGCATCACGGCGGCTCGAGCCACGATGGCACACACGTGTTCGTGCATACGTACATCCTCACAGAGACAGGAGAGCATCGGATACGTAGAAATAACGTTATAAAATAATTTAACGTGACGGATAAATACTGGGGATGAATATACAGTATTGGACCGAACAGAGGAGAATGTTTCATAACCTCAAAGTCTTTGAATGCACAGAAATATCTCACAGCACCATGTTAGTGTTGCCTCGGGCCGGGGCTGTGTGTGTGTGTGTGTGTGTGTGTGTGTGTGTGTGTGTGTGTGTGTGTGTGTGTGTGTGTGTGTGTGCAGGTGATGGGAGAGTATACCTGCAGCTGACTTTACGTAACACTGCATGTTAACATCCAGAGCGTGTGCTCGCGTGTGGGAGACACACAAACATGAGCGTGAATCTACAAAACTAATTGTGTGTGTGTGTGTGTGTGTGTGTGTGTGTGTGTGTGTGTGTGTGTGTGTGTGTGTGTGTGTCGTCAGAGTGAGAGAGAGAGTCTCAGCCGCGGCCCGGAGCAGATAAGCCCCTCACCCCTCCAGCTTCACATATGACTCACACTGGCACAGCTGAGCAGAATATTAAACACACACACACACACACACACACACACACACACACACACACACACACACACACACATGCGTGAACATAGGGCATGCACAAAATGGCGGCATCAGAATAACAGTTCCAGCCTCTATTGCAGCGACTTACACGAGCGCTCAGATTGGCGGCGAGGACAGCGGATCAGAGAGCGTGAAATACATCTGAAGTGGTGTTTTTGGGGTCGATACGCGTCTGACGAGAAGAGAAAAGATGAAATAAGTAAAAAAAGGAAAGAATGAGGAAAGAGGAGAAAGAAGACCGGCTACATCAAAACATGGCAGCTCAAGCCGAGGCTGCTCCCCGTTCGATCTCGTACCCAACCCCCCCCTTCTCCGGGGGGATCAGCAGCTCGCAGCGAGGCGAAGCTGTGTCATTGTAAGAAGAACGAGATATCACAGAGCGCCGTCCCTGCAGAGTCTCTGAAGCCAGGCGCCTCTCAGGGAGGGAATCTGAACGTGCAGCTACGTATCTATCAGCACACGGCTAATAACAGACGTCCAGCAGTCTGGGGGAGCAGGAGGGTAGAGGACGGGGACCAGAGCGCGATTTTATTATAAGAGTGCAGTTATTTTCATTGGCAGAGCGACTGAGATCTTGAATAAACCTCTGGTGAGTTTCTGGATCTCAAACAGGCTCGAAAAGCTGTTTTTGTGAGTATTTAATTGACCGACAGCACGAAAAACAAACGTCTCACAGATCAGTCGCTGTCATCACATCGCGAGGTCGTTTCGTTTCAGCACTCAGAGCGCAGACGCTCCGTCGCCGCGCGTTCACGTGGAGTTCAAGTCGATTAACGTCGGACATCGATCCCTGCTGTGTCCCGCTGATTGTTCAAATTGACTCCAGTTTGTTGTGACACACGCTCGCTTAGGCTCAGCTCGATGAACACACAACACACAACACACAACACAAAACACACAACACAACACACAACACACAACACAAAACACACAACACACAACACAAAACACACAACACACAACTCACAACTCACAACACAAAACACACAACACAACACAACTCACAACACAACACAAAACACACAACACACAACACAACACAACACAACACACACAACACACAACTCACAACTCACAACACAACACACACAACACAACACACAACTCACAACACAAAACACACAACACAACACAACACACACAACACACAACACACAACACACAACACAAAACACACAACACACAACACACAACACACAACACGGACACATGCTTGTGTTATTTTTGTGTAAAGACATTAGAATTATTTTATAAATTTGATGTCAAACTTGATTGACTTCACTCTTAGAAATAAAAGTTCTAAGTAGAACCATATAAGGTTCTTCGGCTTGTCCTCATAGGAGAACCCTTTTGGCTCCAGGTAGAACCTTTTATAAAGGTGGAGGGTTCTACCTAGAACCCAACATAAAGGGTTATACCTAGAACTGTGTGTGTAAGGTTCCACCCAGAACCCCCCATGAGAGGTTCTACAAAGAACCCATACAGGATCTTATACCCATGCTTTCAACAATCCCTGAAGAACTCTTCCTCCAAAAAAGGGTTCTCTGGATCAAAATGGTTCCTACTGGAACCGTTAGTGTTACCAAGAACCCTTTTAAAACCCTTTATTCAGGAAAGGGTTTTTAAAGGGTTCTCTGGATCAAAATGGTTCTTACTGGAACCGTTAGTGTCACCAAGAACCCTTTTAAAACCCTTTATTCAGGAAAGGGTTTTTAAAGGGTTCTCTGGATCAAAATGGTTCTTACTGGAACCGTTAGTGTTACCAAGAACCCTTTTAAAAAACGTTTCTTCGGGAAAGGGTTTTTCAGAAGCAGATGGTTCCAGGTAGAACCTCAGCTCTTGTAGAAGAACCCTTTTGGAACCCTTATTTCTAAGAGTGTTGAACGTGTCGTGTCTCATCTCAAACGGACGCTAACTTCTGTCTTTCTTCCTCCACAGTCGCTGGAGAGCACTCGTCGTATGCTGCAGCTGGTGGAAGAGGTGAGAAAATATGTGAAATGTTGAATTCATACATAAAGTCGGAGAAATGAACGTAGTCTGTCGTGTCTCAGAAACACTCTGGGAAAGGTTCTTCTTCATGCAGGCGGATATATATTCTATCAGAAAACATTAGTCTTAAAGATGCCATTTAATTTACTTCCTGTCTTATAATTCTGCTATAAGACAACACCGGCATAAATTACACAAACGTCCATATTAATAACTTCTGTGCATACTTGACATTATGAATCCTGAACTGAGAGCTTTATATCTGCAGTGATTCTGTAGTCGTGCATCGATTGTGAGTCTGAGGGAGTTTGAACACAATGTGCCCATTATTCTCACGTCCCAACAAAGAACACCACGCTATTCAAAACCCTGCAGCAGCTGAGAGCCGAGCCGAGCGAGCTCGTCGCTGTAGCAACACACATGAAGACAGTAGGAACCAGACGGTGCCGGTCCAGCAGGACAGTGAGAGGCTCCTTGTTTGCTTTGGATGAAGTCGATATGTAGGAGCCGTGTTTGGTTCAGGGCCTCCGTGTGTCCACATCGTCCACATGGTTCAGCACTGATGGGTGGAAACGTCATGGTGACAAGCTAAGCTAACAACACTCACCAGCAACACTCGACGATTTGACGTATTTGTCTCGTTATGAGAGTTCAGTCCGTCTGATAAAGTTCAGGAGAGACGGACAGCATGTTCACACTGAGGGGAGGGTTTTGACAATTTAAGAAATGTGTCTATTTAATGTTCTTGCAGAGAATAAGATTAGGCACAATTCATACCCAAGGCAACTCAAAGTGCTTCACAGGATCATAAGAAGACATTAAAAATTGCATATATATATAAAAAACATTTAAAAACAAGTGAGAATACGTCAAGAAACAAAACATTGAAACAAGTTAAGAGAAAGGGAAGTAGGCTGAAATAGAAAAGGTTACAAGACTAGAAAATCAGAATCACAGTGCAGTTAAAAGCTTTAAAATGGCTTCAGTGAAAAGCAGCGGCAAACAGAAAGGTCTTCAGTTTTGATTTAAAAGAGGTGAGAGTTGGAGCAGACCTGCAGTTTTCAGGGAGTTTGTTTCAGATGTGTGGTTCATAATAACTGAACGCTGCGTCTCCATGTTTAGTTCTGACTGTAGGGACTGAAAGCAGACCTGGACCTGAAGACCTCAGAGGTCTGGATGCTTCAGAACTTGGCAGCAGATTAGAAATATATCTTGGCCCGAAACCGTTCAGTGCTTTATAAACCAATAGCAGGATTTTGAAATCTATTCTTTCTCCCAGATTAGAAGACAGAATCTCATGTATGTGCGTTAGATAAAAAGCTGCAGCCAGGAGACGTAACGTAACGTAACGTGGAGACTGGAAGCTGTGGGGGGAAGTGAGACCAGTAATCCATCCAGCAGCAGCTTGTAAACTAACTGCAGAGGTGGACAGAGTACACAACTTCACTACTTGAGTAAAAGTACAGATACTCCTTGTCAAATATTACTCCAATACAAGTAAAAGTAGCTTAGTCAAAATATTACTTAAGTAAAGTACTAAAGTATTTGCTTAAAAAATTACTTGAGTAAAAGTATTTTAAAAATATCTCAGGAAATACAGGAAAGAAAAGTAGCTTTATTGTCATTATACAATACACTGATGCGATTCTTTGATATGAATTGTATAAAAAACATGAACAGAAAGTCAACTTAATCCTTCGACTGCACTGCAACAGTTGCCATATTTTTAAACCGTATAAAAATTATGATACTACAAGCTCATACAGTTACGTTTAAAATGTTCATCTGCCATTTAACAAACATGAAGCTAGCTAACGTCAGTAGCTACTTTACATACTGCAACGTGCTTTTTCAGGTTGGAAGATGAGTTTTTGTAAGCCGTGATATAATTTGTTCGCTGTGAGCACAACAAACATTTAATCTGAAACAAATCAGTTTTTGTGACACAAATCTCAAACATGGGTTTGAGTTAAGGCCACGGCTGCTCGGTGGGAGTTTCTCCAGTTTCTTCCTCCATTGTATGGATTGTATAGCACGACGTAGTACAGGTACGGCAATACGACTCAGACAAACCATACAGGAATCAGCAGAAACAGTTTATTTTCTCAGAATATTGAGAAAAAAAATTATATAAAAAAAAAATCATCAGCTGACGTAAGTTCAAAAGTAGCGAGTAACGAGAGCATCAATAGAAATGTAGTGGAGTGAAAGTAAAAGTATCCCCCAAAAATAATACTCAAGTAAAGTACAGATACTCAAAAACTGTACTTAAGTACAGTACTCAAGTAAATTTACTTCATTACTGTCCACCACTGTTGAAATGCTGAACTGGTTCTTTCTCGCCAAGATTTGAATCCGAGCTCAAGATTTAGATTCCTGTTCTTCGTGCTTGAATCCATTGTTCCTGTCTGGAAGGACAGTCGGCCGAGTGTTGGCATAGTGTGAGAGATGAGGGGGGGGGGTACAAACACACACACACACACACACACACACACACACACACACACACACACTCACACAGATGAACAGACTGTGTAGATTGTATTTTGCTCGTACGGAGGGAGGAGGAAGCGTTAGAAGCTGTGGGCGGTGGCGTCTGACAGCCTCTCGCTGCAGATCTCAAGGTCATATTTATAATCGCCCGACATATGTCGCCGCACAGCTCCACCCCGCCGCTGTGCTGCAGGCGGAGAGAGGACGGAGGTGAGGCAGACAGGAAGAGTTTACCGCTCCTTCCTACAGTTTAATGGACTGTCGGGAGGATGGAGGAGGGTTGCAAATACAAGCGTTATATGAAAAGAGATGGTGAAACACTGCTGACAAAGAAAGAAGAGGAACAGATTAGAGTTGTTCCTGTGCTTGAGATGTTTACACACGCTGTTTTATGACATCACTCAGAAGATCTGACGTCCAATCAAAACTTCAGAAATGTGTTGTGATGTAATCAGCTGAGGAGACGATGGTAAAAACAACCATAAACGTTGGATTTTATTTTGAAGGAAACTTATTCTACACATCCTGTGGAGGTGCAGTCGACTGTTTACTCTGTAAAATCAGAGAAATCGACTTATTCGAGTTATTTTTAGTTGTGCAGCTTAAAATCACTCATTTGAAAGCAGAAGGTTTCTTTTTTGTGCGAGTAGAAATCATTCATGTCGCAGCGCGCCGGCTCTAATCTCTAATCCGTCGCTGGACGTACATGAAAGTCTTGCAAATTTATGTAACTCATCCGGCAAAAATGCATGAATCTTTCCACTGAAGCGGCTCCGGTCCTGTATGGGCTCACGGTTGATTATTCCTTTGAGTTTCCCCGGGAGACACATTCGGACTACTTTGGGATTTCTCTCTCGGACGGAGGCTCGCTGATTCACAGAATAATTTACACACCGCAGGTTCCTTATTGCTCCCCGCTCGCCTCCGAAACATCAATGTGGCTCCCAATCTGCTGAGGAGGCGGCGGGGGAGGGGAGGGGTGTGTGGTAATCTGTATATGTGTGTGTGTGTCGCTGTGACACACCATAATCTTATTTATGCCTATCAGGCTGCACCAGGTGCCACGTCTCGCTGCGGCGGTGCTGCATTTTCTAAGAAGCAGAGAGTCGGATGTGAGCGAGCATCTCCGTCCTCCGCCTCCTCGCACGCTTCTCCAGCAGCGTCAGAAACCGACCAGCTTCTCGGTGACTAACAGCTTTACTGCTGCTCAGCTGCTCGGATGGTTCACAGCCACAGGAAGGAATTAAAGTGAAAGTGCTGAAAGGAGATCAGCGGAGGTAGAAACAGATCGCCTTCCTCACACTGGAGGTTAGCAGCGATAATAAATCCTGGTCCAAAGGTCTACCAGCTGCTGGCTCCGGGACAGAGGGGGGTGTTCCGATCCTGGGTTATTAATTGGGTCATTTGTGCGTAGAGATCCGATGACGGGCTCCTCGTTTTAATGAGAACTCTGCCTCGCTGTCAGCGTTATTATTGTTAATCTCCTGAGGGCTGATTCTGTGTTTCTCGCTGAAGGTGTAACGGTCGAATCAATACCGGCCGAGACGCTTGAAGCTCGGGGTGCAAAAATATTCTAATCCAGAGAAGAAACATCAACAAAATGATCCCAGCGTTTTGTGATATTAAATGAATTCAGCTGTCTGGAACACGGGAGACTGTAGTCGTACCTCGGCGACTCAGAGGGATTTATAAGACGTCGCACAAACAGTTAGATTTATAAAACAGGTGTCGTGCCTCTACTTTTATTTTAAGATGCGTCTCCTCTACGTTTCGGGAGCCATTTCCTTTCTTGCAGATCTGTGAAGCCTTTGCACAAAGACTAGAAGCAACAGACAGGCTTAAAGACCGACGCTGTTAAAGGATAATAGAAGGTATCACACCACCAGAGAGTAACTACGAACTGCTGCAGCTGTAGCTACTGCGGCTAGTTAGCTCAGTTAGCCGTGCAGCTTCTGGTTCGGGAGCTTGAGGACAAGGTGATGATGCTGACCGTAGCTTCAGATTTAGCATCCAACTCTATTTATTGACCACGATGTCGAACTATTCCTTTAATCCTGTCAGATGAAGCCACAGCTTTTCCTTCCTTGCGCGAACATTATCAGAAGAATCGATGTGAAATAGCGAGCGAGAGACGTGAAGAATGTTTAGTTTTCCCAAACTCTGCAGGAAAAGCAGAATGTGAAGGGAAACTGTCTCATCGCCTCACTGACCTCTGTTTTATTCCATTCTCCCTCCCTCACCTTCCCGTTCGACCCGGCCGTCTTCGGGGGAATAGAGCAAAGATGCCGGCATCAGGACTTTGGTTATGCTGGACGAGCAGGGAGGTGAGTCACCGAGGGGGAGACGGCCAGTTTAGTTCACAACATACGAGTTTTAATAGCACAGCTGGTTGATTTAATCTGTAAATTAATAGATTATGATTCTGTCACGTAGTCACAGCACCACGAGGGGCGCTAACATTAATGCATAGTCATGTTTGTGTTAGATTTATGAACACTTGTGAATGGATGAATTGTTTCATATGCAGTTGCTTGTTTTCATTTTAAATGCATTTTTCCAAACTAATTCATTTCTCCCTGATTTCTTCAGAGTAATATTTCCTGATTTGGGGTTTTGATTTAACGCATGTTTTAATCTGATCGGTGCCAGTTTTTAACTCTGGGGGATTATTTTTCTGTTCATCTTCCTTTAACCTTTTGTTTCCTTTGGCTAACATTTTCCTTTTTTCTTTTTTGTTTGGTTTGTCTTAACTGCTTTTGATTTGCCAGAAGCTTTTCTTCTTGTTTTCTGATTAGCTATCAGAGAGAAAGAAAGATTCTCGAACGTGCCATAGAACGTTAACAGAAGGATTATTTAGTGCCAGCCACCGCAGTGCCAAAACCCTTCAGCCCAACATCGAGGTCATTTACTCATCATCCAGAACCCCCCGCCGGGTTAAAACATGTGGCAGCCCAACGGTGGGTTGACTTCTGGGCTGTTCCAGGTTCTGTTTGTGCCATAATCTCCTCTAGAGCTGCCCAGGAAATAAACTGTTTGGATGTTAGAACGATTAAAAAGCAGTCACGTTGGTGCAACTTTGATTAATTTAATGCCAACAGATTCTTTAAATGTGGCCTGGTTCTGGTCAAAGGTCACGTCTTAAGTCTTTCAATTTACCTGTAAATAGTCTTGGAAGCCAAAATGCCCAAACAGGTCTGAGATCAGTCCAGAGCTGTGAGAACACAAGAGGTGGAAAAAGACAAACGATCGATTTAGCTGGTACTGACAAAATATCCAACCCTCTCTCTATCAACCCATTTACTGCTTTGTACAATCCCTGGTGAGATGCAGTTTGTTAACGAGCGGCAACATTAAACATCACGGTTTGAGGTGTGCAGCGGTTCATATAAAGGCTCCACCTCACAACAACAGTGTTGAAAGCTCTTCCCCTCCTCCGACCATCAGCTGATCCGTCGCCCCATGTGGAGGATCGACACTCCAAAACCAATTGCAGTGACTGAGTTGACCTCTGACCCTGTGTTATTGACTGTGTGCAGGCCTGAAGCCTTCCAGTGATGCTGGAGGTGGTTCTTAAAGGAGGCGGAGGTTTGCCCACCTCACTGTCACAACACCGACTCAACGCCGATCTGTCTCGGTTGAATACGTCTGACGTAAACGCGTGTCGAACCGGGGATTTTACAAATCT
Organism: Lagodon rhomboides; assembly: GCA_039737535.1. Classification (NCBI taxonomy): domain Eukaryota; kingdom Metazoa; phylum Chordata; class Actinopteri; order Spariformes; family Sparidae; genus Lagodon; species Lagodon rhomboides. The sequence goes on along the minus strand of CM077798.1, from coordinate 27,814,374 downwards.
GAAACCAGTCAGTGAAGTGCTTCTCGAGTCCGCTCCATATTTAACTGTGCCTCACCCCTTCACACTCTGCCTGCACCGTGTTTTTCTTTACTCACGATCAGGATGGAAAGTTTTTCTTTGTGCTGTGGAAACGTCACCAACCCACCATCCACCACATCAGCATGACGAGAGGCCCCGATACTCATAAAACCCAAATCGTACTTGAACGCACGAGCCAGACAGAGCAGCACAGTTTTATTCACTCTACTGTGCCAGTAAGCAGCAAGTAGTTTACTTATTTTAAGTAGTAGCCACTCAAATTAATGTTTTATTACCATTTAAATAATACCAGTAACTGTTAAAGCGGTTCAGTCAGAGCAAAGAACGCATGAAAACGCTCATATAAAGTCCCAGTATAAGCTAACAAGGACACATTATGTAGCCTGTCTGAGAGGAACAAGGAGCAGCTTTCTTGCATAAAAAAAGCCCTGAGCAAAAGTGGAAAATAAAATCTGTCAGCTCGTTAAACAGCTCCCAGGTGTAGAGATCTCATCGTCCATTGTTCTTCGACTTTGACACTTAACATGCGTCAAAAGAAACAAATGATACCATGAAGCTAAGGTTAGCATCGTTTAGCTTGGTGGGGAGAACAGCCAGCCTGGCTCTGTCCGAAGGTAAAAAAAATATCATCCTACCTCTATAGTTCACTTATTAACATGATATACTCTGTTTAATCTGCACAAACACATAAATGTAACAACAACAAGCTGTGGTTTGATACAAATCATCAGTAAATGTAGCCACACAGCTCACGAGTTAACGAGCTGCTACATTTTCCTCTCTTTTCTGTTTTATCGCAGTCGGCCACCAGCGTTAAGATTCATTATCGTCACCTCCTGTGACGGGAGAGATTTAAAAGGCGCTGGATTATAAAACATGGGATTATAACATGTGTCTGATTAACACGGTATCAAAATTCAGTTTTTAATTATTGCCAGTATCAGTTTATTGTGACGCCTTGTCTGCAAGCTAACCAGGCTGGAGGGCAGGATTTTGTTACCTTTGGACGGAGCCAAGCTAGCTGTTCCAGTCTTTATGCTAAGCTAGGCTAAATGACAGCCGGCTACAGCTTCACATTTAGTATGAAGACATGAGAGTGGTTTCAATCTTCCAGTTTAACTCTCAGCTAAAAAGCAAAATGTCCCAAAAATCAACGTTGAACAATTTCAACTTGAAGCTGATACGATGAGAAATAGTTTCACTGCCATTATTTGATTTTTATCTGCTTTTTTATACCATTCTTCTGGTGCAGAAATTCCCACAGTGCACACAATTGTTTGCATCCCACCGATAGTTCGGACTTAATATGACACACGAACACACACACGACTGATCTTCTGCTCATCATAACTCATATTTCTGTCAACCAGTCAATGAAATTCATTCCACTGCTGTCATCCCTTTGTCCTGACCAGAGCAACTCGATCGTGTTGAAGATGGCATGAACCATATCAACCAAGACATGAAGGAAGCCGAGAAAAATTTAAAAGATTTAGGGAAATGCTGTGGGCTTTTCATATGTCCATGTAACAAGTAGGTACTGACCACGTGCCCCAAAGGTTCTTTACATATGTGGTGGCGTCCAGTTTTTCCTCTTTTTCTTTTCTTTTTTGTTTTTACTTTTCTTTCGTCACAGTGAGTGTCTGAAGTTGTTGTCTTCTCTCCTTTGTCCTCTTCTTTATCTCTCTCCTCCTCTTCCTCCTCCTCTTCCTCTTCCTCTCTCTCTCTCTCTCTCTCTTCTCGTGCTTCGTTCTGTGGGGGATAAATGACTTGTGTTTAATCAGAGCAACTGGAGCGCATCGAGGAGGGAATGGACCAAATCAATAAGGACATGAAGGATGCAGAAAAGAATTTGAACGATCTAGGGAAATTCTGTGGTCTTTGCTCCTGTCCATGTAACAAGTAGGTGCTGCTTGCCTGCCTGCCTGCCTGCTATTCAGAACCAAAGAGTAAATATCTAATAAGTCAAAGTACAGTCGAGGTAGAAGTGACATCACGGTGGCCGACAGCCAATAGTCCGCTCTGCTCCAGCTCCAAATGAAACAAAAAAAAACTCTCTTGACTCCGCCCCTTTTCACATCCATACGAGGTGGACACACACACACACACACACACACACAGTCCACTTAAAGTCGAACTGAAATTGGAATTTTTGTGCGTCAGGAAAAATTGATTGATACGATTTTCAAATTTTTCAAAGCCGGATCAAACCTTTTTTTTCTGCGTCTGTATTTGACTAACGTTGAATGACATCATCACGTATAACCTCCAAATATTGATTACAGATATAGTATTTATATATCTTCTCCTTCACGACAGTCGACATTCGGATGGACCCATAAAGCTGTTAAGTTTGTATTCCACTCGAAAAGTGAAAGCTAGAAAGCTAGGCTGACTAGTGATTTACCCAAATCGGAGGCTAGTTAGCCTAGCTTGCTAATGTTAGCCAAGTAGACATTACTTTTTGCCCACCTGTCCTCAGGAGCTCGTACACTCCCACACCTTTTACATGAGTCCAGGTTTTGGTGTTTTGGTTTTTACGCTGATTTCTGGAGCAAAACTGAATTTTAATCTCAGTTCGACTTTGATGGACATTCTGTCGACACATGCAGCAGCCGTTGGTTCTGACTGGGCCACCTCCTCCAGGATTGGCCTCCAGAACACACAGTGTCTCAGGGTTCATACCTCCATGACGGCCAAGCACGCACAGTAATAAAGTCTGAGCTAACGCTGTGTGGTTGATCACACAGGATAGCATTCAGCCCATCCAAGCACACTGATCCCTTTGCTGCTGCTTTTGCACAGTCGACAAGACTGGCGAGACTCAAATCCCGTAAAGCCCAACCTTAAAAAAGTCCAGTCCTCCACGTAAGCTCTTCTCCACTCAGCTAAGGCCGTCGTTCATCAATAAGTGCCTCTTAACACCCTTCTACCAAGTGCCCTCCTCATGACGCCCTAATCTCTTCTACTTCCACTTCTCCAAACACCTTTACAAGCGGAGTCATCTACATGCAGGTGTAACCACTGCACAGGTCCAACCTTTGACCTTAACGCTGATTCCCCAGAAGAGGAATATTTCTTTTTTAGTTTTAATGCAAAGTGAAGTGAAATGGGGACTTTTACAATGCTGCCCCTCCCAACTATAAAAAAAATCACTCAGACCCGACATAAAGAGCAGGGCTGCGGCTCCCGAAGCATCTTGGCACTCAGATCATGTTCTGTGTTGACTGTCGCTGGATATTCAGTGATCTCGGTCCCAAAATGCCTTCGGTCAGCCTGGTTCCAGGACTGTTTGACACTTCTCCTCATCTGCATGATCTCTACCACCACCCACACCGCTCTAACATCCAGTAGATCATCACCTCTTTGCAGGCAACGAGATCTCTTTGTTTCCCCCCCACTGAGCACCCGCCCTTCCCCCCACCGCCATCTCTGAACCACTAAAAAAACGCCAATGACATGGAATGACTGGCGAGCATGACCCTCTGAATGCTCATGCATGCATGACAATGCAACTCATAACAGCAATGCACCCATGATGATGCTGATATTAACAGTGACGGTGATGTTGATGATGTTGATGGTGATGATGAACAACTCTTTTCTGTTTTATTTACCACGAGTGGTACAAAGCCTGGGAGTAAACAGCAGAGAGTCGTAGGAAGTACTTTTATTTTGAAATATCAGAACCTCTGGGGAAAAGATCACGAGGGAAGAAACATTTCCAAAAGGCAAAAATAAATGTACGCAGCGCTATCGTTAGTGTCTAAAACAGAGGGAGAAACAGTCGTATGTGCTACTTTCAGGATGATTAAAGAGTTTTCATAGATCGGACCGGATCCATACGTGCAAAGAAAAAAGGGACAAAATATGTTAATTGACGTCCTTGCATGAAAGAAAAGAAGGAAAAATAGACAGAAAAGGGATAAGAGATGAGAGGAACGCTGCAGTGAACACATCACAGAAGACACAAAATGACAGCATGACACATTCAGAGTGGAGGAGGAAAACAGCAGCGATCTGCGGAGCTGAAACTGGGTTAAGCCACATGCGCAGTGGGATGTTTTCAAGGATGTAGGCACGTTTCCTGTGTAACACGGGCGCATCATGCCACTGTGCGAGTCCTGAGCGGTACCCTCGTCTCCACGCGGCTCCGCCTGGCGACCCAGCAGCACCGCCGCCTTGTTTTCTCCCCTCTGGTTCTGCTGCAGTTTCTCTGCAGTGCCACCTCTCCTGCAGAGCGCTGTGCTAAATTAGCTTTTATCCGGCGCTGGCTGCTCAACATCACTGTTCGCTAAGCTCCCTCTCCCGCGGGGAACTCGCTCACATGTAGGTCAGCCATATCAGATAGTGGCATGAGAGCCTGCTGGGAAGTTGACTCAAGCTGAACGCGTCGCGTAGACGGATGCTAGAAAGACAAAAGAGACGTATTTTTGTCGTATTTTTTCTCCGACAGCGAGACTTAATTCCATCATACATGCCAGGATGTCTTTTTTTTGTTAATCCCTGCAACATGCTGGCTGTCTATCAGAATTAGCTGACTCCTGGTTTTCTGGTGCTTAATGCACTTGGATTCCGGCTGTCTGCACGCCGCTGTCTGTGGATTTTGATTTGGTGTATGGCTCAACTCTCAGGGCACTCGGGGAGTGAATTAGATAGAGCGAGTTCAGGTTTTTTTTCACGACGTTCAGATGATCGAATCAGATCATCTCAATTCAAACGAGCAAAGCTGCTTAGAGAAGTGCATTATATCCATTTCTGAGGCCGCAGCGAATTAACGAGAGGAAGGTGAAGGAGCGTATCGCAAAATTAGAGAAAGGAAAGAGAACAAAAGAGATGAAGAGTAAAATGGAACAAAAGGAAAGGACTCGGTCAGACAAGGGTAGTGTGTGTTTACCACCCTGGTGTGTGTCAGCAGGGACGGGAGCTCAGCGGAGCCTCGCCTCAGTCCATTTCTATTAATAAAAGCAGTGTAGGAGGCTGAGCCATCGCCATCCCTGATGCAGCGAGAATACATGCACACAGCACTCCAAGGTTACACGGCACCGAGCGACGGATGCTGCAGAGAAATGTTGTTGAGCGGACGGATTAAAAAGAAATATTTCACCAATCTTAAGCTGCCTGAGAGGTTCGAAGCATTCATCAAAAGTGCCTTAAAACTGTAGACGATGAAGACGAACCTCTTCCAGCTTCCCCTCCACTCTCTTTGTGCCAAATCAGATGCTGAAGCTGACGGCGTGACGTCTGACAGGCGGAGTGAGGTGACATTCACGAAGCCGCACAGCTGTATTTGTCGTACGCTTACTTTTAGAGACAGGTAGAGATGAATCCCTAATCTCACTCTCCGACATCCCGGCTCGTCCAGGACTCCTGGAAAGGAAAAGCGGTGACATTAAAACAAAAAAATGGCGGGTGGGGGTCGAGGTGGGGGTCGAGCTAACCATGGTTATTCTCTGATGACTATCTCCACCTTCTCGTTTTGTTTTGTTCTCCTTTTGTCGTTTGGCAGTTTGTTCTCCACGTTACTCGTCGTCCCTCCTAACGATGTGACAGTCTCGTATACGCTCTGTGTTGTGTGTCTGCCAGAAGCTTGTCTCCTCTCTGTTCTCTGTCACACGGGGACATCTGACTGTGGGAGTGGGGTGGGGTTTCCATCAGAACAACACAGAAAGTGCCAGGACGATGGTTTAACGACAGAAAATAGAGGAAAGGGAACGGGGGAGGGGGGGTTTTTGTCACACACTGAGTCATCTCACATGTTGAAGCTACTAAAACTTGCATGCTTAGATAACAGCAAACACACACAGATGTGACCTGTGCCAGTATGTTATATACGTAGAAGATATAACATCACACACATTACGACTGTGTAACAGAATGAGCCCGTACCTACCAAACCCAGTCTACCAACCAGTCCAGTCCATGCCTGCTATGCTTTGCTTGACTTAGTCTTAGTCCCCACCATATATTTATGTGCTGGATGCATGAAACCAAGTTACACCTTTGTGTCAGCTGATCTCACCACATACTGATAAGATTTCCTCGAGATTTTGACTAATTGGGAAAAAAACAGCCTGGTTGAGGTGAATGATGAGTCGTCCGGTCAAAGTTTTTGGAGTAACTGTCCCTCCTCGTCCTCCCTCCTTCGCTGTCCGCCGCCAGGATGAAGAGCGGAGCCAGCAAGGCCTGGGGGAACAACCAGGACGGCGTGGTGGCCAGCCAGCCCGCCCGCGTGGTGGACGAGCGCGAACAGATGGCCATCAGTGGAGGCTTCATCCGCAGGTGAGAGGGGCGAAACACCCAAAGTTTAAAATGGACCGAGATGATGCAAGTGGATGTAAAAGAGGTGCGTATCAGATGAATACGGATGGAGAAGACGCACTCTGTTATCTGTGTTTATACCATGGTCTGGGGGAATACTCGGTTCTGATTGGCTGCAGGGTGTCCATTAATCCCTGATATACGGACACCTACTAAGTAGTTCCAGTCAAATTGTCTGTTCACCATCTAAATTAATGCGCTAGCTGCGTAACCATAGCGACAGGAACGCAGTCAAAGCCTCTGTTTACAGTTTATTCAAGTTCAGCTCGTCAGTCCTTCAGTGCCTTATCCTCTGAACACCACAGGATGGAGGCTGTAACACACAAGCTGCAGAAAGTACACTTCCCCTCTAAAGTGAATAATCTCACATCCCGTTGGCTGTTCAGCTCTCTGCTTCAGGCTGCGGCCACAGTAACGTTACACACGGCCGATCATTTGTTCGTGAACATCTTGATGTTGATTTGGGGACAGTGACATGACTGGTAAGCTAGCTAGTCTTGTTGTTAAACATACTGTCAAATTATATTTACTGTTCGTCAACCGTACGCAATGTTATCGACTTTGAATCTCGCTAGCATAGCGTTAGCTTTCTGGCTCACCGCTGAGCGGACTAGAATATCTCCCGTTGCCAAGTCGTATCTAAGGTCCGTCCTATTTACTGGAGAGGTGAACAACGTTTCCGTTGCATAAGAACCTTACGGGAGGGTAATGGTTGTTCCAGGTATTAGTCAAACCCTCAGGCGTTACCAGGGAAACTAAGTTATTGCCTGTGAAAAACTTTATATTTTGATTGTAAAATGCATGAAAATATAAATTTATGTTCTTTCTTTATTTTCTTTGGCAAGTGACCATGGTATAAGCGGGATAATGCCCTTCGAGGTGTCCAGAATCAGGAATTAATGGACTTCGCGTCGTCCATTAATTCCTGATTATGGACACCTCGTCGGGCATCATCCCTTACGTAAATACGAGGCCACAGCCAGGGCGCGGTTAGCGTAGCGTAGGATAACGACCGGAAACAATCTGTATTCCAGCTGCTCTAAAGATCACTAATCACCGTGTTAGATCTTGTTTGTTTAATCCGCACAAAAGAGAAGAAGTGTGAAAAGTGACAGTCGGCGCTCCGCCCTCCCGTAAACCCACAACTCTTCACAGAGAGGAAACGAGGAGAGGCGTCGAGAATTAATTAATTCTTCAACACTTACGTCTTTGTCACAACATGTCGGTATTCTTCTGCAGAGTACAGGAGGCGGACAGGCCTGATCCGGTTCTAACACTCTCAGACGAGTTAACCAGGCAAAGCCCAAAACGTCTTCGGTCTTCGGCTCTGCTCACAAATACGACTAGACACTGAACGCAAAGATGGCATCCGCTCAGTCCTGTGAGAGTTGCTTTGCCTGACACATCTCCAAAACGTTCTTCTAGCTTCCTGGTTGATCCACAAGGAACTAAAGAAAGAAGAAAAAGGTCATCAAGTCACCAAACCTTGCATTGAGTCCCGACCAGAGTTGGAGATGTAGGAGAAACAAACTAAAACCCAACAGATCCACCTCGTACGACTTCTAGATGAAGAAACACATCCAGAAAATAAAAGACCACATTTCAGAGAGGAAGTAAACCACTGATTTTTTAAAATCGGTTATCCCCCGGTGGCCCCGCCCACCGGCTCCGGCCCGGCCCGGCTCATGGACTTTGTGACGCTGTCGCTGATTTTTAAATTCCTTTTCTTGGCTTGAGGAAAGTTTTAGAAATGTTTCAGCACCGTTTTACTGTCCGAGTCTCTTCGGCCGAGACTTTGTGCTGCACCAAGAAGCCCTAAAAAACCCAGACGCCTTTTTTATGACCTCTTTAAATACCCTCAGTCTGATTGTTGTTGTTGAGTAAACCTTCAGCTGACCAACGTTTAACTCGTGTGGTAGAAACATAATGTACTCGTTTAATATCTGGAGGTTGTATTTCTCTGTGACATCAATCGGACCGGCGCTGATATCTTATTTAATACTCCACTGGGATGTAGGATGTTCCAAATAAAACAAATGAATTAATTAAAGCTGAAATGATTCAGAAAACAAGCTGCTGTGCTCAGGATCCTCCTCGTGTCCAGATGCCCAGTGTGAGGTCAGACACCGGTCCTCAGAGACAGGAGACGGGTCGGAGGTGAAATACGGACCAGAGCGTCTTAACGACCTTCAGTGAACCCGGTCAACACGCCAATATGTGCAGTGTGTGTGTGTGTGTGTGTGAGCTGGGGTTCACAGTATTTAAATTTTGCCTTTTGTGTGTTCAGGGTAACAGACGATGCCCGAGAAAATGAGATGGACGAGAACCTGGAGCAGGTGGGCGGCATCATCGGCAACCTGCGCCACATGGCCCTGGACATGGGCAACGAGATCGACACCCAGAACCGCCAGATCGACAGGATCATGGAGAAGGTAGGACGCAGGCCGGCATCCAGATCTCACAGCATTTCAGCTATACTGTTTATTCATCGGACTTACTTTAGACGACCTTTATATCAGATTTAATATGTATTGTATGATAAAGATAAAAGTGGTTCACCTCATGATCCACTGAGATTAATATGAGCTGGCTCAGATATTCAAGGGGATTTTTGAGGGACACTTTCACACATTCATACAATAACAAGCATTTCAATATAAGATCGACACAATCTGATGGAAGCTACTGAAGAACAAGTGCAAAAACAGAGACAGCTGTGGAAGACTTGCTGTATTTTTTTGGTTTTGGGCTGAATTTCCAAAACCCCTCTGGGCTGATTGCAGTGGACTCAGATCACCTGTGTGCAGGTGAGGAGACTGACTCCTGATTAATGAGTGGAAGCAGCTTGAGGTCGTTCCCCTCTCAGCCAATCAGGGTGTGACGACGCCCCTTGTGTGAAGGCTTAAAGAGAGGTGGGGAAGAGACGCTCAGGTTGGACTCGCTCTCATCCTGAGAGATAAGAGTTTAGGCCCCTGTTAGGATTTCTTTGTTGCCCGTTTCATTTTGGTTTGATGGAAATTGTGTTTGTTCTTCATCCAAGCTGAGTGACCTCAAACGTCACCAGTCAACCTGCATCAGGGCTCCTTATTTCTACAAGTGTTGCTTGTTTCCTTACAAACAGCCGGACGCCTGCAGGTTTTCTTTTGTTTGATTATCTTCAGTTTATCTTCACTGAACCCCTTGAAACCAAAGCCTCTCTACACCTTCACCCATTTCAGGATGACAGGTTGAATCATTCAGTCCATAAAAGGTCAAAAAATCTTTTTAAAAATGCTCATCGCAGTTTCACAGAGACGAAAAAGACATTTTCAGACTGTTCTTTTGTTAGTTTAAAACCCAAATACTGCATTATGTCTCATCATAAATGACAAAGAAAAGCAGCGAGTCTTCACATTTAAGAAGCTGAAACAGCAAACGTTTCAAAGGATCAATTATCAGAATAGTTCACAGAATCATTTCTTCAACCGTTAAATAAATCACTGCAGTTTTTCCTCATGGAGAAGAAAGATTTCTAGTCTGTAGTCACGTTAAGCAGCTTTCATCCGCTGCATCCACACACTCATATAGAAAAATGTCATGGTGGGTTTGTGAGAATTAAATACTTTTGTCAGTTTCAGTATTAAAGAATATAAATCAGATAAGTTTGCCTGGAAATTTTGAAGTAACAACATCAAAGCAAGATAACAAACATTTCTCTCAACTGAAACAGACACAAATCTAATTCAGGTCACGTCTTCACAGATCTGTTCACTCACGTGTTGATGTAGTCGACTGTGAGCGAAGTGAACATGAAACAAACAGACACGTCGAGAGTTCATCAGTTCAACAATAATCCTCTCTGTTCTCTGATGTGACCAGACATTTTACATTTTTAAAATCACTTTGTCTGAACCATCCACACCTTCGTCCTCCCCATGCAGACTCTGTTGCTCTTCATACGAAGTCACCTGACGTCCTCCTTTGCTGCCGTTACGAGAGTTTAACTGACATGAAATATATAAATATGGGTTGTAATGTGCCACGACGAGCAAACTGATTCCCGTCTTTCTCCCCGTTTCCTTTCCACCAGGCTGATTCCAACAAGACCAGGATTGACGAGGCCAACCAGCGCGCCACAAAGATGCTGGGCAGTGGCTAAACGCCGCCGGCCCGGAGCGTGGGCGTCCCGCGCCGCACGTCGACAGGCGCTGACATGCTTTCATCATGGTATTGACCTTCTAGGTTTGCACACATGCACATATCACCTCCCCTCCCCATTGTAAATGTTGTTCTGTGTGTCGTCTGTCGAGCTTTTTCAAGATGATTGTCCTCGTAAAAAGATGATTTCTTATACTCCGTATATCATTCTTTCCAAAGGTTGTATATAGTGCTGACTTGATGGCTCTCTAGCTCACCTGTGAAGTTTTTATTCTCTTTGTCAAAAATATATATATATCATATATTATTCTATATCATATATAATATATATATATATAAAAGTACACTGCTCTGGATGACAAGTATATAATAGGAATGCTATACAAGCTGTTTGTTTTTATTCCTTTTCCTTTTCAGTATCTCAGTATTGTCCTAGTAAAACTGTGTCATTCCATTTAGGCTACTGTCATGCTCCTTATTTTGGTGTTGTCACGACAAAAAGGGGGAGATGACGGATGGAGAAACGCGAGTAAAGGTTAACTGAGCGGTGGCGCAGATGACTGGCATTGCAAAGAGCACTTAACAATCAAAAAAAAGGCAGTCGTTGGTACATTTTCCTTCATCGCAATCATACTGAGTTACTGTTTAGACAATGTGCAACTAGACTCTCTGTAGCTGTTATTAGACATTGCATTCCAAGTGATGTGAATTGTGCGTTCTCTGCATGACAAATGGTAGATTTTAGTCTTATAAATAAAACCTGTCTGAAAAATATATATAAAAAACGATAACATGGCAGTAGCAAATTGACAAAGCGCATGCTCAGTATTAGGACACAGTTGATCGTTCCATACTCCTGCAAGTTTGCAATAGTGCCACTCTTTTTGTCTCGATATATTTACCGACTGTGACCATCTCGTTGTAAAATAATGCAAAAGGGATCAAAAAAGTGAGATAAAGACGAAAACAATATGAGGACTCGGGGGTTGTATTGCAAAAAAAAAACAAAAAACTGACCTGTTTTCTAAATGATTATGCAGTTCACTGATGAAGATGTTGATTATGTGCTGAGAGATGAGGACTGGTTGTGTACTGTAACATAGGTTTTGGATGCTCTGAAAAAAAAATAAAAATAAACGTTTGCAATGTAAAGCAAAGACGCATATTTCTGAGAGACCTTACTTTTATAAGAAGACTGTATCTGTAAGTTTATTCTCCCTGTGTGGTTTGTTATTGGTAAAAAATAATTATAGTATTGAATAACAATAACTATACTCTGGAACAAAAAATACATACAAAAGGGTTTTTTGTTGCTTCTGTACTTTAGAGCTATGCACACCAAATCGCCAAAATGTCGAGTAGTTAGAGTAAAGGTGATTAAATACCTAAAAACCTGAATGACACAATAGGTTCAACCGTGAGATTGATGTCCTCAACGCATGTAATATTAAAGACTCCCTCTCTGTATCCTGTCAGTGTGTGAAGTGGTGGACATTTTGTAGCTAGCTGAATTGATTAAAAGTAATAAACCCTAGTCAACACTCGTGTCTGTCTTTATTGCTGCTGCGAGGCGAGAGGCTTTACGTCTCTCTCGTTTAAGGTCCGGGGCGAGTTTACAGAGAAACGGAGTGAAGACATCACCTTCAGGCGCAGAAAACATGATTTATAAAGGCTGTGTGCAGCTGGAGTTTTATTTTGAAAGAAATAAAAAAAAACAAGAGGCTATTTTGACCCTTTCATGTATGAATCATTAAATCAAAAAGTAGTTTTTTTCCCTTCATAAACAAGTAAAACATCATGCTAGTAACCTTTTTATTTCTTTAATATGTTTTATTTTGAAGGAGTTCATGATGGTAAACGGTCAGATCATTATTATCTTCTATTCTATCTATCAAACCAGACAGGCAAAACATATATTTTTTATCTTTAAGATGTTATAAATACTTTTATCCAGATTTCAAAGATTTATAAAGGCTGTGTGCAGCTGGAGTTTTATTTTGAAAGAAATAAAAAAAAAAACAAGAGGCTATTTTGACCCTTTCATGTATGAATCATTAAATCAAAAAGTAGTTTTGTTCCCCTTCATAAACAAGTAAAACATCATGCTAATAACCTTTTTATTTCTTTAATATGTTTTATTTTGAAGGAGTTCATGATGGTAAACGGTCAGATCATTATTATCTTCTATTATCTATCAAACCAGACAGGCAAAACATATATTTTTTTTATCTTTAAGATGTTATAAATACTTTTATCCAGATTTCAAAGATTTATAAAGGCTGTGTGCAGCTGGAGTTTTATTTTGAAAGAAATAAAAAAAAACAAGAGGCCATTTTGACCCTTTCATGTATGAATCATTAAATCAAAAAGTAGTTTTGTTCCCCTTATAAATAAGTAAAACATCATGCTAATAACCTTTTTTATTTTATTTTGAAGGAGTTCATGATGTTCAACTGTCAGATCATTATTATCTTTATCAAACCAGACAGGCAAAACAAATATTTTTCATCTTTAAGATGTTATAAATACTTTTATCCAGATTTCAATATTATTTTTCTTGTGCTTTTCTTTTGTCTGTGACTGAAAACACATCCGTCCACTCCACTGAGCGTTATGCACCAAAGGGAAATTTTATCATTTTAAATGAAAAAGCAGAGTTTATACTCCGATGCATGATGATGGGCAGATCTCAGGCAGATATCTTGAGTCAAAGAAAAAAATAAGTAGTTAACCCGCCTGGTTTTCTGAGAGTAAAATGATTTGACAGTTATTCCAGAGGTCCTCTTCCCTCCTCCATTTTGAACTGATGATGCCACATCTCAAAGTTAAAGGAACTCTGGATCCTCGTGTCATTTCTGCATTAACAGTGTTTGTTTTTGGGCCTCCAAGGGGAAAAGCTGGAGCAATAAATAAACGAATAACAATCCGAGACGATCCAAGAACTCAGTCAAGCAGGTTTTGAGTTATGTTGGAGCTGTGAAAGTAGTGAACCCAAACATCAGTGAGGGTCAGTCACATCACCAACAACAAAAACCGACCATGTGACATCAAATCAAATCAAATTCAAGTGAGGAAAAACCTTTCCTTCTCCCAGGACGGACGGACAGACGTGCAGTCGATGTCACCTGTACAGAACAGAACAATAAAATCACAGGATATAAATCGCACTGACAGAATATCTGATACAAATTATAATATATGTAAAGAGTGTGGATCCAGGAGACGACTGAGCAGGATGAGGCGTCATGAACCACACGACCAAAATCTGTGTATGTTTTAGGGCTTTAAAGAAACACAGCCGTGTGTTTTATTTGGTATTATTTATCATAAAGTGAACTTTAAGTCTTTCCTGCTGAATCCCACTTATTAATGTTACACATTACTCTTCACACTGTACATAATACTGACTCAAAAGTGTTTATTCAGTATATTAAAAAGGGGTTAAATGTCATAATTTGGTTGAAAAACATTGAAAAGTTACCGACAGAATATAAATAAATCTCAGTTTGGACATTATGATGTCTGTGTATTGTGTGATATCTACTGGAGTTAGCATGCTAACCAGCTAGCAGGCCCGTCCTGGTACCCTGAGCTCCCAGTCCGAACCGCTAGCTGCACGGCTAACTGAGCCGTGTGGCTAAGGGCAGCTGCAGCTGGCCGATACTCTGGTGATGTGCAGATTTCTCATATTGTCAAAAAGAGTTTTGCATCCTTGAAAATACCTCAACACCTCATGACATCAATTTAGTTCTGACACATGTTGCAGAGCTAGTTAGCCGTCAGAGTACCGACATATAAGAATCAACAGAATTCATCCTCATCGTGTTCTTACGGAAAAACAACAACAACAACAACAACAACAACACAGACGGACTGAAGAGCAGAAGGATGGACGGAGGTAAACTCAAAATCGTTGCTCTGAGCTGAAGGTACAAAAAGTTTCTTTCAAAATAAAAGAAAGTATAAAAACAATAAATGAGCACCTTCTCCAGTTACTTTACATCATCATCATCATCATCATCATCATCATCATCATCATCATCATCACCACTCTGCAGAGTTAAAAAGAAGGGCCAACACTGAGAGACCCTCAACAAATATAACATAAATAATAATAATAATACATTTTATTTTTAGAAAGCGCCTTTCATGCCACTCAAGGACACTTTACAGAGACCATCATCATCAAAACAACAAAGAAACATAAGAAACATACAATAAACACATTCAAAACATCAGAAAAAATGAATAAATAAAAGTGCAAATGAATAAAACTGTGCAGAATGAGGGGAATGTTAGAGTTAGGGGTGGTGGAGTGGGTAAGAAATTTTAAACAGGTGGGTTTTGAGTTTTGTTTTGAAAAGAGGGAGAGAGTCGGTATTTCGGATGTCAGATGGTAAAGAGTTCCAGAGTCGGGGAGCAGAGCGACTGAAAGCTCTGCTCCCCATGGTGCTGAGGTGAGCAGGGGGCACAGTGAGGTGGAGAGAGGAGGAGGATCTGAGGGAGCCTGCTGGAGTGACCATGTGGAGGAGGTCAGACAGGTATGGAGGGGCGAGGTTGTGGATAGCTTTGAAGGTGTATAGAAGGATTTTGAATTGGATTCTTAGTGTGACTGGGAGCCAGTGAAGTTGCTGTAGGATGGGGGTGATATGGTGGGAAGAAGCGGTTTTGGTGATGACACGTGCAGCAGAGTTTTGGACCAGTTGAAGCTTATGGAGAGACTTGTGAGGGAGACCGAAGAGAAGGGAGTTACAGTAATCTAGACGGGAGGTGACGAGACTGTGGACAAGGATGGAGGCGGTGTTGGGGGTGAGGGAGGGACGGAGTCGGTTGATATTACGTAGGTGGAAGTAGGCAGATCGAGTGGTGTTATTGATATGAGATTTGAATGATAGAGTGCTGTCAAGGATGACACCGCTTAACCTGAGGGGAGGGGGAAACTGAGGAGCTGTCGATGAGAAGGGGAAAACGGTCAATTTTGGATAGTGTGGATTTGGTGCCAATTAGAAGGGTTTCTGTTTTTTCACTGTTTAATTTTAAGAAGTTGGAAGTGAACCAGGATTTGATTTCAGATAAGCAGGCGATGAGGGAAGAGGGTGGGAGTGTGGAGTTTGGTTTACTGGAAAGGTAGAGCTGGGTGTCATCAGCGTAGCAGTGGTATTGGATGTTGAATTTACGGAAGATGGTGCCAAGGGGGAGGAGATAAGTGATGAAAAGAAGGGGTACACCTGTAGTGACTGGGGAGGGGTCAGACTTGAAGGATTTGAGCTGGATGAGAGATGTGGGTATGTAATTGGGTGGCGACTACTTTTTCAAGGATTTTGGATGTGAAAGGTAAGTTGGAGATGGGGCGGAGATTATTGTAATTGTTGGGGTCTGAGCCAGGTTTTTTCAGGATAGGGGTGATAGCTGCAGTTTTGAGGGATGAGGGAACAGTTCCAGTGGTGAGTGAGGAATGAATGATGGCGGATATGAGGGGAAGCACAGAGGGGAGGCATGATTTGACCAGGGTGATGAGGAGGGAGTCAAGCTGACAGGTAGAGGGTTTGGATTTCAGGATGAGGTCATAGATTTGAAGATAATCAGGGAGTTGGAAACTAGAGAAATGCTGACAGTGTGGCAGAGGTGCTGGCAGGAGGAGAGGAAGTACTGCATTAGGGAGTTACAGGTGTCAGTTGAGTACAGGTGGGGAGGTAAGGAGTCAGGTGACTGGAGAGTTCTATTAAGCAATGTGAACAGTGATCTGGTGTTTCCTTCATTGGAGATTATCTGAGCGGAGTAGTGGTTTGTTTTGGCTTGAGTGATTGAGTCCTTGTAATGGCGTATGTGGGTTATGTACATTTCTTTGTGAATGGTGAGTCCAGTTTTTTTGTAGAGTCTTTCCAGCTGGCGGCCTTTAGTTTTCAAGGAGCGGAGATGAGGGGTATACCTAGATAGACGTCTTCCTTCTCCGACCGCTCCGTCGGATCCGTTCAGTCGAAAAGTCACATTGAAACACACCGCCCCGGCTACACAGCAGCGTATACGTTCTGCGCCTGCGCGAGATGCAATAAGTCTCCTAAACATCGGGTGGCGCTAGTCTCGTGCCAGTCACCCAAAACATAAAAACAGGAAATGACAGAACGGAGTGCGGACCGTAGCTTATCAGAACAAAGCACACACAGTGTTAGCTCAGCATTACTTGCGTGATGTCGTATTACGGTGGTCTCTCTTCCACCAGGGCAGCCAGCTGCTCCTCAAAGTCCTCGGTCCACACAGCCATGGCTTCCAAACATACGTTGGTTTATCCCCAAAATAACGAACGGTGAAGTGTTGTTTGTAACTCTGTGCCGTCTCTGTTTGTGTGGTTTGTTTACCATCGTCACTTCCGCCGCCCCTCCCACACGCCGCGCTGATTCGCTGGCACACCGCCAATCAGAATGGTCACTGAACAGCTAGCTAACAACCAATCAGAGTATCCGACGGCGTCCAACCTCAGACGTCCGACTTCGCATGTTCAGTCGGATCAGACGCAGCTGAACACACCGAACAGAGCAGCTCCCGAACTCGTCCGACTCCTTCCTAACACTTCAGATGTCCGACGTCGGACCTGGTGTTTGGGGGCCCTTTAGGTTTAGCTCCGAGCCTTGACCAGGAGACATCGGGGATGGAGGGTGGAGGAGCAGCTGTGGGAGCACGGTGAATGGAGACAGACTCGGGGGATGAAGGAGGTTTCCCACCGGGACAGTGAGTGGTGACAGCGGGCTCCGGAGGAGGGGTGGTCACAGCAGCAGTGTTGGGAGCGGTGAAATCAGGCACTGATGCGCCGGTGGAGTCGGCATGTGGTGGTGCGAAGACGATGGTGTCCAGCAGCTTCTCGGCTTCCTGGATCTGGTAGAGGTTGGAGATTCTTCTCTCCAACTCCTGGATCTTTTCAGCCAGGCAGGTGCAGCTGACACAGCCGGATGGAGAGGAGAGTGGAGCCATGGCTGAAACAGAGAGGACAACAACAGCCAGCAGGCAGCCAACAACACCAGACAGGATCGGACAGAGGACAATCTGAAACGAAGACTGGACTGTGCCGTGTCGGACACTTACACACCAGGGCTGCGTCCTGGAGCCCGCAGCAGTGAGGAAGCAGATCAACAACACGGAGAGGAGACTTACCGGCGAGGGCCCAGGAAGAGGGCCCGCTATTGGTGGAAATCTCAGGTAAGTCTCGTTTGCAGAGTTCCAGCCTGTAGCCGATGTGACCGCAGATGTTTATTTAATCAGTGTGGGCATTGATTGATGAATGTAGCCGGATACACACCGAGTAAAAGACAGTTCTTGATAAAATCAGTGCCAGCGTAGTCGGGGCCTGGTTGCGAGTTGTTGCTGCTGCCGGCTAGTTAGCTCAGCAACTTTACGACTTTGTACTGAGTAACTCTGACGCAGGTGCTAATGAGTGAAACTGTAGGGAGTTGGTTTTCGTGTTCACAGAATGAATGAATGAAAAGAAAACACGGTTTCAATGAGCTGTCATCCGTCTGTGCTCCGTACAGATACTTCCTGCTTCCGCCACACTTCCTGCTTCTACCACACTTCCTGATTCGTGTTTGTTCAGGGACGGCCGTATCCTTCCTCTCACCCTCCGACACTTTCCTTCACACTCGGTCAAACGCTCCTACAGGACCTGATGTCGGCGTTACTAGTTGTTCTTCTCTTCTGCATGAACATGGAGGCCTTTGGGACCCCCGAGAGCAGAGGGAGATCAGTGGAGTCACTTTCTTTCACTTTCACACCGAGCGGACAAACAGAGAGCAGCACATGTGGAGATGGACACGCATCGTTCGAGGTGTGTATAAAGTTAAACATGACTGTAAATCATGTAGCACGTTGCTCAAAGAGGATGTAACAGGTCACGAATGATTCATAACATGACAGAGACACTGAAGAGTTTAAACTCAAAGATCAGTAGTTTGTTTTATTATTATAGTATTATTATTATTAGGCAGGCACGGACTGGCCCATCTGGACACTCTGTTGATTTCCAGATGCTGGCAATAAATGAAATTCAGCCAATGGCCTGCTGTTGCCAGGCAGACAACACTTCTAACAGCACAGTACACACGTTAGTTGCTTTATGGCCCGCCATCACACTGCGATGATAAGAAAGTGGATGGAAATGGATCCCGGGCCCGGCAGCATAAAGAGAGGAGGAAAAAGGAAAGGTGGCCATGAAAGGGAGAGAGAAAGTAAAAGGAAGGCCCTAGAGAAGGAGGGGGCAAAATGTCATAAAATTACAGAGTTGTTTAGACCCCCACCCCTCGCCAGCAATGTGGATGATGCAGCAGCGACAAGTAAGTTTAGAAACGCCACACCAATGCTTGTCAGACGCCCCCAGAAGCCAGCTGAGACGGCCAACATATAAAATCATTATTGATTGGCTTTAAGACCACTTTGTTCCCCTTTGTCATGTGTACCCTCAGAGTTGATATAATAATATTACTTAATATAATACCATGATGAGCACACAGTTGATGGCCTTTGTTTTCTTCTAACTGCAAGTGCAACAATAACATCCTTCATGGCTGTAATCTGTAATCTGTCTAAACTGAGTGTCTTTTTTCCAATATTTAATGTTACTGAAAAAAGCTGAAGTTGCTGTTGATCTACATATTTCAGTTTTACATTGAATATTGGTATTCTTTAGACTTTAGAGAAGAAAAAAGTACCATTATGGAGGACTGTGTGGAGCTGACATCATGGTTGTGCACAATAGAGTGTTGTTGTCTGGCTGTCAGTTTAATAGTGTTGTAATTGCTATTGCATAACTGTAAAAATTGCGTAAAACTGTCTTTTTTGGGGTGGAAAAACACCAGTTTTTCGTCACGCGCATTGCTGCAACACTTCCGGTGGCCTGGATTCTTGGGAGTATCCAGACCTGAAAAAAGGGTCCAGTCCGTCCCTGTTATTAGGGGAGACCTGGGATGGTTGTAACACTTTTTGTCTCAGATCCTATAACTTGCAGAGTGTTCATGGTTGGGCTCTCAAATTTTGACACAAAGTACCCTCATTTGTCCTCTACAAATAGAAATGCCTCCAACTCCTCCAACTATATCACAGGAATAATTATTTAATGTCAAATGCAAGGAGTGCCGCTGTTACAACCGACCCCACTACCGGGATCGGATGTAACACAGCCCGGGGTAACTAAAAACTGAGACCACATCACAAAATATGCCTCCATATACATTTATTGTGCATGTGCTAACACTCAAACATCTTCCAGTGATTTACTAAGACCAAAAAGAACTTATCACTGATGGGTAAATGAAAAACATCCTCAGTGGCATTGATCCTAAGACTCAAAGAACATTATTTGAAAAAATATTCAATAATACATATGAATGGACGACTCATGAGAACAGAAATCTGCAGTGGGAGCTCAGAAACAGCTCCCAATTCACAAAAATAATTCAAGGAAGATGTTTCAAGAAACAACAACCATGCACACAAATGATAAAACGTGGATGTGAGTGTGTTTATCTGTCTAATCAGAATCAGATTCACAGTGATGACTATTTGTTTTCCGCACCCAGTGTCTTGGCAAACTTAAAAGAGGGAGTAGGATAGAGAAAATATATGAGATGCCCTTACGGGGATGGTTGTAACATTTTTTTGGAAGGTGTTACAACCCTCCCCACCCCTGTCAGCCATTGTTTAGCTAGCTGTACTAGCTGTATTTCTTATTGGTGAAAGTGATGCTGTTACAACCATCCCCGGTCTCCCCTACTACTATTGTTGTAGCTGTGGTCGTGTTTTTATCTTGATGATGATCTGATCATCCTCACACACGATCAGTTCAACATTCGGATGAGACTGTTGTGATGTCATTTGTCAGAATAGTTGAGATCCATTTACATCTGTCAACTTGGGAGGTAAGGCAGGTGATTGCATTTGGATTGATTAGGAGGCATTAAAAACGCCAGCAGTACCTGATCTCAAGAAGGGGGTGTCAGAATAGTTGAGATCCATTTACTCCTGTCAGAGAGAAATACCAGCATGTACAGCCACACACAGAGACAATTGCAGAAGTGTCTCAAACCCCCCTGCCAAATACAAATACAACTACAAAGAAAGGGACGTCATACCTAGTCCTGCAATGATTTTTTATAACAATTGTATCCAAGCTCTGCTGCTACATTATGTTTGCCATGATTATAGTAAAAATATGAGTTATCCAAGATTAAACTTTACAACTAATATAATGTAGGAAGAATAAGGAAGAGAGTGAATAAGGCCAAAGAGCAGGAATTCACCACTGTATGGTAGAGAAGGGGAAGTGAGGGTAGAGAGGAGGAACTGACTGAAGGAGTGCATATGGGCTAAAGGTTAACTCATTATATTAAGATTGTGCTGGAAATTAAGTATTTGATTTGAAAAATGTGTAATGCATAACCCTGATGAAAAGAAATATATGCAATAATGAATGAGAAATCAGTATATTGAGGTTGTGTTGATGGAAAGAAATATATGCAATAATGAATGAGAAATCAGTATATTGAGATTGTGTTGGCAGTGTGGTTTGGTTGGAAAGGAGAAGCGAGTTTTGGTGAGTGTGTGTAGTTTTGGACTGAACATGACCTCAATATGAATTAAAGTGTGATTATGTGATATTAAAAAATATGTAATGTGTAAACTGTTGATCTAAAATATAACTGAGTAAAAATGTGATTGAAATCAAAATATTGAATGTTAGTAATCTAATGAAAATCAGTAAACAAGGTATTGAGCTGAGGTCAGTAAAGTGTTAACGAGCTGATCAAGGGGACATGAGGACAAGAGGAAGGGCCACACCTTGGGCGAGGGGGGCAGACCGTGATCGAGCGTCAGGAAAGCGTAATCGATCGTCATCAAGAGATTATTAGCCATTGAGTGAAGAGATGGCTAGAAAATATCCAAATATGGTCATGAGTTAAGCCTCTGTCCGAAATCTGAGGAGATATAAACCAGAGACTCGGACTAAAGTGGGTTCTTCCACTCGCTCCAGCCTTGAAGAAACACCTGAGATGGAGAATGTGAGCAGCCTAAACATCGCAGAAAGGACTTCAAGAAATCTTCAGCAGAAACAGACCAAGGAAATAAGAGCACAACGGATTAACCATTTTTGCCAACATGCTGTGGATTACAATTTGGATATTGGAGTACTTTCGTTCACTCTGCTGGCATGAAGTTTGGACTTTGGGGAACTTGAGAGACCTCGGGCGGGGTTATGATTTGCCTCAAGGACTTGGACTTTCAGCAGGAAGGGAAAGGCAAGCCATGGAAAGACCTGACCCTCTCCATCTCACCTAAATTTAAGTATTCTTGATCAGGCCTTAGCTCTTTTAGATTAATTTGTTATTTACAGTATTGTGATTTTATCAATAGGAACATTTGATAATGATTGATGGTAATTGAAATAAGTATTGAGCTGTATGCTTTGCCCTTGCTAAAGTCTATGCAATAAAACCAATATAATATATTTAAAGCTAAAGTTGTGGACATTGATTTTATGTCTCTTTGATGGAAGTAAAAAGTTAGGTGTTAAGTGTGCAAAATATCGTAACAGTTCTTAATGGTTACTCTAGTCTGCTAATTTAAAACAATTCCTTAGGGTTTACCAAAAGCCCTTAAAATCCAACCTAGCACCATACCAAGTGCACAGATCATTTAAAGGAGAGCTGCCATAACGGGCGTGGCTGGTGATCGTATCTGACTCAAGGGCTATTCATGTCAGGTGCCACACCAGAGGAAGCAGGGTAGGCGTCCGAATTAAGGCAGTGAGAAGCTAGGCGAATCTCCTCACTACCAGCTTATAATTTCCCTATTTAAAACTCCCAATTTTAAAAGCTACCTATAATAGGTTTAGGGATTTAACCCTTTATAACGGAGAGCTGGACCAGTACCTCCTGGACAGGGGCAAAACTCGGGATCTAACACATTATTTCATCTTAACCATCAATATCTGCTCATTTGTCTCACTCGCCTCCAGCCAGCTGCTCTCTCTGCCTCTTTACTCTGAATACACCAGTGAACCCAAGACCCAGTTATTGTTGCAACTCAAAATCCAGTTTCCTGCTATTTTACATGTTGTTCATAATGAACCAGCACAAGTAGAAATGAATATGATTGTAAAATCTGATAATGCAAGAAGGAATTTGAGGAGTTTGTTTTCTTCTCCTGAGATTCTTCTTCCTTGACGGCATGACCCGTGAATCTCTGCCTCTGATTGGTTGGAACTCGTTGTGTCTTTCGTTGGGTTGGTTGGATTTAGGCATGAGGACTGATGATGGTGATTGGTTCAGGTTAACATCTGGGTAAGCCAATCAGAGACAGAATAAGGCCCCAAGCACAGCCAGCTGCCCCACTGACTCTGGATCTCCCCTCACCTCTCTTTTGTCTGTCTTGTCCACAGTTGACCAACCACATCACAGACCTTCAGGTGTCCCACTGTAAGGCTGATGAGCAGGAGCTCCAGTCACAAGGCTTCCAGAAAGTCAACGTTGATCTAAACACAGGCGTAGGAGGAAAATTCATCTATATTTGGTACAGAAAACAATGCGGCCAAGCACCCATCACCAAGATTCAATTTACATTCAACAAGGAGATGGATCGTGGGTTGGACAGGGCCGGGTACACGAAGGTGGATAAAGACCTCAATGCTGAAGCAGAAGGTGATTACATCTACCTCTGGTACCACAGAGGGTCCGGAGAGTTCAACACTCCTATAGTGGACATTGAAGTCACTACAGTTGCAGAAAGTGAGGCCCGCATGTTTCATAATGGTTGGGAGAGACTGACCTGTGATATGAACCGCAAGTGTGGAGGGAACTGGATCCACGTCTGGGTGCGGAGGGAACGTCAAACCTACGTCTGTGATGTCGCTGCCACCGATTCCTACGGATCAGACGAGCAGATGCTGAGGGCTGGTTACATCCGAATGGATGAAGACACCAACAGAGGTGCTGATGGAAATTATGTCTTCATCTGGTACCGTCAGACCACCGACCCGCAGCTTGCACTCACTGATCTGCAAGTTTCCACCGATGAAAGCGAGCGTCAGATCATCGCGCGGCAAAATTACCATTCAGTGAGTGTTGACCTCAACAAGGGGACCAGCGGCAACGCAGTGTACCTGTGGTACAAGAGAGGTGATGGCAACAAGCCCATTAAGGCCATCACCCTGCTTCTCAACCCAAGAGCTATTAAAGAGTATGAGAACGCCGGTTTCAATGTCATTAAAAGAAGTCTCAACGCAGGCAACAAAGGCTGGACTGAAATGTTTTTATCAGTGAAAGCCTGAGAAAGCTTCTTTCTGGCAGCAGAGCTGACAATTCTGTTAAAATCAGTCCAACAGTTGGTTAAATCATTTTGGTGATGGCCTCTCACTTTTCTTTCTTCTTCTCTTCAGTATATAAAACACTCAGTACGTTTACATGCAGCAGGAAATTCGAAATTCTTATCGTATCAGACCTAGTTCGGACTTTTAAAATGCATGTAAACACCTTAGTCCGACCTACTTCAGACCTACTTCGGACCACAACGGACATCTCAAAATCGGATAAGAACACCTAGATAATTCGTTCATTGTCAGCATATTAACAGCAGGGAGGCTCGGCTATTCGTATCGTATCGTATCGTATCGTATCGTATCGTATTTTTGCATTCTGCGCATGCTCGAGATTTTCCGCTGGGGCTTTCACCCGGAAGTGAAAGGAGACGTAAATAGTGCCGTTGTTGCCGGAAAAGGTCATTCGAAAAACATGACTTCAACCACACACTTCTGGACGGACGAGGAGACCAGGTTCATGCTCCTCGTACGCCATCTTTGTTTGAATGCCGTCAGATTGTTTGTTGTTGCTGATAAGTAGAGGTCAACCGGAAGTGGCTCTTTGTTGAGAGGGCTACAGCGCCACACAGCGTACAGAGTCAGACATGCTCCGGACACTTTTCCGATTCTCTGAACGGCATGTATACTTCTAATTTCTTGCTGCATGTAAACATACTGAGTGTGATTGATTGTGACTGTGATGCTCCTGCCAATATCACAAAGTACCAATGGAATATGTTTTCTTCTGTCAAACTCTGTCAGTTAAAATCAATCCAACGTATTCAAACGGCTGTTTGTCTACAGTGATGTTAATGATTGATTGAACAAGAAGCTTCTGTATCACTTTAATCTGCACATTTCCTGCTGTTCAATAAAAACACATTTGAATTAGAAGTGTGTTTGTTTCAGCCTCCTCGCAAACTCAATATGAATGTGAGAATTTCAAAGATTGCAAAGTGATCTTTAGAAGAGCTCAGGTGTCTCCAGGTGGTCCTGACTAACACCTGCTTGTTTCTCAGGTCAAATCCTTCTTGTTTCAGAACAGACAGAGGAGTTTTGACTCCTGAGCAAAAGAAACGGCGATCAGAGAAAACAAGCGCTGCGACGCTGATCAACTGATCTCTCTTCTCTCCGTCTGTGGTTCATCCATTATTCAGCAGGATAACAAAAATACCCCTGAAAGAGCCAAGCAGATCGCGCAGCAACATTATGGATCGTTCTGGTGTTTTCGGAGTGACTGTTACACATTCTGCCTCGTCGTCTCTCATCTTCTTTGGTTCATTGGTTCGTTTTCTAATTGGTAAAGTTTCCTGAAACGCGTTACAAAACAAAGGTGCTACAGTAATATGTTCATTTTAATAATATTTCAGGAATATATTACTACAGTTATGTCACGTGACGCGTTACAGTCGGCGTTACCGACCGAAGTGACACGTTTATTGTTGTTTTTTTAAGAAACCGTCCACACCAACATGAACATATGAATAAAGACTCTGTGTTTAATACAGCCGGGCCTGGAGGTTCTGTGTTCAGTCTGTGTGTGACTGAAATGAGCCACTTAAAAAAAGTAAGCTGTTGATAAAATGGAACGGACTACAGCACAATCCGGGACTTTTAAGTCGTCTGCCAATATTTGCTTCTGGTGTTCTAATAGAAGCCGATCGGTGGTTGCAGGGAGGCTGCATGAAGAGAAACTGCAGCGAGCGTTCATACAGGGTGTGTTAGATTGTTTTCCCTCCTGCACGTGACTTCTGATCATTAAAACGATGCTGTTGCAGCAGGAGGTGTGTGTACGAGCACATGCAGTATCTTTCTGCAGGCAAATCCCCCGGAGCTCCTGCAACTCCTGCTCCGAGTTGTGTCTGCAGCTTCTCTCTCTCTCTCAGTCTCTCGGTCGCTGACACAGTCTGGTACTCGGTTTTGTCCGAGTCAGCAAACAGAGCCTGCAGAAACCTCAACCTCCCGCCGAACGAACTCGCACAAATTCAGAGGCGCTGAACAGAAACCACAGACTCAACAGACGCAAGCATTTACACAAGCGCCTGCACAGACATGATAATGCCTGATGTTTGAGATTCACCTCGACTTCACCTGACATCATAAGGTTAAATAACCCTAATGACATCATCAGGGTTATTATCTAAGACTAGACAATACAGCTGTTTTGTGCAGGTTAAAGAGTGCTAACCATGACCACTGAACTGAGCTGGATGTGTAAAATCGGTGGCGTACCCCTTTAAGGGCAAAATTGGGAAATTAGGGTCAGGTGTCTACAGCGGCGAGGGTTAAAGGTCAGGGACTGGAAGCAAAGCAATCTGCCTTCGCCTGCATTTACAGCGAGGAGGAGGAGGAGGAGGAGGAGGAGGAGGAGGAGGAGGAGGAGGAGGGAGGGGGAACGAACGCCACATCACACTGGAGACAGGAAGAAGAAAGAGGCCAAACAGAAACAACGCGAGACGCAGAACAGAACAGAAACACAACGAAAGACTCAGAGAGCGAGAAAAAGGCAGCCACAGAGCGACGCTTCACGCTTCACGCAAAGACACAAGAAGCTTTGTACCGACATGAAACTCACTCGCCGTCAGTGTGACACCGACACAAAACTCAGTATTTACTGAGGGGGAGAAGATGACAGCGCCACAGAGGCAACACTCAGGTGTGCAGTGCTGTAATGTCCAAACTAGGGATTCATCAGCTGCAAAATTCTGGGACGATACCGAGGTTTAAAACAAGGATTTGGCTGATAGCCGAAGCCGACACCGACGTGTATTTTGTTGTTGTTGTTGTTTGTTCTGTTTTATTCACTCCAACACAAAGAAATGTTCATCATTAAAAGCATTTTGAGGTCAGTATGAAGTCACACCGTCTCTGATCATACAAATCTATGAACAAACTTTATATAACCTTTCACCAGAAACACGGTTACCTTTAGAAGAGTAACAGCTTCAGAAGTATTGGTTGTGTAAACTGATGTGATAACACAGACAAACATGGACCGACGGTATCGGTGAGGACGTCTTATTCTCAGATCCACTCAGCCAGCCGAGTATCACCAGTCCAAACCTTTTTCTGTATGTGTCTGGAAGTTTTGAATACCTATGCCTGGATGGTAATCAGCTGTAGTTACTAGATACTTTAAGAATTGAGAATAAAACACTGCTATATATGTAAGAATGTAAAAGTCCGGCTCTTTTTTCCTGTTTTCAGATCTTTCTCCTACAAAACAAGTTGAGTCTGGACTTCTGTACATCTACACAGGTGTGAAGCCTCTGTTGTTTGTAAGTGTGGTGTGAAACCAATCAAACACTCTTACGTGATTATACGTTACGGCCGCGTCGTTACAGCAGAGTTGAACTGGAGGAGTGCAGGCAGGTCATTAGTTTGACGGATGGATCCGGAGGGAGAGGAGGTGAGGGCCATGACATGAATATCTGCAGCCTGCAGACGTGCAGGGGGAGAGGGGTGGGGCTGCTACGCAAAGGGAAACCACTGCAATCTCCCCCTCCTCCCCTCCTCCCTCCCATTCTCAGTCTTGTACACTGACACCGGGCAGAAATGCCACCCCACCCATCCCTCCTGCAGCCGCTCATCACACTGTACTTAGAGCTGTTTAACATACAAACTGCCCCGCTGACTGCAGACTCTGCCTCGGCCGTGCACCCAGAGCTAAAAGCAGCTTTTCTGTGCATGTATTTGTGTTTTCATCGGCGTGGCGGTGACAGCCGGGGGGAAGGGGGAAGCAGACGAGACACACAGAGACTCACAGTTGACTCACAACGAGGACAAAGAGTGAAAACAAACAAAGACATCGCTGCCAGCTCGTTTTAAAACGTGACATCCTACTCGCAGAGCTCAGATATCTGAATCTCGCAGTGACCCCGTTGTGATCGTTGCCCCTGGTTCTGGTTCTCCGGGGTTTTAAAGTGAGGACACACACCGTCTCTGCATCCTCAAAGGCACCAAATGACCTCTGCTGTCATCCCGGCTGCACCCTGTGAATATATGTCAGGGCTGATGAGCAGAGGGAAACACTGACACCTGGTGGCAGAGACGGGTTTTGCTTCATGTGGGAGGACGACTGCAGCACACACACGCTGAGACGTGGATGTTTGTTATGTGGGTGATCCTTCTCCCCTCTGGTGTCGGTGGGCCGGGCGACTGCAGCGTACCGCGACAGTCCGAGTGTGACTGTGTGTCTCTTCTTAGCTTCTTCCGTCGACGTCCTCTTCAGTCTCCTTCTGTCACGATGATAATAACTTTATTTATATGGCACTTTTAAAAACCATGTTTACAAAGTGCTTCGACAGAACAAAGCAAGAAAAACAAATTTCAGTTACAAAGGAAAAATAAATTGCATGAAATAGTTGAAATAACAAAGGTAATGAGTAGAGATGGACTAAATAAGATAAATAAGATGAGTAAAACAGAACTCAAGGCGGTTGGAGAAAAAATAAACATGAAAGAACCACATCACATAAAGGCACGTCTATAAAAATGGGTTTTAAGAAGTGATTTGAAAGAATCCACCGATCCTGCGAGCCTCATCTCCTCAGGCGGGGCGTTCCAACGGTCAGGAGGCTGCGAGCTGCTCATATGGAGTCAAAATATCAGTAATATAGCTCGGAGCCAGACCTGAGCGTGCTCTAAAGGTGATCAGTAAAATCTTAAAATCAATTCTAAAACAGACAGAAGGAGCCGATGGAGGGAAGCTAACACTGGAGTAATGTGTTGACGTCTGTTAAAACCAGTTAGAAGCCTCGCTGCTGAGTTCTGTACCAGTTGGAGGCGAGAGAGTGATTTTTGATTTATGCCTGAGAGACGGGAGCTGCAGTAGTCTAGTCTGGAAAAGATGAATGCGTGAATGATGTAGGGCTGGTGAAAAAAATCGATAATTGATTAATCGCGATTATAATATTGACGATTATGAGTCGATTATTAAATTTCCAAAAATCGATTTAAAAAAATAAATAAATAAATAAATTTTATTTTAATTTAATTTTTTTATTTTATTTTATTTTTTTTTATTGTAATACAAACCGGAGTCGTCCTCTTACTGGCTGTCATACCTGATTTAACCCGGAGGTGCAAGGTATTACACAGCTGTCCTGTGACCACAGAAAGTTCCAAAGCATCTGCATCTTTGTTATATGGAGAATAACATAAATAAATAGAATTTGGACATTTATTCACAAGTGTGGACATTTTTGTAACAGTGAAAGACGACATTTAAAACAAAGTAAAAAATAATAATTTGGATATTACAGTTACTCTACACAATATTGAAGGTGCTGTGAGGTGTTACTCAAAAGAGAAGTAAAATAATTCAGCAGCTGACTGATGTTAAATGGAATATCAATAATCGTTAATAATCGAATCGAGACTTCAATAATCGGAATCGAATCGGGAAATTGGGCTGATTAACCAGCCCTAGAATGATGCCCGTAGAGGCTGCTGAGCCCGGTTCTGAGAACCTCCTCCTCCTCCCTGCAGTCCAAATCAGTGTGTAAACAGAGCGAGTTAGTCGTACACAGCTGATAGTTTTGTGCCATGACTGTGATCCCTCCCGTTCACCGAGTTACATGGCGCTGAAACAAGCGATCGGATCGACACCACTGACCCTGTTACAAGTCTTTATAACATCAGAATCATTTTAAAACTGTTACTTTAAGGTAAAATAGTTGCACTTTGTTGCTTTGAGTCGATTGAGTTTTTATTCTTCTGGGATTTAACTCTGCGTGTGAAGCTGCTGTTCACACCGTCAACTATGGAGATATTTAAACGTATGAAATGTATGTAGAAGCCAAACAGAAGCTAAAAACAGCTGCATCTTGAATCATCCAGTACTTTTATTACATTATTTATGGGAAACTATATTTAAAATACATAACAGCAGTTTCCATTCAGTCACAATTCTGTAGTTTCTGTTAGTGTTTTAAATATCAAGTTTAGCATTTTCTTACATTTCAAGTATAAATTTGCAGGCTGAAGTTTCCTAAAATCAAAATTTGATTAAAATCCACCTCACTTATTATCACAAATGCTTCATCAGCAAACTATTGTGCAAGATGCGTCTCACTGGATGTAGAGATCCATCAGTGATGCACGATCAGTCCTCAGGGATTAAAGAGGAAACGTTCTACTGAAGACAAACGGATTTCCATAATTAGCAAAGGCACAGCTGGCATTAATGACCGGTAGCCAGGACACACATGCAAAACAGTGAAGCTCTACCTGCTTTAGTGGTTCTGTTCACACCTGAAGTGATAATCAACAGATGAAGGGTTCAGGTCAGGGAACACCTCCAGCAGACGTCAGTATAAACGCAGTATACTGGACCTGGGAGGTGCCGTGACCTCACAGTGGTCACTGTTAACGGGCTACTCGCAGTGTCTGACTGAGAACTTGACACTGTGGTTCTGGAGGCGATCGATCAGACTGGTCTTACAGAAGGCAGCTCCTGGAGAGTACACGCCTCCCCTGGCAATAACAGAGAGAGAAGATGTGTGATAATGCTTCAAGAGAGGAGGAGACAGATACAGGAAAGACAGAAGACTGAACCGACCTCCTGGGGAGCGAGTGCAGTTCATCCAGCAAGGTCACGGCTGCTTGTACCAGCGTGGAAACGGTTACTACATAACCAGGCTCTGTGAGCGGGAACAAAGACACACATGTGGCGTTAAAGGGATATTCCGGTGTAAGTTTAATCCATGGTCTAACTCACCTTGACACCGAGTAAGACTCCCCCTCGAGAGGTCAAGTTAGCTGACCGCTAGCTTAGCTAGTTTTAGCAACCTCAGAAAAGACCGCACGATAACAATACACTGCAGCTTATGTCTCCAACTAGAAACCGCCAGCTGCAGCTCAAGGATGAAAATGTCTGATTATTACTCCATGTATTTACGCTCATTTTCCCTGTCAGCTCTCAGAGAATAAGAACTGAGCGTTCCATGGAGTAATAATCAGACATTTTCATCCTTGAGCTGCAGAAATCTACTGCACTCGGTAATCGACTCGTCAGGGCTTCCCCACACAGGCAGGCTGCTGGAGGAGAGGGTGAGTTGTGCTGTGTTTTTAATACAAATCCAGCAAAGCTAGCAGATGTTTGATGCTTCGTACTGTGTGCTGGGACTGTACATGTACTGTTGCTGAAGTTTGCTGCTGTTCTCACCATTAATTGTGGCTTTTTGATGGCGGTTTCTAGTTGGAGACATAAGCTGCAGTGTATTGTTATCGTGCGGTCTTTTCTGAGGTTGCTAAAACTAGCTAAGCTAGCGGTCAGCTAACTTGACCTCTCGAGGGGGAGTCTTACTCGGTGTCAAGATGTGTTAGACCATGGATTAAACTTACACCCGAATATCCCTTTAAGGTGTCACCGAAATGATCCTGAATATTGTTTACAGCATTAAAAATCACCGGCAGTGTGACGGATAAGTCTGGTGTGATTCTACACTTTCCTTACTGTCAAAAAATCCCATGACTATAACACAAGCAGCAGCCAAACATTGTTTTACACCATTATTTTATCATGCTACTAGACTTGTAGTTCTCGAGACCACTTTTCCGTGGTCTTGGTCTTGTCACGGCCTCGACAGTCTTTGGTCTCGGTCTCGGGCCTCTCGGTCTCGAAGGGATTTGTAACCTATAATATCCAGGCAGGCACTTTCTCATATCATTATGCGCCCCCTTCAAGCACCAATCAGATGCATTTTGTGACACAGACGGCGTCAAGAGTCAATCCTCAAATAGTGTAGAAATAGCGGTCATGCAATTGCTACACATATTTGATTTTTAGCCAACTGATGAAAACATTTATAGTGAGTTCACACACAAGACATGCACTGTCTCTGTATTATTGTGAATATTCTCATTCATCCAGGTCATAGTTATCTCAGTTCCAACTGATGAAGCCTCTTGGATGAGAGGTGAAACGTCTTCAAGACAAAAACCAAATCCAGTTGCTTTCGATTCAATTTCCTTGAGATAACTGTCTCTGTATTATTGTGCCTGTAGTTGAAATAATACAATCTCATATTTATACTAAGCAGCTGAACCCAGTATGGTGCTCAGGTTCTACAACTCATGCAAAATGGTCTCGGTCTCAAGCTGAACTAGTCTTGGTCTTGATACTCTCTGGTCTTGGTCTCGGTTTAGGCGGTCTTGACTACAAGTCTAGATGCTAGTGAAATGGGTTGTCTTTTCATGCAGTTGCTAGAGCCTGAAGCCTGTAACTGGAGCAGTGAGCTCGTGTTTTTTCGTGGCAGATTTACCTGCTCCGACCACCTGAGTGCAGATCTTGGCGTTGGGTCGGCCCTGTGTGGGATCTGAGCCCTCCGAGTAGCCCTCCCCGAAAAACGTCAGGCTAAAACAGGTGTCTTCTATCTGAGAGAGGAGAGTGATGTTAGAGGAAGTGAACGAATAAACGATTTAATGAAAACTGCTGTGCAATAAAACAAAAGTCCAGGAAGATAAATACTGTGAGGACACCAGATCTGTCGTGGATGTTATAAGTGTGTATTATATGTGTATTATCTTCTCTAACCAGGGTACAAAATGTGCTATAGAGTAATTAAACAGGAAACTGTCATATCTGATTTTATGTAGCACTAATGGAAGTGGATTGCTCACCACGCTAGCTCTACCAGCGCCGAGGCCCAAAAGTCTCCTTTGATTCAATCAAGCCTGATCCGATATCAAATCTGCTTCATCCAGATTTTTATCCGGTTCTGCATCAAAATGTTCTCAGTCATAAATACCAGCCACCTAAATACGCCTGATGTTTCATTATTTAGATGAATTTATGAGACATTAAGAAAACTGTCGTCCTATTTCACAGTGTGAAAGAAAGTGGGGTCTGGATCTGCACCAAAAATGACTAAAGGTCCGTTCTGGGCCGAGCCCCGTCCTCCGCCTAAATTCGGTAGAGATCCGTTCAGTGTTTTCTGTGTCATCCTGCCGAAGTTTTTCTCTGACATTAAACATCCATGACTAAAAAAAACAACACTGACAGTTCAGCAGTTTAACACTAAAAATCTCAGATTATCTAATCCATCAGAACTGTTATCCCCTGATTTACTCTGCCTCTTGTTAGGGACGCACGATGTCCACTGGACCAATTATTACCAGCCCAATAATGGTACATTTATATTATCTTCAATTTATCTTTATGGGCCTGTGAATATTCTCATTCATCCAGGTCACAGTTATCTCAAGGAAATTGAATCGAACGCAACTGGATTTGGTTTTTGTCTTTGAAGACGTTTCACCTCTCATCCTAGAGGTGAAACGTCTTCAAGACAAAAACCAAATCCAGTTGCGTTCGATTCAATTTCCTTGAGATAATTTATCTTTATTGGTGAAAATATGACACCAAATTTCTTCCACAGGCGCAACATTTAAGCTCAACATTTACACACTCGCGTCACACTTTGGATCTTAGAAGTTTGTTTGCAGCCCAACAAAATTTAAAATCCAAAAAACGGCGTGAAGAGCGGGGACAGAAACACGCAAACACAATTCTCTCATGTGAAACAACCACAACCGTTTTATCTCTGGCACTTTGTTTTCTGTCCATCATCTTCCATGTGCTCACAGGAAGGCTTCAACATCAAAATATCCAACTCACTCAGACTAATGGATTTCCTTTCTCCTGGTCTCAGAGCTCCTAACTGACCGTGACCGCCGTTTCACAAGCTTCCCAAGGAAACGTTCAATTAATCTCAGGATGCAAAGAAGATTCATGCAGTGTGTGTTTGTGTCACCTGCTTCATGGTTGGACCAGACTTGGTGAACATGCCAAAGGAGAAGAAGGATGGAAACTTTGGGAAAGACAAAAAAAACATACATGTAATTATTGCAGAAGGGTGCTCACAGCAGAATCGTATACAAACACGTGACAGAGAAATCACACTCAGTATCTATTTACTCCACTGAACTCTGGATGCAGATTTGAAAAATGTTTTACTTGCAGGCTGTAAGTTGTGTCTCTGCTGCTGAGTAGCCTTCCAGCTAAACATCCACTGTGACATCCAGCCACATCTCAATGCTGGAATAACTGTTTCAAGCCTTTACAGTCTCACTTCTCAGGGACTCGGATTAGCTGAACTGGGGAGTAAACACCAAAAAAGAAGGTCGATTGATGAACAGCGTTCCTACCGTGGTGAGGAGTTTCCTGCCCAGGCTGAATTTGACCATGAACCAGAACAGCAGGCCGCCGCAGAAGAGCTTAACTACTGAGAAGAGGCCGCCGACCCCGACGTAGGCACAGTACTGGACCTGTGGGTGGAGGGAGGAGGCAGAATGTAAAGGATGACACGGGAGATTAAAGGTGACAGGAGAGGAGATACGGGGATGCAGATAACAGGTGCAGGTGAGGTGGAAAAATGAGAGATGAAGGGAAACGTAAGTTGAAAGAGAAGACGGGAGGAGGGGATGGACACAGACGGAAGGAATCAGAAGATGAAAGCGAGGCGATAAATCAAAAAGGAGGCAGGTGGCAGGAGTGAGGGAGAGGAGACGAGAGGAGAGGAGGATGCAGATCCAGAGGTAAAGAACAGGATGGGAGGATGAGGGGGAGAAGGAGGACGTACAGCAGAGCGAGATGAGATGTCAGAGGGAGTAATGAGCGGCGGGGAGGAAAGTGATGAATCACTATAGATGACTCATCATATTTCCACTTCACTGGGAGATGGCGGTCTAAACAACATAACGAGATAGTTTGATTAGGCCTGCCTCTGGCTGTGATCAGCACACTGACAGCTGCAGGAACGGCTGACCTAGTTACAGGTACAGCAGGGAAGAAAGGTTGGGCTCTTCACAGCCAGGACGCAGAGTCAGAGTGTGAGTTCTTAATACGAAATATTAAACCTCTCTGTGTCATTTAACGCAGCGTATCAAACTTTACTCCTGTGGGTTATGGACAGTACTGAAATATTAATCTCTCCGGTCCTGAGGCTCGCCGAGGCAGAGCAGAATGTTTCAATGCACGCCTCGTTATTACGGATACAGAGCGGCGAATGATTGATTACACGGAAATCTACATTTACATTTATTCATTTGACTTTTTCTCCCCGCGAGTACAAACGGGTCCAGCTGAAGCCACGGTAAATCAAGGAGTCATGCGTTGCTTTATCACCCCTTAGGGTTAGAGAGCACACTGAGAGAAGGGATACTGTAACCTACTTCAAATGACTGCACATATAAATCGTGGGTGGTGGCGTTGTCTTGCTCGGGTCAACGGGTTTCTCACCTTTAGTGGGACTTTTTTGACCTGCACAGTGTGATGCAAATTTGATACGTGGGATAATTGTTCAATATGTAACAACTAGGGGTGTAACGATACATGTATTTGTATTGAACAGCTTCGGTACAGGACGTTCGGTTCGGTACAGGGCTGTGCACGGGTGAGTTCCCGGAACAGAAGTTGCGTGTGTTTATTTTCCGCCTGCAGCTACACGTGCAGCCCGTTTACGTCATGGCTAACGCTAGCGAGAAACCAGCAGAGCTTAAAGACCCTCACTTGTCGCTAAAGTCTCCTGCTTGGGAACACTTCGGCTTCCTAGTTAAATATTGCGACGGAGAAAGACAAGTAGATAAAACGAGGGCAGTGTGCCGACATTGGTCAGCTGAGATCGGGTATGTTTCCGGTGTGACAGTTTGACTCGGTGTTAATTTTAACTGGTGAGGGTCCCAGGTGTGCTGGAGGTGTGGTCTGAGAATCCCGTCAGGAGAGGGGTCCTCGGCCATTTCTGCTAACCAGGAAAAACATTCCGATCGCCCTTCTCATCGATCCAAGTCATGTATGTGTATTTTCATTTTGACGTGGCTTGAACACTACTATTTTACACAGAGATGTCGGGGTCTGCGACCTGCAAACCACTGTTCGACGAGCACACAGCACACAGTGACAGTGTAGGTGACTGTGTCGATGCCTGTCCAAAAAAACACGACTGTCAATTAGGAATGTGCGATATGTTATCGTTTACGATATATCGTCAAAAACATTCCCCACGGTGAGAATATGTCATCCCACGATAAAAAACGATAAATTCCCGTATGTAAGTGCGCGACACACTCGCAGCCCAACACGTATGGAATATTGACACCAATGGCGGAAGGCGGAGCAGATACGCCGGGCAGCGAGGAGCGCGTTCCTCAACAAGGCTCCACCTCCATTATCTGGACACCGCACGACATTATTTTCATTATTTTATTAACTTCACAGTCCGTCTGACATCACATTCATGCAGCACACAGACGAGGTTGTACACTTGACGTTGCTCGGCAGCTCCGCTCATGTGTTGCCTCAATCTCCGCTGCCTCACGTGGGTGGCAAGCTAGCAGGTGAGGTCAGATTTGTTGTCGTTCGCCGCTCAGGACGGCTTTGCTCGCTTGTGTCGCATTTTCGTAGCAAACAACATAAGCTAACGACGGGCTCTGCTAACGCTAGCTGAATTGATAGGTCAAGGGTCAATAGCGCGTGCAGTAGGTCAAGCTGATAGCGAAGTTTTAGAGCGCCCTCTGCTGGATCACAAGGCAAACTACTTAAAACGGTCTAATAGACTGTACATTTTGATTTCGAACAGGTCATTACATTCGAATAAGAACCCCCCCCCCCACTTTCGAACGAAATTTCGAATAAAAAATGACAGCCCTAACAAATGAACGAATGAAAAACAACAAACATTTTTGCAGTACAGATATACTGCTTGAAGTTAATTGATGTAGTTTAGTAACCTTTATTATTATTTTGGTGATAGATTTATAGTCAAAATGATTAGGCTGAATTGGTGTTTATTTATCGCCATTTTTATCGTTACCGTGATAAATACCAGAAATTATCGGGATACATTTTTTAGTCCATATCGCCCATCCCTACTGTCAATAAATCGTCCAAAAGTGCATGTTGTCGTCCTTATATCTTCGTAATGAAAGCCTGTACTCACAAATAACTCATGGGTGGAGTCAATGTGGACAAGTTAATCTTTCTGGCAAAAATGATGAAGGTTGAGTAAAACTGAACAGGGCTACATGCTGGAACTGTTAGTGCTGCACTTTACTGGTGGAAAAGTTTTGTTAAAAGCCTTTAACAAGCTGTGAGGAATTTATTTTTATAATGTTTCATATATTTTTTGTTTGAGAATATTTTATTTATTGGAAAGCTTATTTTATATATTTTGTTTATTTGAGAATAATTTATTTAACTTATTATCAGGCAGCACTTTATGTTTGCATTTTGTTCCCATACTGTACCGAAAATTAACCGAACCGTGACCTCAAAACCGAGGTACGTATCGAACCGTGATTTTTGTGTATCGTTACACCCCTAGTAACGACGATACGACTCACGAGACTAAATTGTTGTACTGTTACGTACATTGTTGGACCTGCTGTGCAAAATACGTTGATCCTTTTGTTGGAGCTATTTGTTTACTGTTAGTATTTAGTTTTGATTATTCTGAGTCAATTTATTTGATTTCATTATCATTAGTATTCTGTTAGTTTATTATTTGTTTTGATTCATTTGGGCACGTTAGGAGGTCACATGAGCTTATATGTAGGTCACGGTAACGAACCAGAATGCACCTGGGTGGGCACACGGTTTTTTACCGGAGCGGGAGAGACACGAGGAATTTTCTTTGTTCTTGTTTGCTCGTTTTTCTGGCTAAATAAACCATGCTTTTGATAAAGTGGATACTTGTTTGGACAATAAGTTTTTCCCATCCGCGTACACTACAGCCCTTGGTGCAACAGTGGCCCTTTGAATTTTTTAGGATTTAAAGTTTGATTTGAAACTTTGATTTACCCTTTTGACAAACAGCTACTACACCGTATTAATGTGGACATGGCGTTAATGGAATTATGAGAAAAAAGCCTATGAATTAACGATTTAAGCATCTAATTCTTAAACATATTGGAAGTAAAGATAAACACAGGTCTGTGTAATTCAGCAAAGGAAACGAATAAAAACAGAAAGAAAAAAATCCTGTTTAAACAATCTTCACAGCCATTCAAGGAAAAATGTCTGAATTTACGAGGTGCACCTGAATGCACCATAAAGCCCCGTGTGTGTGTGTGTGTGTGTGTGTGTGTGTCAACCTCCGGTACGGAGAGACAGCAGAGGATAGAGACAGCTCGCCCGTAAATTACACTTTAATTATCTTTATTTACATGTTTGATTAAATGATCTGATTTCATGAAGCAAATATCTTTGTTGGTAAAAACCAGAGTTTTTGGTTCTGTGAATGTTTCTGATCATCTGATGCTTTACTGGCCTTTGCAGATGAAAGTAGACGACATGATACACTCATGTTTATCACGGAGGGAGATGATGTCTACTAAGTTTCAGCACCATGTGTTTGAAACAATACGATTTGAACAAAACATTTAACAGAATCGAAACCATAAAAATCTACGATCAGATTTTACCTCGAGGGAACACAAATCGTCATCACAGATGTGTTGGTATGTGTTCAGTGTTTTGTTTTTTAACACTAGCAATGCATCACAGCTAAATGTAGCTCTACCTGCTGTCGCTGCAATAAATAACAGGGAACTGTCGGTTCTGGTGTTTTGTATTATCTTACTGGTGGCTGCTGCTTCTCCTCGTAAAGGAAACGCTGGGTTCTCTTGACTACTGAAGGGTCTGAGCCCATAAATGGGATGGCATACTGCTCGATCTCCTTGCTGAAAAACATAAATCCCCTGCACACACACAGACGCACACACACACAGACGCACACACACACACACAAACATACACACCAAATTACACAGACGGAAAGCAAAGTGGTCGACATTCACCACATCTATCTCTGCCTGCAGCATCAGCTCAGCAGTATTTGAGCTCATTTCATCCATTGACAGTCCTCTAAATCTGCCTCTCCGTCCCTGCCAGGCCCCACGTTCCAATAAAATCTCCTTGCACTGAATGAAAGTCGGTCTAACAGACACTAATAATCCTCAAATCCCTGCTATTTGCAGAAACTTTATACACTGACTTAAAACTGACCCTGTGTCTTACCTGTAGAGTCACATGACCCTGAGGTTAACTCTAACTAGTCCAAATGAAAAACATCAACATAAAAAAACATTTGCAACACATGTTCGTTACATTACATTTATTTAGAAATGATTGAATTTTCTGAAATGGCAATACAACGTAAATAAATTATCATTACTAAGAATAATATTCCATCTTTCACTTTGGGAAAACACCATTAAAATGTAGGTCAAGTATAAGAAAAGAGATGCATCAGTTTCAGTGGGAAAATCCCTTTCTGGCATGCACTGGAAATAAAACACCTTCCCCCTTTCCTGACTAATGGCTGCCAAGACCCCCGTTCCAATAAAAACGTTATTTCTCAAAGTAAAGTGTTCGAGCCAGACAGTAATGACTCACTTATAGCTTTACCTCTTTTTGACTTTGGCTCCCACCACAGGCAGCGGCTTGTGGCCAAACTTCTTCCTCAGCTGGCGGAGGGATCCGCTGTCTGCGAACCCGTACACGGCAGACTGCCAGGTGGCATCGTGGCCGCTGAACCCCTGCGAGGGTGGAGATGACTTTAACTTCTGTCGCTGTGCAGAACAGCTACCCCAAAGCCCTCCCAATAAACACCACAGGTTTCACGTGAATAACTCATTTCTTTTGATTGACAGATTGAAATGAGTCTTGCTTTACTTACTTTTAAAAAATTACATGTATATGACATATGACGATTCTGAAACTGCAGTCTAATTGCACAAAAGTAGCCGGTTGCATGTTTTTGGTTGTGTATCAGCATCGTTAGCTGATAGAAATTGTTATATCGTCTATAAGTCTATCAACAGAAGGGTAGCACTTCTGCTCCACTCTCTGAAACTGCTCTCTCTACATATATTTCCACAATTTCCCTCGAGCTTCTGTTATATGACCCTTTTGTGTCACAGGTATATTGATTTTGCGCTCCGTACGAGCGTTGGCTGAGAGTTATTTTTGGGAATCCAGCTCTCTTCTACTGTAAACTCAGTATACTTCATCACCATCTAAACTTAGTCTTGTATAAACTTGCACCAAAACAGCCGTCACTTTACTTTTAAAAAGGCTACACATAGTGTTTTAGACTACATATCCCATCATGCAGTGCAGCAGCTACCTCAGGCCCACTGCTAATTTTCAGGAAGCTCTCCACAGCTGTCAGCGTTCCTGAAATCAGACCACAGAGCACAATTAAATCCAAGCTCCAGTTCTCACTAATAAAATGATGAGTTCAACTAAACTTGACACTTTTACTGTTTATATAAAGAGACGCAAAACAATTGAGAAACAGACTTTTCATAACTTTGAGGAAATGAAAACATAAGTGAACTAACAAGGCGAACAAGCGCTGCTGTGACATACTGAGGGCTCAATCAACGCTACGAGAACGTTTGACTTTATAGCTTCTTCGTTGAGTGAAACAATAACAGGCTTTTGATTCACATTTGATTCATGACTTTTAGCTTCCTACCTTTGAACTGCCTCTGTGTGTAGAGGACACCCAGGTCTGCCGGTACGGAGTCGAAGCCACAGCTGCCAATCACGTACACTCCTCTGTCCAAGGCCTTAGTGTGGTACTCAAGCTGCATACGCTCCAGAAACTGTGGATGATTAAGACCCACGCTCACAAATACACACACAAAGAAATATGCATCTGTGTTGTAAAAAGTTAACGTTTTTCAAGCATTAGAATCACAATGCTGTGGGGTCACTAATAGATTCACAACAGCCACTATTTTAGGGAATTACGCACCATATTCTCTCATGGATGACAGTACTAATGCTGAATCTGATAATCGACCATTCGACCAAATATTTTTACACAAAGAATATATTTTCATGTTTAAAGTTTGCCGAATTAACAAGAAGGCCTTAATAGTTAAGACTTTGTTGTGTACAGTGTTTCTCAAAGTTTATACAGTGTCTCCTCACACAACAAATCTCAAAATCAAGTGTTTTTGTAATGGAGTCTGGGATATTGCCATTACTAGTGACTTCACTTCATTACTTGGTCCATGCCCATGACTTTCGCTCACACACAGCAGCCCACTTCTTGCATCAGTTGTGTAATGTAGAGCACAACAACAGTTATTTAATTTAAATAAGAAAAAGGTGTGACCCCAGAGAGAGAGACTTCTGATTATCAGAAACAGTGTTCGTTTGTTTTTTATTTTTTCCCCGTCATTTATTTATTTATATGACCTTTTCATGGTTTTATTTTGACGGGACATCTAAGAGAGATGACAGGAAATGGGATGAGAGATTGGAAGGTGACATGCAGCAAAGAGCTACGGGTCGGATTCTAATCCTTTGCCGCGGCGGTGAAGACAACCCTCAGTCTAATCAGTCTACTTAATGGCAGTAGCAACCAAGCTAATAAACATTTAATAAATGTGGAGATGGATATCTATTTATTTTCCAACCTGAGGCTCGCCACAGATGTCCAAGTAGTGAGCTCCGTTTTCAACACAAGCTTTGACCACTGGCTCACCATAAAATCTGTACTGAAAGGACAAAGAGACCAGAGACAGAGTTATCCAACACAACACAAGCCACAAGATTACAGTGTTGTGGGTTTGAATCTGATTTAACAACCTGTGTCAGACGTAACCCCAATCCATACTATGTTTCACTCCCTGACATGAGTCTGGAAACATACTCACGGGCCCCACGCAGTTGAGAATCACCAGGCCTTGTTGGCACATGATGGCCAGCGATTCCTCGATAGACACATCGGCAACAATGATCTCGATGTCTGTCGTCAGCTCTGGCATAGCTGACAAAAGAGAGGAAAAGAGAAAATCCTTCACTAATTTTACAGCGGATAACTCCTACTACACCTGATTCACGGCTTCAGAGAGGTCATATTCTGCTTTTTGGGTTTCTGCCTTTCCTTTATTGTGTTATGAAGCATTTTTGTGCCTGTAAAAGTGCTGCAAAGAGGAAAAAAGCCCACGCCATAGGGAGTTACTCTCTCCCACAGAAAACACTGCTGCACTGCCTGAAAAGCCTGGCTTGGAGTTGAGTGTAGCTCAGGAGGTGGAGCAGGTCGTCCAGTAATCTGAAGGTCGCTGGTTCAAATCCTTAGCTCCTGTAGTATCATTGAGCAAGACACTGAACCCCAAATTGCTCCTGATGAGTTGGCACCTTGCATGCCAGCCTCTGTCATGAGTGTGTGGATGTGACAAGTGTTGTAGAAATGCAGGACCATTTACTATCCATATAAATGTTCTTTAAATATTTATAGTACTCATATATTGTTATGTCATTATAAATTAATATATATTTTATTATATCTACAATCCAGTCAGTCAGCAGAAAAACAGTTGCTACTGCTGTAGCGGCGTTATTTTAGATCTCACTACCTTGCTCTGCATGACACGCCCTCCTCTGTCTCTGATTGGCTGCATCCTTCCTGTAGCTAAAAACTGAACGTTTAAGGCCACGTTTATACGTAGCAGGGTATTTAGAGAAACAAATATTTCCCCCCCCTTCGTTTTCAAAAAAGTTGTCATTTCCATCAACCCGCATAAATACGCCGTCGAGCGCCATTATAACTCTGCCAAACCTCTGGGCGGCAGTGTAGGGAGAAGGATAAAGCCATGCAAGCCAATCAGAATCCTCAGAATCAACAACAACGAATAACACGAGCGACTTCCTGTTCCTTTCAAAACAACGCTCACATGACGTTAAGCATTTTCTGGCGCAGAGCCTAATGAGCGTGAGAAGCTAAAACCCCGTTTCTCCCAGCTGACACGACAACACATAACCGGAGTTTTCCAAATTCTCCACTTTGCCCGGAGTTTTTAGAAATAATCGTTTTCTGTGATAAAAACAGGGTTTTCGTGTAAATGAGAGGCCAAACCGCCTGGAAATATCTGCGTTTTCCCTTCGTGTAAACGGGGCATTAGACTCAGTGTGTAAAGAGATGCTGCAGCGATGCACCATGAGAGAAAAATAATGTGTTTTATGTAAATTAACGTATGTAAACCTTTTCTACTAGGACCCTCAAATAAAAGTATGAACCTGGAATTAGCATCATATGACCTCTTTAATATTTATTGCTACAGATCAGTTATGTGTCTGGTATTAAAGATGGCGGCGTGTAAATACTCTGAACTACTTTATCTTCAGCATGAATAAGATTGTAAAATGACACAGTAGTGCAGCTATGTGAGCCACACTGCCCGTTCTTGAAGCTAGCTGACAGTTAGCTGATTTTTTGGAGCACAACAATGAGCTGACAGGTGTGTTTAGGGGGTCCAGGTGAAAAGTGTTTACTTGTAGCTACACAACAACAACAACAACAACAACAACAACAGGTCTGCTGCCTCTGTCAGTCAGGTAGAGTCAGGTGGACCCTGCCAGCAGCAGCTCCTGCCTCTGTTAGCTCCACTACACCCTGTCAGGCACATACACAGCCTCCCCGCGGCTCGGCTCAACACGTCCTCCAGGCGCCGTCTGCTTCTCCCGGCCACGGCCCACTTCAGCGGGGCGCCGCCGGGACTCTCTGCGGCGGTGCGAGCGACCTCTTCCACCACGAACTGCCCCGTGAACCCCGTGGCACCGAAAATGATGACATGGTAGGGTCTGCTCGAGGTGACAGCCGCCATTGTTTTGGTGTTTCACGTCAAGGTCCCGCCTCAGTTACGGTTCCGCCCCGCTGATTGGCTGAGCGGAGAACGTCCTGACGTCATAACTATGGCGGGCTTTGTTCGTTGAAATAAACAATAATAATTAAAAAAGCCAAATGTATAGTGAATTAAACTTTAATTGATACTTATTTCAC
Source organism: Lagodon rhomboides (assembly GCA_039737535.1). Lineage (NCBI taxonomy): Eukaryota > Metazoa > Chordata > Actinopteri > Spariformes > Sparidae > Lagodon > Lagodon rhomboides. The sequence goes on along the minus strand of CM077798.1, from coordinate 27,770,739 downwards.
TGTTAACAAGTAATTAAATGATTTATAAAGTAGTAATTAGAAGTTGTTTATTGGAAAGTTGTGTCATAATACTGTAAATGATTAATAAATACTGCTGAGTTCATTTATAAACGTTATTTTGATGCCATTAGAGAGTTCAAACTGATGTTTTTAACCTTTACATTTACTTAATAAATGTTGAAATAACCATTTTATTGTTTCTGAACAGTAAAATTACAGAACTAAATCTAATAAACTATAAATACCAGTTGTTAATGAAAGTTATAACGAAGAGTCGCCCATGTTAATAAAGTTGTCTTTAGCAAAGACATAAGTTAAGACAAAAGTGGTGGGTGATACCACAGTGTACAGTGACAGTTGGTGGCGAGGTTTAAAGCAAAGCTGTGTTTTTTTCAACAGGGCGTTTTAATGCTGCTGCACTGTGGATTTCTTTGGGTAAGACTTGGACAGCACAACACAGAAGTTCTACAGAGTCCATTTCATTTATCTCAACAGAGCACAGCGTCTGGAAATCCTCACAGTACAGGTGTATTTTACCCAAAGAGTTCATACAGAACACTAAACCTTTCTATATGACGACATCTCCACATGTAAGGGACTACAGTATGTGTGCACATGAGGCAGCTTCATTAACTCATTGTGTTCAAACAAATAAACATGGGAACATTATTCTGTGTACAGTTTCAACATTTTAAAAATTTAAAACTCATCAGTTTGAATAATGATACCTGTTTTTTAATCAAGTGTCACTGAACAGATCTGAACTTCATGGGAACACCACAAACTTTTGCTTCACATGTGAGGTTTTGTGCAAAATGAAATGATGATATAACCTGTTTACTGCAACTTGCAGGTCAGTTGGGTAACATTGTTCCAACCTAAAATTCTTCCTTAAAGTCCTGCCAACTAAACTGTTTTCATCAAATGTCACTTCCACAGAACTGAACAGAGCACTTCATGAGAACACCGCACCTTGTTGATTTCACACATCAGTTTTTTGTGCAAGGGTCACAGTTAGTTCAAAGAAGTCTGTAACAACAGCAGGACAAGACAGAGCACGACAGATGAAAGTCATGTTGAATGAAAGATGTGTTAAGGATGTGACTTCTATACTGGACTAAGATTTAACCAACAACACACAAACGTATCTTTCAAATACTGAGAAGGCTTTATTGTGCTCTGAGACTTATTCAGTGTTTAAAAAGGACACAGTGTGGACACTATATATTGTTTAATAAAAATAAAAAGAATTGAGATGTTGGTCACAGACAGACAGACAGAAGGATGGACGGTAAACACAGAGTCTCTGCTCTCTGCTAATGAAGAACTAGTTTCTCTGAGGTCCTCCATCTCCACCTCCATCCATCCATCCATCCATTAGTTTTGATGACTCCAGTATAAATCTGTGCATTTCTCTGACTGCTGACAGGACAGAGAATCACTTAGGAAATAATATCAGTGCCAGAAAATAGACGACTCACATTCTGACAAAAGACGAAGGAAAGTAACAAATACGGCCAATTTTGACTGAAGTGAATTTAACTTATTCAAACTCAAAAATAACTTTATTAACATGGGAGACAATTCATATTAACCTTCATTAATAACTGGTAAATTTATTGTTCATTAGATTGAGTGAAGTAATTTCACTGTTCAGAAACAATGAAATGGTTCATAAAACATTTATTAAGTAAATGTAAAGGTTAAAAACATCAGTTTCAACTCTCTGATGGCGTCAGAATAATGTTTATAAATGAACTACACAGTATTTATTAACCATTTACAGTATTATGAACATCAAGTGCAACTTTCCAAAACCTCATAAATACTTTATAAAGCATTTCAGTGCTTGTTAACAGTTAAATCATTTTAAACCAAAGTTTGATTAACTGTACATTTCCCATTTTTTATCATGTCTAATTGTTTGTTGTATTGATTATGAAGTGATACAAAATATATATTTAAAGATATCAGAGACCCAGTAGACATACGGAGGACATGACCTCAGAACTGAACTTCATGGAAACACCACAAATATTTGATTCCCATGTGGGTTTTCTGCAAGATGAAATTAAGATATAACCTGTTTACCGAAACCTGCAGGTGGATTGCCTAACATTTTCCAACCTAAACTTCTTCCTTAAAGTCCTGCCAACTAAAATGATTGACATCGAGTGTCACTGCCACAGAACTGAGCAGAGCAGTTCATGAGAACACCACACATTGTTGATTTTACGCATCAGCTTTTTGTGAGAGGCTCACAGTTAGCTCAAAGATGTCTGTAAAGCACGACAGATGAAAGTAATGTTAAATGAAGGATGTGTTGAATTACAGAAGCTGGTGGAGCAGAAGCTCAGAAGGATGTGAATTCAGGGCTGCTGCTTTCTATACTCTGTCAGGATTGCACAAAGGTGAGGACCAGCATCAGACTACTCCAACTTCCCTTTTAGGATTGTGGAAAACAAATTCACTTACCTTGGTATTACAGTTACAAAAAAGCACAAGTGTCTTTTCAAAGAAAACTTTCTTACTTTGCTAAACCACACAAGACGGTGCCTGGCGCAGTGGTCACCCCTTTCTACGTTCTTGGTCGGCCAAATTAATTCCATTAAAATGAATATTCGCCCTAAATTTGTGTATGTCTTCCAATCAGTACCGACCTTCATTCCTAAATAATTTTTTGATACATTAGATTGTTATCTCATCTTATATATGGAAAGGAAAGCGCACTCGGCTAAATAAGGTCCATCTCCAAAGGCCTAAGGGGGGTGGGGGGGTATGGCGATGCCTAATTTTTGTTTTTATTTTTGGGCAGCTAACATTAGCTGTCTTACATTTTGGTCATATTTTCACAATCGATCTGACTGCCCTTCATGGGCGGCAATGGAGTTGGGTTCTACTAAACACTTTTCAGTTCCAGCACTTCTAGGATCTAAATTTCCTCTCCCATCAAATGAACTTGTAGATAATCCGTTGAGGGTGTGGGCTCAGTTCAGGAGACACTTTGGCTTCTCTGATTTTTGCCTCTCAAGTCCCATTTCTGCTAATCATCTTTTTCAACCTTCCTTACTGGATCCAATGTTCCAGGAATGGCGGAGACTGCGTATTGAGCGTTTCAGGGATCTTTTCATAGATCTCCCAAAGTCCCACTTTTTCAGGCATCTACAAATAAGACACTTTCTTCGCTGTCAGATACCAAATTTCCCTCAGACACCTGATGTGAACATTGCTGATGCACTTCTCAATTTACAGCCATCTCGAAGGGGTTTGATCTCCATTATCTATAATAAACTGCTAGGCATAAGGCAGGCCCCACTCGACAACATTAAAATCACAATGGAGCAAGATCTGAATCTATCTTTGTCAGAGGAAATGTGGGACACATTTTTTAAATTGATTAACTCAACTTCTCTTTGTGCCCGTCACTGCTTGTTGCAATTCAAAGTTGTACACAGGACCCATATATCCCAAACCAAATTATCTCGTTTTTATCCAGATGTGGATCCCTGTTTGCGACAAATGTAAGAGAGAGGAGGCTTCACTAATCCACATGTTTTGGACACGTCCTAGCCTTGAGAAATAGTGGATGCTGAAGTTTTCCAAACCTTATCCCCAATTGTCAATTTGGACACAGAACCCAACCCTCTGGTCGCTCTTTTCGGAATCATGGGTGAGCTCGATATGCACCTGACCCCAGCGAAATACCGAACTCTGTCTTTCGTTTCTCTCTTGGCCAGGCACGCAATATTGCTTATGTGGAGAGATGATGCCCCACCCACGCTCAGTGGTTGAGAGATGTCATGTCTTGTTTAAACCTTGGAAAAATGCGAGATAAGGTTCTTTGTTTTGTGCTCTTGTTCTGTGTTGTTGTTTTTTTCTTCACTACTGTGGATGTACAGGATCATCTCTCTCGACCTATGTGTTGACGGTGCACTTTATAAACTGCCTGTACACATTTTATACCTGTACCTTATATATTTGTGTTAAAACTCAATACAAATATCTTTGAGAGAGAAATACTGAGGTCCTGCACCTCCACCTCCACCCATCCATCCATCCATTAGTTTTGATGACTCCAGTATAAATCTGTGCATTTCTCTGAATTATGACAGGACAGAGAATCGCTTAGGAAATAATATCAGTGCCAGAAAATAGACGACTCACATTCTGACAAAAGAAGAAGAAAAGTAACAAATTTTGACTGAAGTGAATTTAACTTATTCAAACTCAAAAAATGACTTTATTAACATGGGAGGCACTTTATAACAACCATCATTAATAACCGGTAAATTTATTGTTTATTAGATAAAGTGAAGTAATTTCACTGTTCAGAAACAATGAAATGGTTCATAAAACATTTATTAAGTAAATGTAAAGGTTAAAAACATCAGTTTCAACTCTCTAATGGCGTCAGAATAATGTTTATAAATGAACTACACAGTATTTATTAACCATTTACAGTATTGTGAGCATCAAGTGCAACTTTCCAAAACCTCATAAATACTTTATAAAGCATTTCAGTGCTTGTTAACAGTTAAATCATTTTAAACCAAAGTTTGATTAACTTTACATTTCCCATTTTTTATCATGTCTAATTGTTTGTTGTATTGATTATGAAGTGATACAAAATATATATATATAACGATATCAGAGACCCAGTAGACATACGGAGGACATGACCTCAGAACTGAACTTCATGGAAACACCACAAATATTTGATTCCCATGTGGGTTTTCTGCAAGATGAAATTAAGATATAACCTGTTTACCGAAACTTGCAGGTGGATTGCGTAACATTTTCCAACCTAAACTTCTTCCTTAAAGTCCTGCCAACTAAAATGTTTATCATCAAGTGTCACTCCCACAGAAATGAACAGAGCAGTTCATGAGAACACCGCACCTTGTTTATTTTACGCATCAGTTTTTTGTGAGAGGTTCACAGTTAGTTCAAAGATGTCTGTAAAGCACGACAGATGAAAGTAATGTTAAATGAAGGATGTGTTGAATTACAGATTAAAATTACAAATTATATATTTTTGGTCTTATGAGATCTCATACTGTTTGTTTGTTTGGTTTTTCGGTTGGGTCCCAACAATTTAAACTTTGTGGTTTGAGTACACTAGGCTTGAACAAAATTGCTCTGGCTAAATTCAGTTGCAAGTTTTGATTACTGTAGCTGTTCAGGTTTGGTTAAAAGTGACTATACAAGAGTCAATAATAACATTTCTTAGTTGGAGTGAAAATGTCCAGTTGTGAATGTAATTTTGTTCATGCCAAACAGTGTATAAAGTTAAATGTTCCAGTAACAAAAAGCAATGAAACTGTACTTCTGTAAATGAAGAGAGAAAGATTTATGGAAATTTATGGTTCTAGTTGGAAGTGAGAAAGAATAGAGAAGGGAAACCAAAAAATTTAATGCAGTGACGTGAAGTATCCGGTTGTTTGGTGTGAGTTATTAATGGAAGGATTAAGGTGATTTCATTTCCTTAACTGTTACATTGTGTGCCTATCTCCTCTTAGAGCCTAGACCTTAGATATACCTGCAGGATTGGTGAAACACACGCCAAGTGGGTTACAATCAGCTTCCAGCACAACACAGAAGTTCTACAGAGTCCATTTCATTTATCTCAACAGAGCACAGCGTCTGGAAATCCTCACAGTACAGGTGTATTTTACCCAAAGAGTTCATACAGAACACTAAACCTTTCTATATGACGACATCTCCACATGTAAGGGACTACAGTATGTGTGCACATGAGGCAGCTTCATTAACTCATTGTGTTCAAACAAATAAACATGGTGGGAACATTGTTCTGTGTACAGTTTAAACATTTTACAAATAAAAACTCCTCAGTTTAAATAATGACGCCTGTTTTCTAATCAAGTGCCTCTCAACAGAACTGAACTTCATGGAAACATCGCAAACTTTTGCTTCACATGTAAGTTTTGTGCAAAATGAAATGAAGATATAACCTGTTTACTACAGCCCGTAGGTGGATTGGGTAACATTGTTCCAACCTAAGATTATTCATTAAAGTTCTGCCAATCAAACTGATTGGCATCAAGTGTCACATCTACAGAAATGAACAGAGCACTTCATGGGAACACCGCACATTGTTGATTTTACACATCGGTTTGCGTTGAATTACAGAAGCTGGTGGAACAGAAGCTAGTAAGGATGTGAATTCAGGACTGCAGCTTTCTATACTCTGTCATGATTACAGAAAAGTGAGGACCCAAATGCAGCTACAGAGACAAGAGACAAACAAAAGTGAGCTTTAATGAGAGCTGACAGTCCAAAAACCAGAATCCAAAAGACCAGCAACAATGGCAGGCAGAGTAAAGTACAAGAGGATACTGACTAACTACCCAATAACCAAAATCATGACAGACTCTTGAGTTTAACATGGTTCAAATCGTCTCACTGGTCTGAATCATGTCGTTGATTTTAGTTCAAATATTTGTTGTCACATCAGTTCACTTTTCTCTAAGATGAGCAATCGTGTCACTTTTCAAACACTCATTCTACCTTGGGCACTAAACACACAAGCTGTTAGTCCGCTGAACATTTGGACGCAGCAGCTTGTTGGTGAGGTTAAACAAGTGTCCACTGGCACAGCTGAACAGCTAACATGATGCAGCTCATCAGCAAGCTAAATAAGCGCAGTACAAGAATAAACTTTCATACAGATGCACAAGTTAGAGAGCCAGCTCTCCTCCTGTTCAACAGTGGAACCTCGAGCTAGAGTCCTGCAAGAATCAGCCTCAAGAGTAAATGAACTGCAGAGGTTTTGTGAAGGGCCTCCACCCTGGTAATTCAACAGATGCCTCAACATGTCAGGGAGCAGTGAGACATGCACACTGACTCCCTGATGCTGCCTCCCTCAGCTGCAGTTGTCTTGTCCAGCCCCTCACCACCACCAACAACCACACACATACACGCCAACATACTATCAGCTAACAAATGAGCCAGTTAGTACAAGTTTGCACAGCGAGCCACACCTCTTTTCTCTATATAAAGACAGCTGACTGATGGTTAGTACAGCAGACTTCAGCTCATCAGTTGACTTCTTACTGCCAGATCTTCACTGTCAGCAGAAACGTGAGTGTTGTTCTTCATTTTCAGATCTTAATGAATGACTTTCAGTGTAAATTCTGTACATGGCTGCAGTTTGTGAGCACATTTACAGTATGGTTTATTTCCAATGTCTTGATGGTGATCCATGTTTGATATTGTAATTATATTGGAGCTCAGCTGAAAAGGCACCGTCATGCTGTTAACGTTATGTCTTATTCTGTTTACTTTAATGCAGTTACCAACAATGGCCCAATACATCACACACCTTGATGTGTCCACCAATGCAGCTGAGGAGCAACTTCTCCTATCAAAAGGTTTCACGAAAATCAGTGTTAATCTGAACAAAGGAGCAGGAGGAAATACCATCTATCTTTGGTACAACCAGGGCGGCCAAAACCCAATCACCAACCTTCAGGTTACATTCAACGATGATATGGCTCGTGGATTGATCAATGCTGGGTACACAAAGATCGATAAAGACCTCAATGCTGGAGCAGGAGGTAATTACATCTACCTTTGGTACTACAGTGGGTCCGGAGAGTTCCACACTCCTATAGTGGACATTGATGTCACTACAAATGCAAAAAGTGATGCCGAAATGGTTTCCCAGGGTTGGGACAGAGTGGCCTGTGATCTGAACCGTGGGAATGGAGGGAACTGGATCCATGTGATGGTGAAGAGAGAACGTCAAACATACATCTGTGATGTTGCTGCCACTGATTCCTACGCATCAGACGCCGACTACTTGAAGAAAGGTTACATCCGAGTGGATGAAGATACCAACAGGGGTGCAGGAGGATCCTATGTCTTCATCTGGTACCGTCAGACCACCGACCCCCAGCGTGCACTCACTCATCTGGCAGTCTCCACTAATGATGCTGAGTCTCAGTCCCTTAAGCATCAAAAGTACGACCCAGTGAGTGTTAATCTCAACGAGGGCACTGGAGGTCACCCGGTGTACCTGTGGTACAAGAAAGTTGGAGGCAACGACCCCATTAAGGCCACTGTCCTGCTCCTGCAACCTAACCAAGCTGCTGAGTATGAGAAGAATGGTGTCACTGTTATCAAAAGAAATCTCAACACAGGCAACAACGGCTCCATTGAATACCTGTGTTATTATAAGTGAAAGCCTGAGAAAGCTTCTTTATGGCAGCAGAGCTGAGAATCCTCAACACTCCCTGAAGTGTAAATCACAGTCCAACAGTTGGTTAAATCATTTTGGTGATGGCCTCTCACTTTTCTTTCTTCTTCTCTTCAGTATATAAAACAGTGTGATTGATTGTGACTGTGATGCTCCTGCCAATATCACAAAGTACCAATGGAATATGTTTTCTTCTGTCAAACTCTGTCAGTTAAAATCAATCCAACGTATTCAAACGGCTGTTTGTCTACAGTGATGTTAATGATTGATTGAACAAGAAGCTTCTGTATCACTTTAATCTGCACATTTCCTGATTTTCAATAAAAACATGTTTGCATCAGAAGTGTGTTTGTTTCAGACTCTGCATGATAGAAACTTCACTTTGAGGATTTTCACGTTTTCAAGAGTGACATTTTGAATTTATGGAATAAACTGAAGTCAAACACTCTCATAACTTGTGGTTTTAGATTAACTTAACTATGTAAGAAGAGCTCAGGAGAAAGTCTCACAACATGGTTAAAGTAGATCCTCGATGACTGCGCTACAGTAACACAGCTGAGCACACACCTTCTTCAAAATGTCTTCTGAGGGACATTTTAACTTATCGATCAATAGATAAATCTAGTTCCGTGTGCCTGTAGCGCTTCATGCAACATTAATAGAGATTTGGGTTACATTCAATAATAATGAATAATTATCAGGGATAATGATCAGGGATCTGAGGTCTGTTTCATTAAAATCACCAGCTACAATAATAATTCCATCTGCTGGTTTTGTCTGATGACATCATACAATTCCTGTCCAATACATTTAGTCAGTTTGAGTTACATTTTGGACTCCATGTAAAAATCTTTGATTATCCACAAATGTAGATGAACTGTGGAGTTTGTTAACATGCAGCTGGAAGAAAGTGTCTCTGTGCCCCACACTGTCAGGACTGCAGCAGGATCTGCTTTGTGGATAAAATGGTGGGTGGTTCTGTGGTGTACAGTGACACCTGGTGGCAAGGTGTGGATATTACACCTGGGGAAATGGTGGCCAGGGTGTCACAATCACATCTTTCATTTAGAGATGCGAAACTCTTTTCAACCACCAAGAAACAGTTTAAATCAGGAGCCTTGAGAAAAAAAAAAAGAAAAACACAATGGCAAATGTTTGTTATTAACATTTTTTATATTCCCTTGTGGACACAAATGAACATAAATATTAAAAACATTTAAAGGTGGATTGTGACGATATGGGGAAAAAAAAACATGTGTTGGAGTAAAACATCGACACAAGGCAGTGGTAATAAAGAGGAACATGCTGATCACATTTGGTTTTCTCTGTTTCAGTAAAATGGATTGTTAACAGGCATTCAGTGTTTGTAGTGTCACTTGTTCCAGACAGTAAACACAACTGTTAGGACCAGAAAGCTGAAGTCCGGAGGGGCAGCCAGTGTCCGAGCCCTTCGAAGAACCTCACGTTTGTGATGTAGAAGTCGACGTTGTGAGTGAAGTCGGTGCAAACATAGACGTATATACATGTATATTATGTTTATGGGTGCAAATGTTGGAGTAAGTGTCCACCAGGGGGCAGCACAGGGCGGTCCCACTGATGCTGATCACCACGGTAACCACACACAGCAGGAGCAGGAGCAGGCAGGAACAGGGGCGGGCTGGCCATAGGGAGGTTCGGGAGTATTCCCGAACGGCCGGTCTGTTCCAGGCCGAACCGGCCGGTGGTCGGAACGTTTATTTTACTCCATAAATCGGCCGCAGGTGGCTCAGAGTTGAACGTCAGACTGGGTGAATCTAATATTTTGCATAAGGGGGGATACGATCGCCCCCTCCCCTCCCAACTTGAGCTGATCCTGGTTTGTATTGAAACGTGATTGGCTCAGCCGCTCAGTCAGTCATCAAACCGTTACTTTCCTGTTTTAAATAAAGATATTCAAGAAAGAGGAGCGGGACACATTCAAATTAGCAAACATGCTAAAAATAAAGAAGCCGGAGAAAGAGATAAGTGGAGTAGAAAAATTAAGGGCAAAATAGAAAAAAAGGTTTAAATTAACCGCCAAATTAACCGAGCTTTTCCGTGGTGGAGGGGCGAAGGTCAGCCAGGCCAGCTACGACCCGGGACCAGCAGCTTCGGGCGGACAGTTAATGCCGGTATGTCGGGCTGAATCGGGTCGGTTGTAATTTTCAGGCCGTTGAGAACTCTGGTTTGTGTTTTTGGATGTGTTCAGGGCACACAGAACCAGGCTTTCCGCCGATCTGATCGGCCGATATTTTGCATTTTGTGCAATTTGTGAGATCATCGGCCGAATGTCTTAATTCATCGATCCGATCAGTGACGTCATTGTCGTGTTGAAACTTTTTGCAGATGCTCCCATTGCATAGATTACAGATGGCTCGTGTTTTATCTGTCTCATTTACTCCGAAGAAGTTCCACGGCACCAACATGTTTGTTTGCTAGTGATGATGTTGCTAGCTAATGATTCAAGATTCAAAAAAACTTTATTGTCCGTCACATAGTGACAGGGCTCAAAACATAAACGCCACAAAGACATTTAAACCAATAAAACTATTTGTTTTGCTTTGTGTGTTTGTTATAAGCAAAACAAACACGTCTCATTGGTTTAAATGTCTTTGTGTGAGCCCTGTCACTATGTGACGGACAATAAAGTTTTTTGATTGGATCGATCGGTTATGGGTTTATTTAAACTCACTAATCGGTGATCAGCCCCAGAAATCCTGATGGTGTAAAACCTACACAGAACATTACAGGTAGCCTATCAGCAATGTTACACCATACGTGCATAAATCATTAATCTGCTTTATCAATTAAAAATTAAATCCATCCTGGCTCACCAGAAAAACTTACTTATTTCAAAAGAAAACAGGAGAGAGTCTGTGTTCAAAGTTAAAAAGATAATATTTGAATATATAGGCTGTACATCCTGTTTTCCTGTTCTGTTTCTACATTAATATATAGCTATTTTTACCAGCTCAAGAAAAATACATTAAAGTGAGTAATTCATTAGTGTGTGTGTGTGTGTGTGTCGCTTTTGTTATATTGATTTTTATATTGTATTTGTGTTCACACTGTGAATTCTTTGCCATAACGTTTTTCATTGTTGCTGTTATTGTTATTAGCTGACAAGGCCAGTGTCAGTCGTGGAGTTGAGGCAGAGGAACAGGATTGTGCCGGTCACAGGAGTGAGGAGGAGGAAGAGACAGATGAGGAGGGACAGGAGGAGGAGGAGGAGGAAGAGGAGGAGGAGGAAAGTGTCACAGGAACCACCAAAAAAAAACAGTGCCAGGTACAGGTGCAGTGTGCAGGACTGGGTTGGCAATAGGTCTTTGCATAGAGCTATATTATTCAGTTTGTGTGTGTTGTGTTTAATATCATGAGATTATTTGCAGTATAAAAACAAGATATCAAAGACCCAGTAGACATACGGAGGACATGAGCTCCGTGTCCTCAGTGGCAGCTACGGCCCTGACAGCAGCTAACGTTAGTTTACAAATGGAGTCAGCTGACATGAACTGATGATCGGCTTCCAGCACAACACAGAAGTTCTACAGAGTCCATTTCATTTATCTCAACAGAGCACAGCGTCTGGAAATCCTCACAGTACAGGTGTATTTTACCCAAAGAGTTCATACAGAACACTAAACCTTTCTATATGACGACATCTCCACATGTAATGGACTACAGTATGTGTGCACATGAGGCAGCTTCATTAACTCATTGTGTTCAAACAAGTAAACATGGGAACATTATTCTGTGTACAGTTTAAACATTTTACAAATAAAAACTCATCCGTAAATAATGATACCTGCTTTTTGTTTTTAATCAAGTGTCTCTGAACAGAATTGAACTTCATGGAAACACCACAAACGTTTGCTTCACATGTGAGTTTTTGTACAAGATGATATGATGATATAACCTGTTTACTGCAGCTCGTAGGTGGATTGTGTCACATTTTTACAACCTAAAATTCTTCCTTAAAGTCCTGCCAATTAAACTGTTTCTTATCAAGTGTCTCTTCCACAGAAATGAACAGAGCACTTCATGAGAACACCGCACATTGTTGATTTTACTTATCAGTTTTTGTGCAAGGGTCATGGTCACTTCAAAGATGTCTGTGACAACAGCAGGATGCGTTAAGGATGTGAATTCAGGGCTGCAGCTTTCTATACTCTGTCATGATTACACAAAGGTGAGGACCCAAATGCAGCTACAGAGACAAGAGACAAACAAAAGTGAGCTTTAATGAGAACTGACAGTCCAAAAACCAGAATCCAACAGATATCTGACCAAAATCATGACAGACTGTTGAGTTTAACATGTTGCAAATCGTCTCGCTGGTCTGAATCATGTCGTTGAGTTTAGTTCAAATATTTGTTGTCACGTCAGCTCACTTTTCTCTAAGATGAATCGTCATATCAGTTAAATATTGAATCTGTGTCTATAATAACCAGATCCTGACATGTAAATGCGACATACGCTACCATACTGTCAACTTGTTTCATTTAATTTAACAACTGACCGCATAATATATGAATCAGAATCAGAAATACTTTATTGATGCCCGAGAAATTGCAGCGTTACAGCTGCTCCCATTCAAAGTCAAGAATATGCAGAAAAATAGTATTATTATTATTGTTATTATTATTATTATACAATAAAATAATGATAATAATAAAAACTATGTATATGGTGAATATTTATAATAGCAGTCTACTGCAACTTTACTTTTTTTTTTACCATTAAATGTTATTGTACCTTTCTATATGACGACATCTCCACATGTAAGGGACTACAGTATGTGTGCACATGAGGCAGCTTCATTAACTCATTGTGTTCAAACAAATAAACATGGGAACATTATTCTGTGTACAGTTTAAACATTTTAAAAATAAAAACTCATCAGTTTAAATAATGATGCCTGTTTTTTTAATCAAGTGTCTCTGAACAGAACTGAACTTCATGGAAACACCACAAACTGTAGCTTCATATGTGAGGTTTTCTGCAAGATGATATGATGATATAACCTGTTTACTGCAGCTCGTAGGTGGATTGTGTCACATTTTTACAACCTAAGATTCTTCATTAAGGTCCTGCTAATTAAACTGTTTCTTATCAAGTGTCTCTTCCACAGAAATGAACAGAGCACTTCATGAGAACACCGCACATTGTTGATTTTACTTATCAGTTTTTGTGCAAGGGTCATGGTCACTTCAAAGATGTCTGTGACAACAGCAGGACAAGACAGAGCACGACAGATGAAAGTCATGTTAAATGAAAGATGCGTTAAGGATGTGAATTCAGGGCTGCAGCTTTCTATACTCTGTCATGATTACACAAAGGTGAGGACCCAAATGCAGCTACAGAGACAAGAGACAAACAAAAGTGAGCTTTAATGAGAGCTGACAGTCCAAAAACCAGAATCCAACAGACCAGCAACAATGGCAGGCAGAGTAAAGTACAAGAGGATACTGACTAACTACCCAATAACCAAAATCATGACAGACTCTTGAGTTTAACATGGTTCAAATCGTCTCACTGGTCTGAATCATGTCGTTGAGTTAAGTTCAAACATTTGTTGTCACTTTTCTCTAAGATGAGCGATCGTGTCGCTTTTCAAACATTCATTCTACCTTGGGCACTAAACACACAAGCTGTTAGTCCGCTGAACATTTGGACACAGCAGCTTGTTGGTGAGGTTAAACAAGTATCCACTGGCACAGCTGAACAGACGTAAACTCATCAGTTTAAAGAATGATGCCTGTTTTTTTTAATCAAGTGTCTCTGAACAGAACTGAACTTCATGGAAACACCACAAACTGTAGCTTCACATGTGAGGTTTTCTGCAAGATGAAATGATTTTATGACTTGTTTACTGCAGCTCGTAGGTGGATTGTGTCACATTTTTACAACTTAAACTTCTTCCTTAAAGTCCTGCCAATCAAACTGATTGGCATCGAATGTCTCTTCCACAGAAATGAACAGAGCACTTCATGAGAACACCGCACAAGCTGTTAGTCCGCTGGACATTTGGACACAGCAGTTTGTTGGTGAGGTTAAACAAGTGTCCACTGGCACAGCTGAACAGACGTATCCTGATGACTCCAGTGACCGCTGCTCTCTGAATACAGAACCAGAACTGGACTAACATTTAACCAACAACACACACACATATCTTTCAAATACTGAGAAGGCTTTATTGTGCTCTGACACTTATTCAGCGTTTAAAAAAGAAAACAGTGTGGACACTATATATTGTTTCATAAAAAAAAATTGAGATGTTGGTCACAGACAGACAGACGTCAGACAGACAGACAGAAGAGAAGGATGGACAGTAAACACAGAATCTCTGCTCAGTGAGCGGGAAGTTGTGAGTTGGAATTGAGGAAAAGAGACAAGAGAGAACCGTCTACTACTGGCTAATCAGGCGTACACGTTTTCACGGTGTTCCGTAACTTTGTGGAGAGAATTAAAGTGGTTGTGGACGTCAGTAAGAGGTGTGATCCTTTTAACCAGAGTAGATACAGACAACAAAGGCTGGACTGAGTACCTGTGTCATTGTCAGTGAAAGCCCGAGAAAGCTTCTTTATGGCAGCAGAGCGGAGAATTCTCAACACTCACTGAAGTGTAAATCACAGTCCGTGGCCTCATGCATAGTTTGAAACTGTAGTTACCCCTTTACTGTAATTTTTGGAAGTGATCCTCTGTTGCGTAGCATTAATAGAGATAAAAGTCTTATTTGGATGACAGTCAGGATGGTTGGATGGGTCATAGATAGGACTCTCCCCCAAAAATTGTTTTTAAACGTTACGACAGAAATAACTTAAGTAAATAGTTATTTTAATCCAGAAACATGATCTTCTTCTAACCAAACCACAATGTTTGACAACCTTCATGACAGTCCAGAGGTCATATATGAGAAATGTTTATCAGCATGGTTTATTTTGAAAGTCTAACCTGACATTGAATATTTATTATTGCATACTTGACTACGGAGCCCTGCAGGTCAGAAAACTGACACTAGAGGGAGAGAAAGAGCATCAGACTTTGAAGTGTAGTGTCACTGATGAAGCTGCTGTGTTTGGTGATTTTTCTTTATTCATTTATTTTTTTGTGTGTTCGTGTCAAGTACAGGGTATTCCAGAGCATTTTGGGTATAAGGGGGGTCACTCTAGCAGCTAAGTCTGTCTAAGAAGTGTCCTCGGCATCATCATGAATATGACTGTTACTCAAAAATGCTAGCAGGGGGCCCCAGGTCTTATGGAAGGATGTCAGCGATCCCTTCTGTGAGAAAATTAACTTCTCTAGCTTGAGGTATTGTAGGACTTCCTGTATCCACCTGTGAGTCGGGGGAAGCGTGTTTCCATTTGAAAAGAATGGTACACCTGGCCTGCGGGGTAGTGAAGACACTAGCCGTTTTTATTCTGGGCAATAAGCCACCAATTTGCCACCTTTTTGGTGGCTCGCTCCGCGGATTTAGACAGGAGGCGGCAAATTGGTGGTCTGTTTTGTTCCTCCAGTTTTGCCCCTCGGAGGGTAACGTTACACTTATTTGCGCCTCCGCTGCAGTCTAAAACCGAGGCGGCAATGTGGTGGCAAATGCTGAGATGGGCGGAGGTGTGGATGACGTGCGCTGCTGCGCACCCAAAGCCTGGGAGTTTTAAAACCAGGAAACAGCTGATCACAGCAGTCAGTTCGTCACTTCATCCACCAAGATGAGCAACTGGAAAGCCGCTGAGATCCGGGAGATGCTAGCGTCTCCTCGCTCTCTGTAGCTGTCTTGGTTGTCCGCTTGTTGTTGTAGCGGCAAGCTAGTAGCGGCAAGCTAATAGCGGTCGCTACTTTCAAATTAAAAGCCCCCCGCTAAGTTCGCATTTCTAAACTCCGATGGGGTGCAATGTAAAGCTCTTATTTTGAAGACAAATTCGACCTGCTCTTCTTCATGCCCAACTTCGTGCTTCACGTCACGTCACATGTTTACGCCTACCCCAGAGGTGGAAATGTGGTGGCTTATTTGAAAAGGTGGAATATTACACCTCCGTTTTAAATAGAAAAGGTGGCACATTGCAGCCTTTACCTTGCTGCAAATGTGCCACCTTTTCTATCTAAAAGGGGCTACTGTCACTCTGTGCAGTGACGGGTGCATTTTCTGTTGGTGGGAGACCAAAAAGAGAAGTCAGGGTGGTCGGTGTTAAATCTGTATCGAGAGCCTGCTATTGTAATGGTTAAAACATCAGCTGAAACTCTTTGATGGCATACAAATAATGTTTATAATTGAATTACACTGTATTATTAATCATTTACAAAGTGTTATGAACATCAGTCGCAACTTTCCAATGAACAACTGCTCATAGAGACTTCATAAAGCATTTCATTGCTTGTTAACAGTGAAATAATTATTAACTAAAGTTTGATTAACTATACATTTGTCATTCTTTATCAAATATAATTGTTTATTGTAATGATTATAAAGTGTTACCACATATCTACGTTAAGATATCAAAAACCGTGAAAAAATATTGAGGACATGACCTCAGTGTCCTCAATGGTAGCTACGTGACAGCTTACATGAATTAATGAGCAAACATTCAAGAGAATACTATCACAAGTTTGCGCAATAAGCCACACCTCTTTTCTCTATATAAAGACAGCTGACTGATGGTTAGTACAGCAGACTTCAGCTCATCAGTTGACTTCTTACTGCCAGATCTTCACTGTCAGCAGAAACGTGAGTGTTGTTCTTCATTTTCAGATCTTAATGAATGATTTTCATTGTAAATTCTGTACATGGCTGCAGTTTGTGAGCACATTTACAGTATGGTTTATTTCCAATGTCTTGATGGTGATCCATGTTTGATATTGTAATTATATTGGAGCTCAGCTGAAAAGGCACCGTCATGCTGTTAACGTTATGTCTTATTCTGTTTACTTTAATGCAGTTACCAACAATGGCCCAATACATCACAGACCTTGATGTGTCCATCAATGCAGCTGAGGAGCAACTTCTCCAAGCAAAAGGTTACAAGAAGATCAATGCTGATCTGAACAAAGGGGCAGGAGGAAATACCATCTATCTTTGGTACAAACATGGCAGCCAAAACCCGATCACCAGGGTTCAGGTTACATACACCAGTGATATGGCTCTTGGATTGATCAGTGCAGGGTACACAAGGATCGACAAAAACCTCAATGCTGGAGCAGGAGGTAATTACGTCTACCTTTGGTACTACAAAGGGTCCGGAGAGTTCCACACTCCTATAGTGAAAGTCAAAGTCACTACAGATGCAGAAAGTGATGCCAACAGTGTTTCCCATGGTTGGCAGAGAGTGGCCTGTGATCTGAACCGCAAAGCTGGAGGAAACTGGATCCATGTCTTGGTGCAGAGAGAACCTCAAACATACATCTGTGATGTTGCTGCCACTGATTCCTACGAATCAGACGCCGACTACTGGGGTGATGGTTACATCCGAATGGATGAAGATACTAACAGGGGTGTAGGAGGAAAATATCCCTTCATCTGGTACCGTCAGACCACCGACCCCCAGCGTGCACTCACTGATCTGGCAATCTCCACTGATGGAACTGAGTATCAGACCCTTCAGCAGCAAAACTACCACTTGGTGAATGTTAATCTCAACGAGGGCACTGGAGGTAACACGGTGTACCTGTGGTACAAGAAAGTTGAAGGCAACGACCCCATTAAGGCCACTGTCCTGCTCCAGCAATGTGACAAAGCTGCCGTGTATGAGAAGAACGGTGTCACTGTTATCGAAAGAAATCTCAACGCAGGCAACAAAGGCGCCTGGGAATACCTGTGTTATTCTAAGTGAAAGCCTGAGAAAGCTTCTTTATGGCAGCAGAGCAGAGAATTCTCGACACTCCCTGAAGTGTAAATCACAGTCCAACAGTTGGTTAAATCATTTTGGTGATGGCCTCTCACTTTTCTTTCTTCTTCTCTTCAGTATATAAAACAGTGTGATTGATTGTGACTGTGATGCTCCTGCCAATATCACAAAGTACCAATGGAATATGTTTTCTTCTGTCAAACTCTGTCAGTTAAAATCAGTCAAACGTATTCAAACGGCTGTTTGTCTACAGTGATGTTAATGATTGATTGAACAAGAAGCTTCTGTATCACTTTAATCTGCACATTTCCTGCTGTTCAATAAAAACACGTTTGCATCAGAAGTGTGTTTGTTTCAGACTCTGTATGATAGAAACTTCACTTTGAGGATTTTCATGTTTTCAAGAGTGACATTTTGAATTTATGGAATAAACTGAAGTCAAACACTCTCATTACTTGTGGTTTTAGATTAACTTAACTATGTAAGAAGAGCTCAGGAGAAAGTCTCACAACATGGTTAAAGTAGATCCTCGATGACTGCGCTACAGTAACACAGCTGAGCACACACCTTCTTCAAAATGTCTTCTGAGGGACATTTTAACTTATCGATCAATAGAGAAATCTAGTTCCGTGTGCCTGTAGTGCTTCATGCAGCTTTAATAGAGAGTTTTGGGTTACATTCGGGTATAAATAATAGGCCTAATGAATGATTATAAGGGATAATTATTAAAGGATTTTCTAGTCCCAGATGAGTGAACTCTGAGCTGACGTTAATCTTTTATCGCCGTCTCGGAATTTCCCGACCTAAATCAATACTGCACAGATAAACAGAAAATGCTTATTTTTATCGCCCAAGTTATAACAAAGGTGTTGATTATATATATATATATATATATATATATATATATATATATATATATATATATATATATATATATATATATATATATATATATATATATATATACTAGGCTATATATTTTATAAAACAATAGAGTCTCTCACAGCGAAGGGAACAGGCTCGGCCCGCTCGGTAAAACGGGACACTTTATTCTATAAATGTGACTTTGGCAGCTGACAGGTGATTTATTTTCATGATTAATAAATAACGTTTCTAAATAATAATAATAATAATAATAATAATAAAATACTCAGCTCGGACTTGTTTCATCTTTATCTTATTATTATCTAGGCTAATAATAAAGAACAGAGAAGTTACAGATTTATCACTTTATTTACCACAAATCTTTCTTTTTTTGTCATTTGGTTCTTCTCATCCTCCTCCATCCATTCATCCAAACTGAGACGCCAAATAAATCAAAATTAACAACAAATCGATCCATTTTGTAGCCTATTTTTCCGCCGTTTCCTGCTCCAGCTCTGACAGTTACCATGTTGCCATGGAGATACGATGTTGTCACAGACTTGGCGGAGTGATACTCTGAGTAATGAGTCAGGCTGCTGTCATGCTGATTTGAGCGCGGTCAAAATGTGCTGTTGACCAATCAGATCGCTCGGTCGGAACAACTTGTTGTATAATGTATAATAATAATAAACTTAATAACTACAACCAAAAGTACCATAACAGCTGTGATGGGTGATGGATTTCAGAGATCTTGACCCAACATTCACTCTTGTACAATATTAAATAGACAGCATGAAGGTTCAAAAGTCTTTTATTCAACATAAATATGAAAACACACATTATAACTTAGAGAAGATGTTTAGCTGCATGCAGAGACCCTGAGTCTGTGTGAAGACCGGGGGTGAAAGCCACAGAGGGGTAGTCGTTAAGACTCGACACGGCAGGTTTTTAGGGCTGAAGGCAACATTTCTGGCTCTGGATAGATCCCCCACCTCCTGCAGACCTGCTGAAGCTTCACCTGTCCACGTTTGAACAGTGTTTACTGATCAGCTGGGAGTAAGCAGGCACAAGCAACGGGGAAATATGAGTAAGTACGTAGAAGGGAGGACTTTGTAGCTGCCAGAAATATTTGTAGATGTGATCAAGGATATTACTTCTAACAGGTCTGAGGTCTGTTTCATTAAAATCACCAGCTACAATAATAATTCCATCTGCTGGTTTTGTCTGATGACATCATATACTTCCTGTCCTATACATTTAGTCAATTTGAGTTACATTTTGAACTGTAAAAATCTTTGATTACTCACAAATGTAGATGAACTGTGGAATTTGTTAACATGCAGCTGGAAGAAAGTGTCTCTGTGCCCCACACTGTCAGGACTGCAGCAGAATCTGCTTTGTGGATAAAATGGTGGGTGGTTCTGTGGTGTACAGTGACACCTGGTGGCAAGGTGTAGATATTACACCTGGGGAAATGGTGGCCAGGGTGTCACAATCACATCTTTCATTTAGAGATGCGAAACTCTTTTCAACCACCAAGAAACAGTTTAAATCAGGAGACTTGAGAAAGAAAAAGAAAAAAAACACAATGGCAAATGTTTGTTATTAACATTTTTTATATTCCCTTGTGGACACAAATTAACATAAATATTAAAAACATTTAAAGGTGGATTGTGACGATATGGGAAAAAAAAAATGTGTTGGAGTAAAACATCGACACAAGGCAGTGGTAATAAAGAGGAACATGCTGATCACATTTGGTTTTCTCTGTTTCAGTAAAATGGATTGTTAACAGGCATTCAGTGTTTGTAGTGTCACTTGTTCCAGACAGTAAACACAACTGTTAGGACCAGAAAGCTGAAGTCCGGAGGGGCAGCCAGTGTCCAAACCCTTCGAAGAACCTCACGTTTGTGACGTAGAAGTCGACGTTGTGAGTGAAGTCGGTGCAAACATTGACGTATATACATGTATATTATGTTTATGGGTGCAAATGTTGGAGTAAGTGTCCACCAGGGGGCAGCACAGGGCGGTCCCACTGATGCTGATCACCACGGTAACCACACACAGCAGGAGCAGGAGCAGGAGCAGGCAGGAACAGGGGCGGGCTGGCCATAGGGAGGTTCGGGAGTATTCCCGAACGGCCGGTCTGTTCAAGGCCGAACCGGCCGGTGGTCGGAACGTTTATTTTGCTCCATAAATCGGCCGCAGGTGGCTCAGAGTTGAACGTCAGACTGGGTCAATCTAATATTTTGCATAAGGGGGGATACGCTCGCCCCCCCCTCCCAACTTGAGCTGATCCTTGTTTGTATTGAAACGTGATTGGCTCAGCCGCTCAGTCAGTCATCAAACCGTTACTTTCCTGTTTTAAATAAAGATATTCAAGAAAGAGGAGCGGGACACATTCAAATTAGCAAACATGCTAAAAATAAAGAAGCCGGAGAAAGAGATAAGTGGAGTAGAAAAATTAAGGGCAAAATAGAAAAAAAGGTTTAAATTAACCGCCAAATTAACCGAGCTTTTCCGTGGTGGAGGGGCGAAGGTCAGCCAGGCCAGCTACGACCCGGGACCAGCAGCTTCGGGCGGACAGTTAATGCCGGTATGTCGGGCTGAATCGGGTCGGTTGTAATTTTCAGGCCGTTGAGAACTCTGGTTTGTGATTTTGGATGTGTTCAGGGCACACAGAACCAGGCTTTCCGCCGATCTGATCGGCCGATATTTTGCATTTCGTGCAATTTGTGAGATCATCGGCCGAATGTCTTAATTCATCGATCCGATCAGTGACGTCATTGTCGTGTTGAAACTTTTTGCAGATGCTCCCATTGCATAGATTACAGATGGCTCGTGTTTTATCTGTCTCATTTACTCCGAAGAAGTTCCACGGCACCAACATGTTTGTTTGCTAGTGATGATGTTGCTAGCTAATGATTCAAGATTCAAAAAAACTTTATTGTCCGTCACATAGTGACAGGGCTCAAAACATAAACGCCACAAAGACATTTAAACCTATAAAACTATTTGTTTTGCTTTGTGTGTTTGTTATAAGCAAAACAAACACGTCTCATTGGTTTAAATGTCTTTGTGTGAGCCCTGTCACTATGTGACGGACAATAAAGTTTTTTGATTGGATCGAATCGGTTATGGGTTTATTTAAACTCATTAATCGGTGATCGGCCCCAGAAATCCTGATGGTGTAAAACCTACACAGAACATTACAGGTAGCCTATCAGCAATGTTACACCATACGTGCATAAATCATTAATCTGCTTTATCAATTAAAAATTAAATCCATCCTGGCTCACCAGAAAAACTTACTTATTTCAAAAGAAAACAGGAGACAGTCTGTGTTCAAAGTTAAAAAGATAATATTTGAATATATAGGCTGTACATCCTGTTTTCCTGTTCTGTTTCTACATTAATATATAGCCATTTTTACCAGCTCAAGAAAAATACATTAAAGTGAGTAATTCATTAGTGTGTGTGTGTGTGTGTGTCGCTTTTTTTATATTGATTTTTATATTGTATTTGTGTTCACACTGTGAATTCTTTGCCATATCGTTTTTCATCGTTGCTGTTATTGTTATTAGCTGACAAGGCCAGTGTGAGTCGTGGAGTTGAGGCAGAGGAACAGGATTGTGCCGGTCACAGGAGTGAGGAGGAGGAAGAGACAGATGAGGAGGGACAGGAGGAGGAGGAGGAGGAAGAGGAGGAGGAGGAAAGTGTCACAGGAACCACCAAAAAAAAACAGTGCCAGGTACAGGTGCAGTGTGCAGGACTGGGTTGGCAATAGGTCTTTGCATAGAGCTATATTATTCCGTTTGTGTGTGTTGTGTTTAATATCATGAGATTATTTGCAGTATAAAAACAAGATATCAAAGACCCAGTAGACATACGGAGGACATGAGCTCCGTGTCCTCAGTGGCAGCTACGGCCCTGACAGCAGCTAACGTTAGTTTACAAATGGAGTCAGCTGACATGAACTGATGATCGGCTTCCAGCACAACACAGAAGTTCTACAGAGTCCATTTCATTTATCTCAACAGAGCACAGCGTCTGGAAATCCTCACAGTACAGGTGTATTTTACCCAAAGAGTTCATACAGAACACTAAACCTTTCTATATGACGACATCTCCACATGTAATGGACTACAGTATGTGTGCACATGAGGCAGCTTCATTAACTCATTGTGTTCAAACAAGTAAACATGGGAACATTATTCTGTGTACAGTTTAAACATTTTACAAATAAAAACTCATCAGTTTAAATAATGATACCTGTTTTTTGTTTTTAATCAAGTGTCTCTGAACAGAACTGAACTTCATGGAAACACCACAAACGTTTGCTTCACATGTGAGTTTTTGTACAAGATGAAATGATGATATAACCTGTTTACTGCAGCTCGTAGGTGGATTGTGTCACATTTTTACAACCTAAAATTCTTCCTTAAAGTCCTGCCAATTAAACTGTTTCTTATCAAGTGTCTCTTCCACAGAAATGAACAGAGCACTTCATGAGAACACCGCACATTGTTGATTTCACTTATCAGTTTTTGTGCAAGGGTCATGGCCACTTCAAAGATGTCTGTAACAACAGCAGGATGCGTTAAGGATGTGAATTCAGGGCTGCAGCTTTCTATACTCTGTCATGATTACACAAAGGTGAGGACCCAAATGCAGCTACAGAGACAAGAGACAAACAAAACTGAGCTTTAATGAGAACTGACAGTCCAAAAACCAGAATCCAACAGATATCTGACCAAAATCATGACAGACTGTTGAGTTTAACATGTTGCAAATCGTCTCGCTGGTCTGAATCATGTCGTTGAGTTTAGTTCAAATATTTGTTGTCACGTCAGTTCACTTTTCTCTAAGATGAGTCGTCGTATCAGTTAAATATTGAATCTGTGTCTATAATAACCAGATCCTGACATGTAAATGTGACATACGCTACCATACTGTCAACTTGTTTCATTTGATTTAACAACTGACCGCATAATATATGAATCAGAATCAGAAATACTTTATTGATGCCCGAGAAATTGCAGCGTTACAGCTGCTCCCATTCAAAGTCAAGAATATGCAGAAAAATAGTATTATTATTATTGTTATTATTATTATTATTATTATTATTATTATTATTATTATTAGCATACAATAAAATAATGATAATAATAAAAACTATGTATATGGTGAATATTTATAATAGCAGCCTACTGCAACTTGACTTTTTTTTTTACCATTAAATGTTATTGTACCTTTCTATATGACGACATCTCCACATGTAAGGGACTACAGTATGTGTGCACATGAGGCAGCTTCATTAACTCATTGTGTTCAAACAAATAAACATGGGAACATTATTCTGTGTACAGTTTCAACATTTTACAGAATAAAAACTCATCAGTTTAAATAATGATGCCTGCTGTTTTTTTAATCAAGTGTCTCTGAACAGAACTGAACTTCATGGAAACACCACAAACTGTAGCTTCATATGTGAGGTTTTCTGTACAAGATGATATGATGATATAACCTGTTTACTGCAGCTCGTAGGTGGATTGTGTCACATTTTTACAACCTAAGATTCTTCATTAAGGTCCTGCTAATTAAACTGTTTCTTATCAAGTGTCTCTTCCACAGAAATGAACAGAGCACTTCATGAGAACACCGCACATTGTTGATTTTACTTATCAGTTTTTGTGCAAGGGTCATGGTCACTTCAAAGATGTCTGTGACAACAGCAGGACAAGACAGAGCACGACAGATGAAAGTCATGTTAAATGAAAGATGCGTTAAGGATGTGAATTCAGGGCTGCAGCTTTCTATACTCTGTCATGATTACACAAAGGTGAGGACCCAAATGCAGCTACAGAGACAAGAGACAAACAAAAGTGAGCTTTAATGAGAACTGACAGTCCAAAAACCAGAATCCAACAGATATCTGACCAAAATCATGACAGACTGTTGAGTTTAACATGTTGCAAATCGTCTCGCTGGTCTGAATCATGTCGTTGAGTTTAGTTCAAATATTTGTTGTCACGTCAGCTCACTTTTCTCTAAGATGAGTCGTCATATCAGTTAAATATTGAATCTGTGTCTATAATAACCAGATCCTGACATGTAAATGTGACATACGCTACCATACTGTCAACTTGTTTCATTTAATTTAACAACTGACCGCATAATATATGAATCAGAATCAGAAATACTTTATTGATGCCCGAGAAATTGCAGCGTTACAGCTGCTCCCATTCAAAGTCAAGAATATGCAGAAAAATAGTATTATTATTATTATTATTATTATTATTATTATTATTATTATTATTATTAGCATACAATAAAATAATGATAATAATAAAAACTATGTATATGGTGAATATTTATAATAGCAGCCTACTGCAACTTTCCTTTTTTTTTTACCATTAAATGTTATTGTACCTTTCTATATGACGACATCTCCACATGTAAGGGGCTACAGTATGTGTGCACATGAGGCAGCTTCATTAACTCATTGTGTTCAAACAAATAAACATGGGAACATTATTCTGTGTACAGTTTCAACATTTTAAAAATAAAAACTCATCAGTTTAAATAATGATGCCTGGTTTTTTTAATCAAGTGTCTCTGAACAGAACTGAACTTCATGGAAACACCACAAACTGTAGCTTCATATGTGAGGTTTTCTGCAAGATGATATGATGATATAACCTGTTTACTGCAGCTCGTAGGTGGATTGTGTCACATTTTTACAACCTAAGATTCTTCATTAAGGTCCTGCTAATTAAACTGTTTCTTATCAAGTGTCTCTTCCACAGAAATGAACAGAGCACTTCATGAGAACACCGCACATTGTTGATTTTACTTATCAGTTTTTGTGCAAGGGTCATGGTCACTTCAAAGATGTCTGTGACAACAGCAGGACAAGACAGAGCACGACAGATGAAAGTCATGTTAAATGAAAGATGCGTTAAGGATGTGAATTCAGGGCTGCAGCTTTCTATACTCTGTCATGATTACACAAAGGTGAGGACCCAAATGCAGCTACAGAGACAAGAGACAAACAAAAGTGAGCTTTAATGAGAGCTGACAGTTCAAAAACCAGAATCCAAAAGATATATAACCAAAATCATGACAGACTGTTGAGTTTCACATGTTGCAAATCGTCTCGCTGGTCTGAATCATGTCGTTGAGTTTAGTTCAAACATTTGTTGTCACTTTTCTCTAAGATGAGCGATCGTGTCACTTTTCAAACACTCATTCTACCTTGGGCACTAAACACACAAGCTGTTAGTCCGCTGAACATTTGGACACAGCAGCTTGTTGGTGAGGTTAAACAAGTATCCACTGGCACAGCTGAACAGACGTAAACTCATCAGTTTGAAGAATGATGCCTGTTTTTTTTAATCAAGTGTCTCTGAACAGAACTGAACTTCATGGAAACACCACAAACTGTAGCTTCACATGTGAGGTTTTCTGCAAGATGAAATGATTTTATGACTTGTTTACTGCAGCTCGTAGGTGGATTGTGTCACATTTTTACAACTTAAACTTCTTCCTTAAAGTCCTGCCAATCAAACTGATTGGCATCGAATGTCTCTTCCACAGAAATGAACAGAGCACTTCATGAGAACACCGCACAAGCTGTTAGTCCGCTGGACATTTGGACACAGCAGTTTGTTGGTGAGGTTAAACAAGTGTCCACTGGCACGGCTGAACAGACGTATCCTGATGACTCCAGTGACCGCTGCTCTCTGAATACAGAACCAGAACTGGACTAACATTTAACCAACAACACACACACATATCTTTCAAATACTGAGAAGGCTTTATTGTGCTCTGACACTTATTCAGCGTTTAAAAAAGAAAACAGTGTGGACACTATATATTGTTTCATAAAAAAAAATTGAGATGTTGGTCACAGACAGACAGACAGTCAGACAGACAGAAGAGAAGGATGGACAGTAAACACAGAATCTCTGCTCAGTGAGCGGGAAGTTGTGAGTTGGAATTGAGGAAAAGAGACAAGAGAGAACCGTCTACTACTGGCTAATCAGGCGTACACGTTTTCACGGTGTTCCGTAACTTTGTGGAGAGAATTAAAGTGGTTGTGGACGTCAGTAAGAGGTGTGATCCTTTTAACCAGAGTAGATACAGACAACAAAGGCTGGACTGAGTACCTGTGTCATTGTCAGTGAAAGCCCGAGAAAGCTTCTTTATGGCAGCAGAGCGGAGAATTCTCAACACTCACTGAAGTGTAAATCACAGTCCGTGGCCTCATGCATAGTTTGAAACTGTAGTTACCCCTTTACTGTAATTTTTGGAAGTGATCCTCTGTTGCGTAGCATTAATAGAGATAAAAGTCTTATTTGGATGACAGTCAGGATGGTTGGATGGGTCATAGATAGGACTCTCCCCCAAAAATTGTTTTTAAACGTTACGACAGAAATAACTTAAGTAAATAGTTATTTTAATCCAGAAACATGATCTTCTTCTAACCAAACCACAATGTTTGACAACCTTCATGACAGTCCAGAGGTCATATATGAGAAATGTTTATCAGCATGGTTTATTTTGAAAGTCTAACCTGACATTGAATATTTATTATTGCATACTTGACTACGGAGCCCTGCAGGTCAGAAAACTGACACTAGAGGGAGAGAAAGAGCATCAGACTTTGAAGTGTAGTGTCACTGATGAAGCTGCTGTGTTTGGTGATTTTTCTTTATTCATTTATTTTTTTGTGTGTTCGTGTCAAGTACAGGGTATTCCAGAGCATTTTGGGTATAAGGGGGGTCACTCTAGCAGCTAAGTCTGTCTAAGAAGTGTCCTCGGCATCATCATGAATATGACTGTTACTCAAAAATGCTAGCAGGGGGCCCCAGGTCTTATGGAAGGATGTCAGCGATCCCTTCTGTGAGAAAATTAACTTCTCTAGCTTGAGGTATTGTAGGACTTCCTGTATCCACCTGTGAGTCGGGGGAAGCGTGTTTCCATTTGAAAAGAATGGTACACCTGGCCTGCGGGGTAGTGAAGACAATGTCACTCTGTGCAGTGACGGGTGCATTTTCTGTTGGTGGGAGACCAAAAAGAGAAGTCAGGGTGGTCGGTGTTAAATCTGTATCGAGAGCCTGCTATTGTAATGGTTAAAACATCAGCTGAAACTCTTTGATGGCATACAAATAATGTTTATAATTGAATTACACTGTATTATTAATCATTTACAAAGTGTTATGAACATCAGTCGCAACTTTCCAATGAACAACTGCTCATAGAGACTTCATAAAGCATTTCATTGCTTGTTAACAGTGAAATAATTATTAACTAAAGTTTGATTAACTATACATTTGTCATTCTTTATCAAATATAATTGTTTATTGTAATGATTATAAAGTGTTACCACATATCTACGTTAAGATATCAAAAACCGTGAAAAAATATTGAGGACATGACCTCAGTGTCCTCAATGGTAGCTACGTGACAGCTTACATGAATTAATGAGCAAACATTCAAGAGAATACTATCACAAGTTTGCGCAATAAGCCACACCTCTTTTCTCTATATAAAGACAGCTGACTGATGGTTAGTACAGCAGACTTCAGCACATCAGTTGACTTCTTACTGCCAGATCTTCACTGTCAGCAGAAACGTGAGTGTTGTTCTTCATTTTCAGATCTTAATGAATGATTTTCATTGTAAATTCTGTACATGGCTGCAGTTTGTGAGCACATTTACAGTATGGTTTATTTCCAATGTCTTGATGGTGATCCATGTTTGATATTGTAATTATATTGGAGCTCAGCTGAAAAGGCACCGTCATGCTGTTAACGTTATGTCTTATTCTGTTTACTTTAATGCAGTTACCAACAATGGCCCAATACATCACAGACCTTGATGTGTCCATCAATGCAGCTGAGGAGCAACTTCTCCAAGCAAAAGGTTACAAGAAGATCAATGCTGATCTGAACAAAGGGGCAGGAGGAAATACCATCTATCTTTGGTACAAACATGGCAGCCAAAACCCGATCACCAGGGTTCAGGTTACATACACCAGTGATATGGCTCTTGGATTGATCAGTGCAGGGTACACAAGGATCGACAAAAACCTCAATGCTGGAGCAGGAGGTAATTACGTCTACCTTTGGTACTACAAAGGGTCCGGAGAGTTCCACACTCCTATAGTGAAAGTCAAAGTCACTACAGATGCAGAAAGTGATGCCAACAGTGTTTCCCATGGTTGGCAGAGAGTGGCCTGTGATCTGAACCGCAAAGCTGGAGGAAACTGGATCCATGTCTTGGTGCAGAGAGAACCTCAAACATACATCTGTGATGTTGCTGCCACTGATTCCTACGAATCAGACGCCGACTACTGGGGTGATGGTTACATCCGAATGGATGAAGATACTAACAGGGG
This sequence comes from Lagodon rhomboides, assembly GCA_039737535.1. Lineage (NCBI taxonomy): Eukaryota > Metazoa > Chordata > Actinopteri > Spariformes > Sparidae > Lagodon > Lagodon rhomboides. The sequence continues at coordinate 27,741,392 of CM077798.1, read as the reverse complement.
TGTAGGAGGAAAATATCCCTTCATCTGGTACCGTCAGACCACCAACCCCCAGCGTGCACTCACTGATCTGGCAATCTCCACTGATGGAACTGAGTATCAGACCCTTCAGCAGCAAAACTACCACTTGGTGAATGTTAATCTCAACGAGGGCACTGGAGGTAACACGGTGTACCTGTGGTACAAGAAAGTTGAAGGCAACAACCCCATTAAGGCCACTGTCCTGCTCCAGCAATGTGACAAAGCTGCCGTGTATGAGAAGAACGGTGTCACTGTTATCGAAAGAAATCTCAACGCAGGCAACAAAGGCGCCTGGGAATACCTGTGTTATTCTAAGTGAAAGCCTGAGAAAGCTTCTTTATGGCAGCAGAGCAGAGAATTCTCGACACTCCCTGAAGTGTAAATCACAGTCCAACAGTTGGTTAAATCATTTTGGTGATGGCCTCTCACTTTTCTTTCTTCTTCTCTTCAGTATATAAAACAGTGTGATTGATTGTGACTGTGATGCTCCTGCCAATATCACAAAGTACCAATGGAATATGTTTTCTTCTGTCAAACTCTGTCAGTTAAAATCAATCCAACGTATTCAAACGGCTGTTTGTCTACAGTGATGTTAATGTTTGATTGAACAAGAAGCTTCTGTATCACTTTAATCTGCACATTTCCTGCTGTTCAATAAAAACACGTTTGCATCAGAAGTGTGTTTGTTTCAGCCTCTGTATGATAGAAACTTCACTTTGAGGATTTTCATGTTTTCAAGAGTGACATTTTGAATTTATGGAATAAATTGAAGTCAAACACTCTCATTACTTGTGATTTTAGATTAACTTAACTATGTAAGAAGAGCTCAGGAGAAGGTCTCACAACATGGTTAAAGTAGATCCTCGATGACTGCGCTACAGTAACACAGCTGAGCACACACCTTCTTCAAAATGTCTTCTGAGGGACATTTTAACTTATCGATCAATAGAGAAATCTAGT